>CANTFL010000251.1:0-528794 GCA_947650285.1 Hyaloperonospora brassicae | reverse complement strand
ACCGCCCGTTCCATTATGGTTCTGTGGTGAAGTCACTCATCAAATTTTGTACGAGGATCGGTGGCTACACATTTAGGACGCCACTCACTGGTGGAAAAAGAGGCCATGGTACTTGGCGATCCAATAAGGAAACAGGATCGGCGATCCGATCCAACTGTCGTCAGAATGATGGGTATGGAACGATTTCCATTGAGTGATCTGGGACAAGAATCTGAGATCGGGCGATGTGATGTGACTATGTGACAAAGTTGCAGCATCCAGGTGATCGAAGATACACATCACCGATCTCCAATGGGAGTACTGATTTAGGTTAATTATGGACCGATCTGGAAGTGGGGATGTTTGTGGGAGTCCGTAGGACCGTTGCAAGAATTGTGGATGGTCCATTGTGCGGATAAACCGTTGAGTATAGTATCGGAGCATGCACAATGAACGGAAGAACATATAGGGCCGGATCGCACTGTGTCGATCCTCAACGATCTCGAATTGGACATTAGATCGGTCATGTTCCCTGTTGATTATGGATATATCGATGATGGAGCTGTTGTATGATAATGTACATGCTTGTTGAAGATCCATGAGTTATGTCCCAAAAGTTCAGACCGAAAGAGCCAGTGGAAGCCGGTTGAATTGACGTCGCAAAATGGATTTAGACACATTCCACATCTTGGATACTATTTTGGACTTTTCGGTACCAAAATTGGGTATTTGGTACCGTATTTGGAATTTGGTCCTTTTGGTGTCTAGGTGCGATATCGGGAGTATTGGCGCTATCTTTGGAGTACAGGTCACGAGATTTCGACACGTGATCAAGGGGGCGGTCAAGCTTAAAGGTGATATCGACTTGGACAGTGACCTACGGTTGGGAATAGACTTAATGATAGGTTGGCTATTAATTTGGTTGGTTAATAAACAGACTTGAACTCTACTTCTTCTGCTCACGACGCACGTTCTCCTCCCCTCTTCTCCGGGAAAGATTTATTTGGCTTCCCCGGCGGGTCAAGGCACGCGTGTTACAGGGACACAGAAGACCGATCTTGGATTGTTGGCCAAGATCGAGAAGAGCGATCTCGGGATATCTGGCCCGGATCGATCAAGTACTCACACTCAACTCAACTGCTAGGGTAGCAGCCACACAACAAAGGAAAAGGAAAAGGATTTTGGTTACAAGATCGCGAGACGGCTCAAGTGGTC
This sequence comes from Hyaloperonospora brassicae, assembly GCA_947650285.1. NCBI lineage: Eukaryota > Oomycota > Peronosporomycetes > Peronosporales > Peronosporaceae > Hyaloperonospora > Hyaloperonospora brassicae. The sequence goes on along the minus strand of CANTFL010000251.1, from coordinate 527,600 downwards.
AGAAGATCTGGACAAGGCGTTCAAGACAAGACCGAGCGAGATCGAAGCGATCTACTGGACAGATCGGCGTGTTTCATTTTGGCGAAACAAGAACCGATCTGTCCATATTGCGCACTTCCGGCAAGATCGGCCGATCCTGAGACCAGATCGGACCGATCCCAGCGCAAGATCGACGCAAGAATACTATTTGCTGAGTGAAGATTTCCGCACAGCGAAGACCCCGATCCCGAAGACGAATCGAGATCGGTGTGATTCAAGATCGAGATCGCGACATCTCCAAATAGAGATCGCCGCGACTCAAGATCAAGATCGCAGAACCCCGTTCGTGGTGTGAAGATTTCCGCACCGGAAGCAAACGCTCAACACCAAACCCTCAGCGAGATCGACATCTCCCAAGGCCATTACGAAGAGCTCAAGCCAGCCCAACCGACGGGTACACAAGGTGAGAACAAGGCTATACAACAAGGCACGGATCGGAGTACCCCCTCCGTGAGTCGGCAAGTCTGGGCAAGTGGAAGATCGACACTCACTAAAGTAATTTTGTGAGATCGACTTCACCACAATGGTGCGCGTGCCCGAATCTTCTGAGGCCTCTGGATTTCACTGTGAGTCCACTGGCGAAGATGTCAAGATCAAGCAAGAACCTGGGATTGAAGTGTCAGCGACAGAGGGATCGACGCAGACACGCATAAACACAAGATCCTCGGATCATAAGAGTTTTGGGAAGGGCTCTGAGGAAATTAAAATGAAAGAGGAAGATCGAGAGATCGATCTGGAAGATAAACCTCAAATACCTCCTAGGGCCCTTTCGGGGGCCACCGCAGATCGCTCTGCAAAGAGCAATCTTCTGGGTGAAAATCCAAAAGCGAAAACCAAACCCTACTTTCTCGTTGACAGATCTCCCGACCTCAAGCCGAGTAACACGATCACGAGATCGATCACATCGGAACAACCCACGACGAGATCAATGGGATCGGACGTCAAAGATCGCCAAATCGGCAGAACCGTGCAATCGAAGATCGAAGTCAAAGAGGCATACGAGGAAACACCAGATAAGATCGCGATGCCGAAGACGGAATACAACTTAGTGAAGATCGCGTCCAGGGAGAAGAAGGAGACGACGGGTGAGGCACAGGAGCGTGCGAAATGGCAGTACTATTATGGCCATTTGAAGACACTATTCAAGACGGATCCAGTGTTCAAGATATTAAGGCCCAAGTTGATTGGTCCTCTGGATAAGCCGATCTCGGTCCCACCTCCTGGGACCAACAAAGTCGACGAGATCAATTTGATTTTGCAGATGTTGGACGACATGGGTGTCTGACCTAACGCTTTTAATGGAGATGAACTGCTGAGTTGCAGCTTGGAACAGTTGAACAACGCGGTGAATGTGTTTGTGGAGATCATGATTATGCTGGTGGGCAAAGCCAAAACTCCTGAAGACAATACCGAGACACCCTCAGACTCGCTCCAGGAACACCCCGCGGGATCGCCCCGCTACGCCTCGGATGACTCCGAGAGTGAGTCAGATGGATCCACCAGCATTCGTCGGATGTCTCTGGGACCATCGGGTGGAACGTTTCTAAAGAACAAGATCGGCCAAGCCAAGATTGACGCCTTTAAAGGACGAGCCAAGAGCGACATGTTACTGAGATCGGCCGGTACCCGTACTGGGCTGGACGAGCAAGAAGAAAGCGATCTAAGTCGGCACTTCAATGCAGCCATGAAGAAGTACGAGGCGGATCAACGTACAGCTCAGCGAATGAATCGACAGCCAAACCACCACCCACATCGCCGTACCTTTCTCCAACCCTAGCACGAAAGCCATGACATGCCGGATGTGGAGATGAAATCGGTGGAGTCGGAAACTTACCAGCAGATCCATCATGGAGCGGAATACGACCCAGATGATCTATGGATGCCCGAACCACGGCGCCCTCACGTAGCCGCGACCGGTGTGACTACCGGAGGGGGAAGCATCACGCAGAGGATCAGAATCTCATCGATTTCTGAACTGAAAGAATTCTCAAGGAAGCACTAAGAAGAAGATAAAGCACGAATCTGGATCGGCAAAGTGAAGTCAGCATTCATCGGGACCAAGCACCGGACGAAGACAGATGTCTGGTTTTCGGTGATCTCATGGGGGGTCCCGCCCGTTACTGGTACCGACATCTGCGCAGATCGACGAGATTCAATTGGAAAGAATTGATGGACAGTTTTCTTGTGGAATATGCGGGACACGGGATGTCCGCGAGCCGGCAACATTACCACGCAAAGAAACGATCGGACGAAAATCCTTTGCAGTACCTGCAACGGCTCAACGTGATGGGAATGCAGGCGAAGATACCGGTGATGACTGGATTGCCAGCTGCGCGCAAAGAACATGTCAACCATTTTATTGACACCTTGGACGACCCCGATCTGCTCAATCAATTGCTACTGCTGAATATAGAAAACGCAGATGCCATGCGAAAAACGCTACATGGATATCAACATGGGAGATCGCGTCAAGGGAAAGTGATGATGGGATCGTCCAAGTTCAGACAGACGGGAAATCAGGGTCCAGCGCTGTCTAAGTCTGCACGAGAGGTGAGGATATTCCGTACCGAGGACGTCAGCAGCGAGTCAGGATCGGACACCTACGGATCGGGTTCGGAAGATCGATTGAGATCGGTCCACGTGGCTGCTACTACGAATCGGCGTTCATCTCCTAATGACGGTACGGCAAACGCGAGATCGGTCGACCCGTACAATCGTCGAGACTATCAAGATCGCAATTTGCCATCGAAGCCGTGTACTCATTGCGGATCAACCAAGCATGGAGATCTCGGTTGCTGGAAGCGGCTCACTTGCCAGAAGTGTGGGCGTAAAGGACACCCCTCTGACAACTGTTTCTTCGTGTGCCGTGCCTGCGGTGAGATGCACGACCCGGGGAAGTGTCCCATGGAGGAGTTCTACAACATGATCCGCCAGTGGTATGTCCCGAACAAGCATGCGGGGATGCTGCCAGAAAAGGCCGAGAAGATGTTAAACTAGGACGCTCGCCAGGTTTGAATCTGGTACGAGCCGAGCGTTCTGGGCTCTGCATTATTGCATACGTGGAGAAGAAGAAGACGGATCGCGAGAGTAAGCAGGATACAGATATGGAAACAAATATATCTCGTTCGAAGTCAAAACGTCTTGCTTCCGTGTCCCATCTGAAGCGGATCGATAGATACTCGCGATATGAACCCACCATGGAGATCGAGCTCGCTTACGGTGAATCTCGCGGATACTGGAAGCACTACTCGCCCGGGAAGTGGTTCAAACAATCTAAAGCTGTTGGCAAGATCAACAACGCAAAAGCTACTATGTTATTTGATTCTGGTGCTGAAGTGTCGATCATTGACACCATCTTTGCTCGTAAGGTCGGTTGTTACACTGACGAAAGTCAACGACAAGAATGTATCGGGATCGGAGAAACCCCGTACATGACGATAGGACGTACCAAGATCAAAGTAACCCTCGCGGGATCGCTGGTATACTATTTCAATGTGTGGGTAGGCGATCTGGCAGGGCAAGAAGCGATTCTGGGCATGGATTTATGGTGCCTGCCGGAGTGCGGCTCGATCTAGCCGATGGCGCGCTATGTCTACCGGAAGAAATCCGTATTCATCTCGAAGGACGTCGCCCCGCGTACGGATCGAAGATACAACATATAACGGCGAAAGACCAACACGTGGTGATTCCGGTCGGAGAGTCAAGGGAAGTGAAGATCGGGATCGGAGGGACTAAGATGAAGTTGTGGATCGCTAAAGGACCGGATTGGGTTCCCACTGTGATCTCGGGGTTGGGTAAGACGAAGTACCTGCAGATGACCAACACTGGCGACCGTGAGATCATACTTCCCACCCACACTATATTAGGCTTGTGGACCGAAGGCGATATGGTACCACGAACTCAAGGTTTTGTGATGGTCGGATCGGGGAAGTACAAGGAGTGGCAAACTCTGGCGTATGAGGCTACAACGGATCGAGTGAATGAACCCCAAAAGAACAGATCGGACCACTGGTAGATCGCCCTACGTATGCCAATCCCAAATGCATCATGAAACGTCAGTCCGACGCGTTAAATAATATACCTCCAGCAATTTCCATGATAACGCAGCAAGCTGGCGATGACGAATCGCAAAAGACAGATGTTGGGGTTGCGAGGGAAGTAATGGTCAACGGAGCCGAACTAGCGCGGGTAGATAGCGATCAAGAAATCGGAGCCCAACATGCTACGAAGGGAGATCGCGATACAGATCCCGACTGGCTACGTGACATATCGTCTCTATCGAAGGCCGAACCGAATGATACACTGCTGAATTTGGACCATCCGGTAGAGACGAAAGAGCCCAAGGAAGAAGCAATGTTTAAGACTGAAGATGCCGAGATCGCGGTAACACCAGTTTACTACCACGAAAGTGAAGATTTGTTTGCTGAAGATATCGAGCAGCACATGACAGTGTGGTGAAGTCGATCTCACAAAATTACTTTAGTGAGTGTCGATCTTCCACTTGCCCAGACTTGCCGACTCACGGAGGGGGTACTCCGATCCGTGCCTTGTTGTATAGACTTGTTCTCACCTTGTGTACCCGTCGGTTGGGCTGGCTTGAGCTCTTCGTAATGGCCTTGGGAGATGTCGATCTCGCTGAGGGTTTGGTGTTGAGCGTTTGCTTCCGGTGCGGAAATCTTCACACCACGAACGGGGTTCTGCGATCTTGATCTTGAGTCGCGGCGATCTCTATTTGGAGATGTCGCGATCTCGATCTTTAATCACACCGATCTCGATTCGTCTTCGGGATCGGGGTCTTCGCTGTGCGGAAATCTTCACTCAGCAAATAGTAGTCTTGCGTCGATCTTGCGCTGGGATCGGTCCGATCTGGTCTTAGGATCGGCCGATCTTGCCGGAAGTGCGCAATGTGGGTGGGTCGGTTGCTTGTTTCGCCAAAATGAAACACGCCGATCTGTCCAGTAGATCGCTTCGGTCTTGCTCGGTTATGTCTTGAACTCCTTGTCCAGATATTCTGACCACTTGAGCCGCCTCGCAATCTTGTAACCAAAATCCTTTTCCTTTTCCTTTGTTGCGTGGCTGCTACCCTAGCAGTTTGAGTTGAGTTGAGTTAGCCTTAACCCCACCTTGGCCAAACAATCCAAGGTGAGTACACGAAACACGGCGCGTGCAACGTCTCTTGATCGACGGGAGGCCAAATATCCTGCCCGGAAGAGAAGTCTGCGACGTGCTTTATATGTAAAAACGGTAACTGTTTTATTATCCAACCAAATTAATAGCCAACCTATCATTAAGTCTATTCCCAACCGTAGGTCACTCTCCAAACTGATATCACCTTTAAGCTTGACCGCCCCCTTGAACACGTGCCGAAATCTCGTGACCTGTGCTCCGAAGATAGCGCCAATACTCCCGATATCGTACCTAGACACCAAAAGGGAGCAAATTCCAAATATGGTACCAAATACCCAATTTTGGTACCGAAAAGTCCAAAATAGTATCCAAGATGTGGAATGTGTCTAAATCCATTTTGCGACGTCAATTCAACCGGCTTCCACTGGCTCTTTCGGTCTGAACTTTTGGGACATAACTCATGGATCTTCAACAAGCATGTACATTATCATACAACAGCTCCATCATCGATATATCCATAATCAACAGGGAACATGACCGATCTAATGTCCAATTCGAGATCGTTGAGGATCGACACAGTGCGATCCGGCCCTATATGTTCTTCCGTTCATTGTGCATGCTCCGATACTATACTCAACGGTTTATCCGCACAATGGACCATCCACAATTCTTGCAACGGTCCCACGGACTCCCACAAACATCCCCACTTCCAGATCGGTCCATAATTAACCCAAATCAGTACTCCCATTGGAGATCGGTGATGTGTATCTTCGATCACCTGGATGCTGCAACTTTGTCACAGAGTCACGTCGCATCGCTTGGTCTCAGAAGTACCTTTCTCAGTTCAGATCGGTCTTCTGGTTCAATCTAGTCTCTCGTCCCAGATTGCACCGTGGAAATCATCGATGTCTGCGACTCGTCCCAGATTGTTCCAAGAAATCACCCCTTTCTGCGCCTCGTCTCAGACCGTTATCCTTCGGCCGACCGTTGGATCGGTCCGTCGATATCCGTGGGATCACCTTCCGTCTCTCATCGGATCGCCAGATCACTTGGTGCCATTTTACACCAGTACGTGGCGCCTCAATTAGATGGCCACCGATCCATATCATAAAATTAAATTAATGACTTTGCCACAGCAGTACTACCAGAAATGTCGGCGACTACAGAAGAAGTTACGATTGAAGACATTCAAATCGGAGATCCCGATATGCCTCTCACCACGGATCAACAGCGGCTCAGATTGCTGATCTGGAAGAGCCGTCACCTCCTCATGGGTAAAGGTAACGCCTTCCCCCCCAGCAGCACGGGGCGCGATCTGTGATATTGATGTCGGTGGGGCAGCACCGATAGCGCAAAGAGTACGTCCGGTCGCATCTAAATATCTGGAGAAGCTGTCAGATCTTATCAAAGGGCTGTTAGCGGCCAAGATCGTTCAGCCATCCACGTCACCTTGGGCGTATCCGATAGTGGTGATCATCAAGAAGAACGGAGTGGACATTCGCCTTTGTATAGATTATCGAAGAGTGAATCAGCTGACACGCCTGATGGTGTATCTCATGCCGTTGATCAGCGATCTGCTGGAAGACCTGAATAAAGATCTATGGTACTGTTCGTTAGACATGGCTAGTGGATTCTGGGTCGTTGAGATGACTGAACGAGCAAAAATGATCTCAGCGTTTGTTACGCCGTTTGGCCTTTTCGAGTGGTTGCGAATGCCTTTTGGGCTTAAGAACGCGCCCCAGATCTACCAACTTCTAGTTGACAATGCTCTGTATGGAATTCTCAAAATCGGCCAGAGATCAACCTCGGAGGGCCCGATCGACGTGTTCAAGGACGGCGAACCTGAGACAGATCGGCGATCTTCTATACTGGGACGCCGATCTTACATCGACGACATCCTCATACCAGCCACCTCATGGGGATCTCTGTGCGCGAAAGTAGAGCGATTGCTGGAAGCATGTGATAAGTGGAATCTGTCTATCAGTCTCACAAAGAGTTTTTGGGGGTGCCGTAATGTCGATTATTTGGGACATCGAGTGTCTGTGGATGGTCTGGAGGCTCAGCCCAAGAACTTGGAGTCGTTGGTCAGCATCCCGTTCCCTAGCACGCTACGAGCTATGCAATCTTTTCTCGGGAGCTTGTACTACTACCGTCGCTTCATTGAGGATTCCGCGGTGTACGCTGCGGTATTGTATGAGTTAAGAGAATCGGATTTCTTCGAGATCGGCCGATCTCAGCTTGCAGCAGGTGACGAATGGTCGACCGAGGTTCGATGGAAGGAGGCCAAGGTTGCTTTCACTATGCTAGAGACTACGATAGCTACAGCTTACATGCTCAAACACTTCGATCCAGATCGCCCTCTCGCGATCGTGGTCTACGCTAGCAAGTGGGCTGTTTCAGCGGCCCTGATACAAGAATACGATGGCGTGTATCATCCGGTGACGTTTACAAGCCGCACGTTGAAGCCAAATGAGCTTAACTATGGAACGGTGGAAAAAGAAGTGCTGGCGCTACTTCGTGTCTTGGGTGTATGCTATACTACACTTGCCTCGCGGGAGATCACTGTGCTGACCCGACATTCTACGTTAGCGTGGTTGCTGCAATCTCGAGGACTCAACGGGAGATTAGGACGATGGGCTGCTTTGTTGTCAAACTGGACTATGGAGGTGAAGAAATGTAATCGAGGAGAGGAAGAAATCCTGGGCATGTTGGCAGCGAGTATCACCCCAAGAGACGAAGTAGAAGAGATGCTGATCGCGATCCCCCCACGTAAAGACTGCCGACGCAAGACATCAACACCACCACCAACTGTGGAAGCAGATGAGGAGTTGCTGGTGGCCAGCTTCGATGGATCGGCGAGGATAAAAAAGAAAGGAGGGTCGTACAGTGCTGTGATATGGAGGTTACCCGAATGGACGATCGTGGCGGCAGAATCCAGATATGCTCACAATCTGACTGTGAACGAGGCAGAGTATAATGGATTGCTATTATGCTATGAGTTGCTTGACGATCTGGACAGGGGGCGAGTAATTCTGTGTGGAGATTCTAATTTGATGATTCGACAGATGCGCGGTGAGATCGACTGCAAGGCACCGGGCCTTCAACTCCTGAGGCAAAAAGCGTTGGTGAAGCTGCGATCATGGCCTAGTCACGAGTTTCTGCATATGAAGCGAGAGTGGAATCAGAGCGCAGATCGACTAGCCAGCACAGCATTGCAGAACGAAACGGGAAGAATTGTTGTAGCTGAAGAAGATCGGCAAGATCTGATGACTCTGAACCGGCTCGATGAATTGTTGAAGCCCAAGCAAGAGGGTCAGTTGGTGCGGATAGCTGCGATCACGAGATCAGCCGGGAGGATACGTCATGAACCTGAAGTGGTACAGGAGGAGATAGTACAGAGGATTAGGGTACAACGAATTGTCCAAGCTCAAGATGAAGAGTGTTGGATTGTCAATCTCAAGAAGTATCTAAGTGGCGATGTATCAAACTTAGATGCGGGAGAGGTGAAGATGTGTGCAAAACCGGCGCCAGAATACGAGATCGATGAAAACGATCTGCTATTTTTCTGCCCCACGGCGAAAAGAGAGTCAGAAGATCGCGATGTTTTGATGCGGTTGGTGATCCCTGAGTTGTTGCAACAGGATTTTTTGCATCACTATCATACGAGTCTGGAAGGAGGCCACCAGGGTATCGGCCGAACTTATCAGAGGATCAGATCGCGATTCCATTGGAGAGGACTATATCGGAGTGTGCAACGATATGTGGGCGAATGTACTGACTGTGAAACTGGAAAAGGAAGCCCGACGATTCATGGGAGATCCCCGGGCAACTTACACGCGACCCATCCATTTCAGATCATCGCAATGGATCATATACCGTCGTTGCCCAAGTCTATCAAGGGGAATACCGATCTGCTTATTTGGGTGGATCTCTTCTGGGGATATGTGATTGAAAAGGCTAGCTTATCACGAGCAGCACATACAATAGCTGAGAATTACGAAGAATGTGTGTTTCGGCGCTTCGGAGCTAGCGAGGCTATCAGGCACGATCGATAACCGGGATTTATGTCCGACTTCTTTCGAGCCTTCAGCCGGATCGTAGGACAAAAACAGCGTGCTACCATGGCTTACAGGCCACAAGCAAATGGAACAGCCGAGCGAATGGTGCAAACCTTGACGCATTCGCTCAAGATGTACGTGGCTGAAGTTGACCAACGAGACTGGGATGAGTATGCTGAGCGGCTCACATTTGCCATCAACACCGCTCAAGATCGAGTTCGAGGGGACACCCCATTCTATCTGATTCATGCGTGGGATCCACGATCGACGTTGGAAGCTACGTTATCAGTGGGGAACACGAGAAAAAGAGATCGCGATCGGAAGCGGTGGAGATATAGTATCCAAAGACAATACCAGCGAGCTCGATCCGCAGTGAACTTTGCGGAGGGAGGGCAGATCGACATAATGAAGATCTGGAGCAACATGAGATCGAAGTGGGAACGCAAGTTTGGTTATACCTGGACCGAGTCAAAGAGGGATATGCGAAGAAGCTAGCGCATATGTGGCATGGTCCATTCCGAGTTGCGGACATTTGTTGAGATCACGCTGTGAAATTGGAGATCGCCGGAACTCCGTATCGGTTATTTCCGATTGTACATTTATCGAAGCTAAAAAAGGTAAAAACGTTTCCTGAACGGCCGAAGGATCAGCTGACGATAGACGAAGCAGAGCGTTTGGATTTTGATGAGGCTCTGCTGCCGGAAGATAGTTGGGAGAGTGAGCTTGAGGAAGGAGAGTACGAAGTAGAAGAAATATTGGATCTGCGATCTGGTAGGAAAACCCGATATGGGCGAGTACACCGACAGTTTCTGGTGAAGTGGAAGGCCCATCCCGATCTAAGTTGGGTGGATGAGGCCGATCTGAGTTGTGGGGCGATCTTGCAAGAGTATGAGCGAGACCGAGTGAGTCGAAACCATTTCGAAGCGATGCAGTCTCACGAAGGCAAGTCGGACGAACCTTAACAGTTTGAACAAGTGTGTTAGGCGGTAGCATATGCTGGTGGATGAGGTTGCAAGATGTGCTGTGAGGTAGCACAGGCTGATGGATGGTGTTTTTGTGTATGAGTATGGAGATAGTCACGTGAATTACCTTACTGAATGATGTGGAGCGAGAAATATCAAGGTCGTAGAAGTTGAAAAGAATGAAATACCCAAGAAAAGAGACGATGATCGAATGACTTACACGATTCTGAAAGACGATCGGGCTCGGGCACCGATCTTGAACTAAGATGATGGAGCAGGCTTGAACTTGTCCTGTAGACGGGGAATCTGCGATCCGGGGTGATCCCAATAGGCGTTGCGAAACTGGTTGCGCCAAGGATCCTCTTGGTCGGCTATGTCCAACGCCTCTAGCAAGTCAGCTGGGTCGTTAGAGTGTCCTAACCATGGATACCAAACTCGTTCTTCATGTGGGCGCGGATAGTAAAGGAAGAAGGGATCCAGCAAGATGTCGAGATCACAGTGGCCAGAGATCATGCCGGTGATTATCTTCTTCGAAAAGTTCTTCCAACGTGCTCCAAAGCGAGATCGGCGCTGCTTTCGTTGACGCCAGAGCGTTTGCATAAACCGTTCGGATCGTCGCTGGGCCGGAGAGATCGGGAAAGCATGAGTAGATTCCCATAGATCTTGCCGATGAGTGGACTCAAGCTCTAGGTAATGATGACTCATGTCTCGATACCATCCAGTCATGCTGAACGATATCGGGTTGACGGGGACCACAATATTGTCCCAGGGGGCCGTAGCGTAAAGAGCATGGATGTGCTGCCGCGAAATCAGCCCAGAGGCCCAAGTCCCCGTCGGAGGAGCTCGCCCATGACTGTGGAGGGGGAACAGAAAATTCCTGGGCTTGGAGTAGTGGTGGAACAGCAGTTCAATGGTCATGGTCCTCACGCAAACCATCGCGATCCGCGAAACTGACCAGGGTGCGATCTCGGAAGCTACCCGTCGGGAAGGCGCCAGATAATTGGGAATCCACCGATCCCGTGGCTGCTGGAGTGGTGGAAGATGGTCGAAATCAACGGAACAGATGACTCGATTAGCCACTTGGCGCGTCGGAAGGGTGATGCTGTTTTAGCTATCGGACGAATGGCGATCCGAAAGCGCAGTAGACCCCGGAGGCGGACTAGCGGAGCCAGTCTCGCTGTGTGTTTCCCCTGTCGGCGACACTTCCATATCTTCCACGTCTCCATCATCTTGAATTTCAATTACGGGGGCAGCCGCGACCGGAGAGGATGGTTACAAAAGATAACGGGGTTCTGGACCGTCTGGAGAGAGCGACTGCGACAGTGCTTGAGCTGATGCGGTAGCTGCGGAAGAAGCGGAAGCGACCTGGGCAGCCGGAGAGGGGTCCGGAATTGAAGATCGGGCAGCCGATCTAGGTTGACGACGAGCGGTCGATCTCGAGTGGGACAACACGGAACGGGTCAAATCTACCGAGCCAGAGTCCGAATCGGTTGGCTCCCCACTTCCCGATCCAGTCCCAGCAGTTGTGGACGAAGGCGGCGAAGAAGAAGAATTGGGTGAAGGCTTGGGTGGGGCCGATCTGGGGAGTTTCTTGGAGGGCGTTGAGGGATTCAACGACAATAGCCGGGGAGGCCACACGGGTGGTAGAAGAATTTCTGAATCGTGACCGTGGTCGAACCCGCTGACGCTTGATAGTCGGGCCAGACGATCTCGATCTGGACCTACGGGCAAGCGATCTAGATCTCTGGGTAGCGGAAACAGGTGGCGATCCGGCCGGAGTAGCACTCTTGGGCGTCGGTCGAACGGTCAGAGCAGACGACCGGGACCTGAGTTTAGCACTCTTCAGGGTGTCGAGGAGAGCACGGTGTTCTGCTATGGCCCGATCCCGATCGTGCTCCGCCACCTGTAGCTGGTCGTGTATCGTGAGGTGTTCCGCAAGCTGACGACGGAGGTTGGCGTTTTCCATCTGAGAAAGTGCCAACTGGTTCTCCAGAGGAGTCAAGCCATCCACTTGTTGCACGAGATCGCTAATTGAAGCCAGTCCCTCTGAGATCTCCGCCTGAGACCGATCCAATTCCTCCTTCAAGTGCAAAACATCTATACGAAGGAAAGACCTGTCGGTGGTCAACTGGTCACGCTGCTGTCGGAGAGAATTGAGTTCGACTTGGGGCGAAGTGATTTGAGCCCTCAAAGTGTTCACCTGTCGTTCCAAGCTGCCTCGATCCTCATCGTTGGCACGTAGCAAAGCGCGTAGCCGGAGAATCTGCGCTGATTGGTCTCGATGTGTCCGCAGAGCTCGTTTACAATCGCTCAGAGAATGTACTGCGTCGACGTAGCGGCCTTGCATCAAATCATATCGACGCTGGACAAAAGAGACGAAAGGTGCGGCCGATCTGTACAGAGAATCAATCTCGTCTCGCAAGCGATCCCCCCGGGCGACCGAATCTCGGTATGACTGCTGAAGCGCATGAATTGTATCGGTTTGGCTGCAGAAGGTAGCCTCTCGATCCCACAAATAAGAGATCGTAGCCAACGTAAGACGAACGTCGTCGGCAGAAACTCGCGGAACGAAGCCGGTGACGCCCGCAATTGGAGCAGACCCTGTACGAGACTCACTAGGGGCCAGAATGTCGGAGCTGAACGCACCCAGGGTCGCCGGAGGAGCAGGAAGTGAGGACGGCTCAGAGGGACGATCTGGCGATCCCGTGACGATCGAGGACGACCTGATCGAAAGGGAATCACTTGGAGACTCGTGTCGATCTGGAACAATTGAAGCATACATCACGAGGTCCGGCGACCCAGACGGCAGGTTGCGGGTTGGGGACGAAGGTCTGGTCGGATGTCGATCTGGCGATCTCGGGGCGATCGGTGGCGATCCGGCTGGACCTAGATGGCTTGGAGACGCATGTTGATCTGGGACGATTGGAGCATACCTCCTGCAATCCGGCGATCCAGACGACGGGTCGCGATCCGGAGACAGAAACACGGTGGAGCCTTCTGACGAGATCGGCGAGGTGGGGAGATGCGTTGGAAAGTCCATGAGACGGACTTAAGTGGTTGGAGCGAAGGGGTTGATGAGTGACTGCACTGAGTTCAATTGCTGTACAACGGACTTCAGTACAGGGGGCGGTTGTGGTGAAGTCACTAATCAAATTTTGTACGAGGATCGGTGGCTACACATTTAGGACGCCACTCACTGGTGGAAAAAGAGGCCATGGGACTTGGCGATCTAATAAGGAAACGGGATCGGCGATCCGATCCAACTGTCGTCAGAATGATGGGTATGGAACGATTTCCATGGAGTGATCTGGGACAAGAATCTGAGATCGGGCGATGTGATGTGACTATGTGACGAAGGTGTAACATCCTGCAGACCGGTGACACTCTCTACGGGTCTCCCAAAGGGAGTACTGATTTAGGTTAATTATGGACCGATCTGGAAGTGGGGTTGTTTGTGGGGGCCCGTGGGACCGTTGTGAGAATTGTGGATGGTCCCATTGTGCGAGCAAACCGTTGAGTATAGTATCGGAGTATGCAGAATGAACGGAAAAGGCATATAGGGCCGGATCGCACTGTGTCTGTAACGGGGTTACACGTCGACTAATAGTTGATGATAGGTGTGGTGCACACAAGAGAGGGGGTACCCTATAAAGTAATTTAGAACACAGTGATTGTATCAATTGTTGAAGACTGATGTCTGTCAACAATTGATTACGAGATCTTTAGAGAGGTTTTACTTTGAACCTTAGTGACTAGGTTAAGTACGTTGTTCTATGGTGTTCTTTAGGTTTAAAGAAGAAATAAAATTCAGTTCCCCTTTTGATCAATAAGAGACACGTGCCTTACGAGGCGTCTTTGATCGGGAGGACAAAAGCAACGCCTGTAAAGGTAGCTTGTCCTCGAGCACTCTATGCTGTGATTCGTTTGAATCGTTAAGTCCCTCTGGAACGGGGACCTTAGCTCTCTGAGCTGTTGACTCTCTGAGTCGGGTTCTCTGAACCAAAGTTGCTCGTGAGAGCGTTAAAGTCTTCCTCTGACTGAAAGGAGCTGTGTAGCACCGCTACACTTGGTAGCACTTGTAGTCAATCTACGCCTGAGTCGTTACGACTGACCCTCTGCGAGGATGGAGCAATCCACACCCCTCGATGAGGCCCAAAAGGTTGCGCTAGATAAGCTAACCGCGGCCGTACGCCCAGAATATCTTGAGTTTTTCGCTGCACAAGGTCCCGACGTGCTCAACGCGCGTGTCGAGACCTTTATGCATTATGAAACGGCCCTTTTAGGGCAGGTACAGAACCAGGTAGCGTCGGCTATGCCCACACGCTTTGTGGCTATGCCAGACGAAGAGGCTAAGCCTCGTCCCCTTCGGGTGGACTTCAAGCATTTCTCCGGAAAGGAGGGTGAAAACCTCACCCTCTGGATCCGTGAGATTGAGATGGTCATGAGATCTGGCTTGATCTCAGTCGAGCATCAGCGAGTATCGCTGGCGATCTCAAAACTCGATGGAAGAGCTAGAGAATGGGCTCTGACGTGCGGCACGTCGGTCGACTTGGCGTATCCCACATGGGATTAGCTCAAGCTAGACCTGTTGCGAGTTTTCTCGCCGCCTAACCAGGCCTATCGCGTGCGTTCACGCTTCTTGTCCACCCGTCAGGGTAAGAACGAGTTAACGGACTATGTCCAAGAGTTGAGGACTCTGATGGCTGTCATGCAGTCTGACCCTCTCCCTGAGACTGTCCGCGTGACAGTCTTTATGGAAGGTCTCCGCACTGGCGCTGCCAGGACCGAGGTGTTTCGAGTCCATCCCTCGACTTTCGAAGAGGCTGTGAACATCGCTCAAAATGCTGAGCATAACTTTAAGTCAGCGAGACTTGGCTGGAATGGGTACAACCCAAGCTTTGCGAGAGCAACCTCTGCAAGCACCTCGGCTTACTGTAAGCCAGAACCGATGGATCTCAGCTATGCTGAAGATGAAGGTGGAGCGGAGCTTCATGTTGCAGAGCAACGACAGGAAGTGAGACGTTGTTATATGTGTGGAAGCAGCAAACATCTACGCCCCACTTGTCCTTTGCGTAAGCAACAACGTAACCCTATGGGCCGCAACCAGAAACCTGGTATGGCACGGGGAAACGTCGACACCCAGTAGGCGCGGGGTGCCCTACTGGGGTAGAACTCAGTTCTGTCACTTCTCTACGAGGTAGAGCAAAACAGGGCTTAGCCCCACAGATCTCCGTGCCAGCAAGCACAGAGCGTGGATACAAGCCTGGCTTGTTAGTCGCCGAGGCGATAGTTAAAGGCTTTGAGAAGCACTGGTCGATATTAATTGATTCTGGGGCGTCATGCAACTATGCTAGACGCCGTTCCCTTGAGGGGAGTCAGCAATATGCTGAGGCGCTCAGAGCGCACGACGGTGATTCCATCACTGTTCGGTTAGCGACAGGTAGTCGCGTTACTGTGCCTAAAGCTCCGTTGAACTTGGGCGTGAAGTTTTTGGACTTTGATAGCACAGAACGCTGTCTTGTCCTTGACTTGGATTCGAGATACGATCTCATCCTAGGCATGGCCTGGCTTGAACGCCATGAACCATGGATCGATTGGAGGTCTAAGACCCTAGGCGCAACGCGCAATGTTCCTAGTGAAGTTTCGGAGAGTCATGAACCCACCTTCGCTAGGCAACAAAAGCGCTATTGGCGCGAGCCATTGACGGAAGATGTCAATGTGCTGGACATTGGTATGTCGGAGTTGATTAACTCGAATGTCTAAGACATGAATATTGAGCGGAGCTCTTCTAACATATTTGAAGAGAGTTGTACTCCGTTGAGTGATACTCGTTGTGATAATGAGTCACTGCATGCGTCAAGCATGATTGGCCAAGAGCCGAGACATCAAGAATGTAATTCCTCTGATGTGAGTGGGGTGGCACGTGAAATTCCACCGAGTGAGGGCGGCCGAGTTGGCACCACACTGAATGTCGGTAATGACATTGTTGGCGATAAGCCAGAGCATACAGGGCTAGACCCGGATGCTGTACGTGAAGTGGTACGTGTAAATCCACTGGGTGAAGTGTTCGAGTTACGTAACACTTCACCAAATGTCGATCAAGACATGAGCTCTAGTATAGAGCGTGCTATAGCAGATAGCAACTACAGGGACCCTACTGTCCCGGCCTCTAGGAGGCGTAAGGTTTCGTTTAGGAAACAATCTCGGCGTCGGGTGGCAACTGTCAAGCGCCAGACGTCCGAGATGTTAAGGAGTGATAATAGTAATAATACACTATATACACTTGTCAATGGAATGACCGGCCATGTTGCTGGCAACATTAATCTTGAGACTCTTCCTTCTCTAGATAATCTCCTTGAACTAGAGGAAATGTCTGATGGCGAATTCAGCCAAGCCTTAAAGGCAGGAGAGTTATCCGACTTAGTGGTCATTCGACCCGATGTTGAGGTGAACTCATCCTCTTTATTGGACGAGTCAGTCCTTGAGGACACAAAGGCAACACTTAGTGCGCGTAGTGGATCTTCGATCCTTAAGGATCCTCTTGATCCGTTTTATCCTTTGGTAAAGGAATTTCAAGACGTGGTGTGTCACGACCCACCGTCTGCCTTACCTCCGGATAGAGGTGTGCGTCATGAAAACTGACCTAGTACCTGGAACTAAATACTGCGTAACACGGCAGTGGCCTTTACCAAAGGAGCAGTGTGACGTCATAGACGACTTCTTTCGTGCAAAGCACGCAGCGGGGATGGTTCGTGAGAGCAAATCTCCTCATTCCACGCCCACATTTTGTGTCCGAAAGCCCAATGGGAAGTGGCGTATTGTTCATGCTTACAATAAGCTTAATGCTGCCACGATCCCGGCTCAGACACCAATCCCTAGGAAAGATGTTCTTCAGAACAATATGGTGGGATGTACAATGTACAGTGCACTCGACTTAGTCGATGGTTATTACCAATTGCTCATGCGTGAGAAGGATATTCCGCTGACAGCGGTTAGTACCCCGAGCGGTATGCTCTGGGAGTGTCTAGTTATGCCACAGGGCTTGTCCAATGCCCCAGCTACGTTCAATCGTCTTGTGACACAACTGTTTCGTCCTCACCGAGGTTATGCACAGACTTACTTTGATGACATTTTTGTACATAGTCGTGCTATGAACGGCCGGTCTGATGTGGATAATCACATCGACCATTTAAGAGCAGTGCTCGAGTGCATGCGCACGAACAAGTTGTATGCCAACGCCTCTAAGTGCATCTTTGGTGCACAAGAGATTCCCTTTTCAGGATGCTTCATTGGGAAGCGTGGTCTTAGAGCGGATCCTGCTAAGATAAAAGCCATAGTCGATTGGCCGGTTCCTAAGAACCAAAAGGACTTACGTAAGTGGCTTGGTCTCGCCAATTACTTACACAAGTATAGTGCAAACTATGCAGACATGGCTCGGCCATTATCCAATCTCCTTAAAAAGGATACGGAGTGGTGTTGGACTAACACCGAGCATGAAGCCTTTACGGCGGTTAAAGAGAGTCTTCTTCATGCGCCAATCTTGGCTTTGCCCGATCCTGATCGGCCTTTCAGTGTCGTCTGTGACGCATCTGATTTTGCCATCGGCAGTGCTCTGTTACAAACAGATGATCATGGACGGGAACGCGTCATTGCGTTTGAGTCCCGACAGCTAAAAGCAGCTGAGAAGAACTATCCAGTTCATGATAAAGAGCTACTTGCGATGAAGTATGCTTTAGTCAAATTCAGAGTTCATCTGCTTGGCTCTAAGCCTTTTGTGATCTATACAGATCATGCGTCATTACGCACTGCGACCCAGTCACCTCACCTCTCTCAGAGAATGGCTCGTTGGCTCTCATTCTTTGCTGAATACAACTTCGAGGTGAAGTACAAGCCGGGCAAGCAGAATGCTTTGGCTGATGCGTTGTCACGTAGGCCTGACTATGAGCTTGCTCATGTTACGACTCTTTCATCATCGGTCACAGACCTCATTCGTTCGGCATATGCCAAAGATGAACATTGTGTAGCTTTGCTACGTGCTCTGGGGAGCGAGCAGTTTAACGACTCAGACATTAAATTGTCGGCACGTTTGCGTGCGAGGCTACATCGATACTCCATCGATCAAGGCCTGTTGTGCTATAGCACAGATAGGGAGGATACTCCCCGTATCGTTGTCCCTCATGATGAGGAATTGAAGGATCGCATCCTCTATGAGGCGCATGATACTGCGGTGAGCGGTCATCTCGGTCGAGAGAAGACATATAGCTCCGTGAGCCAATACTATTGGTGGCCCAAACTTTACAAATGGGTAAGCACATACGTGCGTACGTGCGAAACGTGTCAACGGGTGAAACCCTCAGCTCATGCGGCTGCGCCGCTCACTAGTCTCCCTATACCCTCTGGGTGCTGGGAGTCCATCAGCATGGATTTCATGTTCGGTCTGCCGAAAGATGAGCAAGGCAATACGGGTATTGTGGTCTTTGATGACCGTTTGAGCAAGATGGCTCACTTGGCGGCTGTACCAGATACCATTGATGGTGAAGGTACAGCTACGCTGTTTATCGATCGCGTGTTTCGACAACACGGTTTGCCTGTGGCAATAGTCTCTGACAGAGATCCTCG
Source organism: Hyaloperonospora brassicae (assembly GCA_947650285.1). Taxonomy (NCBI): domain Eukaryota; phylum Oomycota; class Peronosporomycetes; order Peronosporales; family Peronosporaceae; genus Hyaloperonospora; species Hyaloperonospora brassicae. The sequence continues at coordinate 508,795 of CANTFL010000251.1, read as the reverse complement.
CTTCACTGGGAAGTTTTGGAAGCCCATCTTCAAGGTGCTCGGCACACGTTTGGACATGTCCACGGCGGATCACCCGCAGACCGATGGTCAAACCGAGCGAGTCAATCGCGTTATCGGTGACATATTACGCAGTGTTTGCGCTAATACACCAAAACGTTGGAGTTCAATGCTTCCTGTTGTTGAGTTTGCGTTAAATACCGCTGTTCACGCCTCTACAGGCTTTAGTCCGTTCTACGTGAACGGTCTCACACACCCTCGCGTTCCGTTAACGCTACCACTGCGTGGTTCAGGGCTTGGTGGGGGAGAGATGGCCGATCGGCTTGCAGATATCAGCCCTGCTACTGTTCAGAAACAGGTAAGCGAGTTTCTTGCAACGCGATTGAATGTGTTACGACACGTGCGTGATGCACTGGCCGATAGCCAAGATAAACAGAAGGAGCAAGCTGATGTTAAAGGCAGAGGATGTATTGAACGTTATAAGGTCGGAGACCAAGTTCTACTCAATGCTAAAAACCTACCTACAAATGTAGTGTCTGCTGTCTTCAAGACAAAGTTGCGTCCGCGCTTTATTGGGCCGTTCACAGTCATCGCTAAGAAGGGGATGGCGTACACGCTTAACCTTCCGCGCAAACTGCGCACGCACCCAGTGTTCTACGTTGGCTTTCTTAAGCCGTATCGGGACCCGTCCCATGTGAACTCGGAGGCGCTTGCGCCTGGAAAAAGGCCTTACGTCGACTGTTGCATCCGAACCAGGAGGTCTAGCTGACCATCCACACGGGCTAAGGCCAAATCCAACGCCTGAACACGGTCTTGCATCGCGCCGAGCGCACTCTGGGTCTTACCCAATGTCTCTTGGAGACCACTCAGCTCAAGGAGTACCTTCTCATGCTTCTCCTTCGGTACCCCGACCACCACCGACGCTGCTCGATGAGCAAGGGAACCACCAGTTCCATGTGGAGAAAATCCTTCAGCGACGTCGTCGTCGTGGCCAATACCAGTATATGGTGAAGTGGCGAGGGTACCCGGAGTCGGAGAACTCGTGGGAGTATGAGATACCCCTTCGGCAGGACTGCCCTTACGCCGTGGATGTTTTTGAACATCGTGGCCAGGGTCGCCTTGCGAACGAAAACGCTTCTCACCAATAGTGGTGGGGAGCCGTGTGTTGCTCCGCACAATGGAGTCGTGACCCGTGGCTACCATTGTAGCAGGAGCATAACGCGTACGTGTACGCAACTGGCCTCTGGTCTTGAGTTTGGCATACTCGAACCGAAGCTTTCGTTCCAACCGAACGTCGGCCACATCGGCGCTGGCCCGCAGCGCTGGCACACTGCTAAGGTGTCGCTTGCGATACACCCAACGGACGAACTGATTGTCCTCCTCCTCGGGCAGTTCGCCAGCGAACAACAAGATGGGCACGCCCTTGATCGGTTGAACCGAGACACCACGAGACAAGCTCTCAAGATGCGCGCGGTACTGACCTTGTGTGGTAAAGAATGGTTCGAGATATCTCTCATTTAGAGCCTGACGAACGGCTATATCTTCGGGCGACGTAGCCTCGGGGCCCATGGCCCATGTTGAAAGGCTACGGCCTTCCGTTTGACGGAGGCGTTGCTCCACGTCAGGTGTTGTGAACACGTAACCAATCCGGTTTTGAATAACCGTCTGGGTATGAGTGCGACGTAGAGCACGCTCCTCACGCTGGAGGGTTAACTCCTGTTGCTCGTCGAGCGGGTTTGTGATGATGTTCTCATCTGCATCTGTTGTATGATGCTGCGCTCCTGGCGCTGTGGTAACACCACGTCTTACGAACGGATTCGGTGCTGTTTGAGGTCGAGCCTCAGATACAGCGGAGTGGGACGATATCCCTTCATCTCCAGGGACACTGGTATCACTACCATAGTCCACATCCTCATTAAGACCGAGGTAGGAGGAAAGAGTTCGAGACTCGTTGGGTGGCGATGCCATGGTGTTTCGTGTTTTGCCACCGTGAGGTTAAGCGCACACACACCGACCTCTTCGAGGAAAGAAAACCGATTGACGTTTTGTGGTAACGTCAGTCTGGTGGGGGAGGGTGTAACGGGGTTACACGTCGACTAATAGTTGACGATAGGTGTGGTGCACACAAGAGAGGGGGTACCCTATAAAGTAATTTTAGAACACAGTGATTGTATCAATTGTTGAAGACTGATGTCTGCCAACAATTGATTACGAGATCTTTAGAGAGGTTTTACTTTGAACCTTAGTGACTAGGTTAAGTACGTTGTTCTATGGTGTTCTTTAGGTTTAAAGAAGAAATAAAATTCAGTTCCCCTTTTGATCAATAAGAGACACGTGCCTTACGAGGCGTCTTTGATCGGGAGGACAAAAGCAACGCCTGTAAAGGTAGCTTGTCCTCGAGCACTCTATGCTGTGGTTCGTTTGAATCGTTAAGTCCCTGTGGAACGGGGACCGTAAGCTCCCTGAGCTTGTTGACTCTCTGAGTCGGGTTCTCTGAACCAAAACCTTAGCTCTCTGAGCTGTTGACTCTCTGAGTCGAGTTCTCTGAACCAAAGTTGCTCGTGAGAGCGTTAAAGTCTTCCTCTGACTTAAGGAGCTGTGTAGCTCCGCTACAGTGTCGATCCTCAACGATCTCGAATTGGACATCAGATCGGTCATGTTTCCTGCTACATATGAATATATCGATGATGGGGCTATTGTATGATGATGTAAATGCTTGTAGGAGATCCATGAGTGATGTCCCAAAAGTTCAGACCGAAAGAGCCAGTGGAAGCCGGTCGAAGTGACGTCGCAAAATGGATTTAGACACGTTCCACATCTTGAATACTATTTTGGACTTTTCGGTACCAAAATTGGGTATTTGGTACCGTATTTGGAATCTAGTCCTTTTTTGGTGTCTAGGTGCGATATCGGGAGTATTGGCGCTATCTTTGGAGTACAGGTCACGAGATTTCGACACGTGATCAAGGGGGCGGTCAAGCTTAAAGGTGATATCGACTCGGACAGTGACCTACGGTTGGGAATAGACTTAATGATAGGTTGGCTATTAATTTGGTTGGTTAATAAACAGACTTGAACTCTACTTCTTCTGCTCACGACGCACGTTCTCCTCCCCTCTTCTCCGGGAAAGATTTATTTGGCTTCCCCGGCGGGTCAAGGCACGCGTGTTACAGGGACACAGAAGACCGATCTTGGATTGTTGGCCAAGATCGAGAAGAGCAATCTCGGGATATCTGGCCCGGATCGATCAAGTACTCACACTCAACTCGACTGCTAGGGTAGCAGCCACACAACAAAGGAAAAGGAAAAAAAATTTGGACACAAGATCGCGAGGCGGCTCAAGTGGTCAGAAGATCTGGACAAGGCGTTCAAGACAAGACCAAGCGAGATCGAAGCGATCTACTGGACAGATCGGCGTGTTTCATTTTGGCGAAACCAAGAACCGATCTGTCCATATTGCGCACTTCCGGCAAGATCGGCCAATCCTGAGACCAGATCGGACCAATCCCAACGCAAGATCGACGCAATACTATTATTTGCTGAGTGAAGATTTCCGCACAGCGAAGACTCCGATCCCGAAGACGAGTCGAGATCGGTGTGATTCAAGATCGAGATCGCGACATCTCCGAATAGAGATCGCCGCGACGCAAGATCAGGATCGCAGAACCCCGTTCGTGGTGTGAAGATTTCCGCACCGGAAGCGAACGCTCAACCCCAAACCCTCAGCGAGATCGACATCTCCCAAGGCCATTACGAAGAGCTCAAGCCAGCCCAACCGACGGGTACACAAGGTGAGCACAAGGTTATACAGCAAGGCACGGATCGGAGTACCCCGTCCGTAATGTCGGCAAGTCTGGGCAAGTGGAAGATCTACACTCACTTAAGTAATTTTGTGAGATCGACTTCACCACAGTTCCCACACCCTTGATCGCAGCCTTGCTGCCATCAGCCACCGATAGTTCGCCTTCCTCTTGCTCATTCAGGCTTGCAAACTTGGCCTTATCGTTGCAGATATGATGCGTCGCACCGCTGTCGACCGCCCACATCCCTGGCATATTCTTGCCCGTTGAAAGTCCAGCCTCCAGCGAAACCGCAAACGCAACTCGATCGTAGTCGTCGTCGTAGTTGCTGTTGGTTCGCCATTGAACGTTGTTGGCTCCGCGTCCACGAGCATTGTTGCCGCCGCGTCGAGCTCCTCCTTGATTTTCGTCCTTCTGCTTGGTCCAGCACCGCTCCGCCGTGTGCCCCAATTTTCCGCAGTACGTACACTGGCGAGGTTCACGCTCAGCACTGAACGCCTTCGCCGCGTCTTCAGTCTTAACCGATGTCGTCTTGTCACCTTGCCTCTTGATGTGCTCCTTCGTGAGCACTCTCACGACGTCTCGCGATTGCAGTTCCGCGCTGCTCATCTCCAAGTTGAGAACGACATTCTCGTAGCTCTTGGGGAGGCTGCGCAACAAGCAGATCGCCACGTCCTCGTCCTCCATCTTGGCGTCGATGCTGCTTAGCTTCGCGCTGATGTTGAAGACTTCATTGCAATGATGCATCACATTGCCGCCTTCCTTCATCTCCATGCTGAACAGCTGGCGCTTCAAGTAGATGCGCCCAGCCTTCTGCGACCCGCCACACAGCGTCTTCAAACGCGTCCACGCGGTCCACACCTCCTCACAATCATCGAAGATGTGATGGTAGTCGGCGTCCATGTGGAGCAACATCAGTCCGAACGCAATGTTGCTCGTCTTGACGTAGTCGTCCATGGGGCGAGGGTCCGCGAAGGTCGGCGACGTCTCCCGGTTCACCACGTGCCACGTCGACTTGGTCAGGAACACGCCACGCATGTAGCGGCTCCATGTTGCGTAGTTGTCTCCGTCGAACTTGTCGACGGAGATCTTAGTGGTGGCATCTTGGGCAGAGGACATCGTGCTTAGGATCAAAAACTGTTTGATCGTACGTATCTTGATGACGAGAGACTGAAGAGAATGCTGGGAGTCCACTCAGAATACCGTAGAAGCCACTTATGCAGTTGATAAAAGATTGGAAAGTGATTAATTATCGGAGCTTATCTGCCTACGCCCTAATTTAAATGTGTCCAAATATAAATCAGTCAGCGCGTCTAATCACCCTACTCGTCTAATCATTCCTGCGTAATAACCGACGTAAAAACTGTCCCGTAAGAACTACATCTTAGGGTTCTGGTTGTTACGGTAACCTTCAATAGCCACTGGACGCGCCTTGCACTTATCAGTGGGTTCATCGTCTTTTCGATTGATTTTGATCTTGAACCCCCATTAGTGCCGATAGCACGGTGTCCGCTGGTAACGTGGCCGCTTGGAGCACTCCGAGAAGTCGCATCGACTCAAGCTCCGCACGAATGGCCTTACGCCGATAAGCTTGATCAGGTTCGCCAATAGCATATTGGAACGTCGCTGGCTCAGACAATTCATCATCTTCGGCTGCGTTGACGCTTTCACGCCAGAAGTTAGGAGGGCTTGTATCGTCTAGATTGTCTTTATCATTACCCTTCTCTTCTTCATCCCATTACGCAAGAGCATCGGGTCGTCGTTTCACGCGACGTTCTTCGTCAGATGCAGTCGCTTCTTCGAATCCAGATCCATGATGAACGGGATGTGAGCTTCGAGACGCCTGTTCTTCGTATCTTAAGCGGTTGTTTCTTTTTTCTCCAGCCATTTGAAGTTCATTTCACGAGCTCCGTCATCAATTTCAAGTGAGTCGAAGTCCAGTGCTGTGTCTTCAACGGTTTCTTCCGGGAGTGCTGGCGAAAATCCAAAGGCTGGTTTATCAAATTCGACATCCCGAGTGATCATCACTGAGCCTGCCTCGATATCGAAAGATCGATACGCCATTGACATTCTTTATATCCCATGAACAGTTTTTTACGATCTTTAGGGTCCCACTTGAGTCGCTTTTCTGTCGGTGTCGGCTCATACGCTCAGCATCTGAATACTCGCATGTGTTTGACGCATGGATTGGACTTGTACATGATATTGTACGGAGTCTTGTCTTGAAAACTTGGGCGATGGCAGGTGGTTTCAAATGTATATTGCCGTTATCGCAGCTTCAGCCCAGAAGCACTTGACCAGATTTGCATGGTGAAGTAGACTGCGCCCATCGTATCGATGGCCCGGATGACGCATTCCGCTGTGCCATTGGTGTGACGCGCGTACAGAAATGTGACTTGTTGCTCGATTCCCTGGTGCAAGTAGAAAGCCTTGATTGAATATGTCGTAAATTCGCACGCTCTGTGTGTCGAAAGACTTTGACCTTCTCGTTGTATTGCGTCTGCACGGCCATGACACGCTTCTTGAGATACGCTTCACCGTACGACGCTACCCGCAAACAGGAACCCTTCATGCATTCACTGGCTTTCCACGGCAAAAAGCAAATACTTGCTTTCACTCAGCAAGTTTTCTTCCATGGGGACGCAAGGGTCAATGCGCAGTAGCTCGAAAGTGTCGTATCGACACTTGATCTAGTTTCTTGGGAATGAGTTTTGGACCATTTTCTTTCTTGACAGCCGCGACACGCACTTGTTTCACTTGCAACGACTTTTAACCAATGCGCACCTGTCGGATAGGGACCGAGTCGACGTGACGCGCAACCAACAGCGATCTGACCCGTGATGGAAGAAACGAACATCCCGAATCGCTCGCATGGCAAGAGTCGTATAGATTCCCGAGCGACCACTTGACCCGCACAAGCTCGAAGAAGAGAGTACGGAACTGTTAATATCTCAGACAAGCCAATAGCGGAAGTCGCCACTGGGGTTAACGGAGAATTGCAATTAATATTGCTTGGCACCAAAAAATGTGGGGACGTCAACGAAGAAGCAGGCGCCACCTCAGCTGTCAACGTCTTTCTGAGGTTGGCTCGGGACCGCTGAATCCGTTGCTTCTTCTTTGGTAAATTGGTGGGTCGTAGAACAACAGAATCAGTCGGAGAAACGACCGCAGGGACGTCCACCGAGGAGGCTTTGACAGGAAATGAATTGGGTGACGGAAGGAGGACGCCTTTTCTTTTCTTGAGAGACCTAGCAGACGACCGGCTTACGGGAACGACGGAAGACGCACCATCGGAAACAACGACGGCGGTCGGCGACGTCGATGACACCACGTCAGATACAACTACAATTGATGGGGTGGTCGCGATGTCAGCCGACAAAACAAGAACCGGATCAGCTTGGGTTTAGACTAGCGGCACATGAGCGATCGCAGGTTGTGGTACAAATACAGCCGCAGAAGACCGGCGAGTTCTCATCCGGGAACATGATGTGATTGAAGCAACATGTGTACCAGTCACCTTGGATTTCTTCAATCGTGCTGAAGCCCTCGGAGACTTGACCCTCTTCGGTGACGCGGGTGAAAGCTTGTTGACTCGACGACGGCCTGCGCCCACCTTCCGACGCGACTTAGACCGGTGAGCTACCGGTACACCCTTGTTTCACTCGCAATTCTACTATCGTTTGCCGATGTATATGATTCATCGCATCCGTGTCAGCGTACTCTGACGTTATTTCCATCGAAACTGATGTTCATGAGTGTGTCCAAGCTTGGCGACGCTCATGATCGGCTCCGCCATTCTCTCCACCACTCTCATTCTAGTTCTTCTATGGACTTGGTGGCTGAAGTGTCGGTCAAGTTTCGCGGAGATAGTCGTGATTTGACGCCGTCCGCCCATGTCGATACTCGCTTATAAATTTTCGTGGCTTTATGGGAGCGTACGCATTGGATCTTGGTGTCAAGTATTATTATGGGCATGCACCCCGATAAAAACCCTTCGCGCTCGCCTAAAGACTTGTCTCAAATTTTCGCAGCTTATGTAAATTATGCTGCCGCTCACAAACGTCGTGGGGATCTTCTGCGGAAGGTCGCGAGGACTTTGAGTCTTGTCTTGCAAGATGCGGCGTCTGAGAAGTCATCTCGTGGACCCACACCTTTACTCGACCCCGAACTTCCCTTTAAGTCGTCCGTTCCTGTGTACCCAATCATGAGTTATGCGTGGGTACCCGAGGGTGTTAACAGGATCAACGAAGTTGGAATGCTTGACTAAGTTGAACCCTGGCGTGTTTGGTGGCTGATTCGTCCATCGGAGCATCCCTATAACACGTGCTTCCGTCCGTGCAATCCGGGTTTCCCTGTCTTCGCTCCGGTCGGCACGTCAGAGAGTGAAGTGGAATCACTCGTCGTCGAGGATGTCGACGCAGACGAAGCTTCTCCTCCGGTCGTCGACCCCTCTGCACCCGAGCCCGAAAACCGCGTTTAATGCAGATTTTCGTCGACGCTTCTGAACGTGTTCCTACGCTGTCGCATGGTGATTACAGCTCTTCCATCGCTGACATTTAGTCGCCTCTGTTTTGACTTCGTTCCTTCATATCGTCAATCCATTAATCTCTGTCTTTATGCATCAATACATCTTGAAGCAGTAACTTCACTTCTCTTTCTCCCTGCTAGTCTTCACAGAAAGAAAGTACGCGTGGTGATGGTATTTATACCGTTCGTCTGCGAATTGCACCATCTGCAGACGATTCTCTCTCTTCTTTCGCCTCAAGTAGTCGAACAATAAACCTTCACATAACAAGTTGGTCAATGGTTTCCACGTTGATTCATCGTATTCCACCCATTTTACCAAAACCTTTCGCTGGCTTCTGTCAGGAGCTGTTGACCTTGACGTGTCATCGTCGAGTATGGCTTATACCTCGTATCGGCCACTGGATTTGTCGGGCATCCCGATATCTTCTAGCAGTGGTTTTTTGTCAAAGTCAATTCTATCTGTATCTCCCTGTCTTCCACCAACTTTGTCGTTGGACGTGCCCCTTGTTCTGTCACTGTTTTTAATCGCAAAATATAGACAACCGGGTAAAACCGATATCCGCTTCTATCTGGCAACTCCAATTCAAAAGCGAACTCTTCGACCTGTTTCTTAACTCGGCAAGGACCATGCCACCTGTGGGCTAGCTTCTTTTTAAGTCCAGGCTTCACCCTTTCCATGAATAGCCACACTTGGTATCCTTCGTTTATCACGGCATTAGACGTCCTACTGGTCGTCGTGATTCGAGCTCTGTTGTAACCAGTTCGAGCAGATTGATCTTCTGGCGCCTCATCATCTTGCTCAGTATCCTTTCCAATGTTTGATGACTTAATCCGTCGTTCAGCTGGACTGAGTAGCTCGTTATGTTCACGGGCCCTTCTTGCTTTCTCTCTCACGTGGTACTCTTTTGCCAGTCGTAGGGCCACTTCTCGCTGCCTGTTAGACTTGCGACGCCGCAGGACTGGATTCGTCGAGTCTACCACCCTATTATTCCTTGAATTGGCGAGTCGCATTGACTCTGTCATCGCCTTCAGTGTTGAGTGGGCATCCCACACGTATACTAAATAGAATGGCATCTCTTTTCTCGTTGAATCTCTAGAATTGTTAATGGCATGAACCAGTTTTTCTGCAATGTCATCTCTATCCGCTTGTTGTGGATCTTCCACGTAGACTCGCACTGTTTGTATCATAGTCTTCGCACGTTGCTATTGTTGTCCGTTTGCTTGTGGACGATAACAGAGAGTGGCTTTTGGCTTAGCTTGAATCGTTTCAGCAAACGTCTAAACCCCCACTCATGAACATAGGATCTCCGTCGTGACGAATGAGACTGGGAGCACCAAAATTACGGAAGATATTCTCTTTAAACGCTTTCGCTACCTCCAGTGCCGACGTATCACTCATGGCTTTAGCTATCACAAACCCCGTAAAATGATCTTGGAACAGTAAAAGCGCTGTATTTCCCCGTCGAGTCTTCGGGAGTGGGATGACAAAGGACATAGACACCACTTGGAACGGGCGCTCGAAATTATATTCCCCGGCGAATGCCCCTTGAGTGTTGGCTTGCTTTTGCTCGTGCTGCAATCCTCGCAACCTTGTACATGCCTTGCCACATCTGCATACAGTCCGGTCCAGTAGTAATCAGTCTTGACCTTGTGAAATGTCCGCACAATTCCTTGGTGGCCGCCTTCTATCGAGTCATGACAATTTGATAGTATTTCATCGATTAGTGTCGTCGGAATTAGGAGTCGTACTTTAATGTCATCTTCTTGTACCTCTCTTAATTCTCATCGACGTCCCACGTAATAAAGCAACCCGTCCTGGCTCAACACGAATCGATCAGCAATCTTCATGGATTTGCTAGCTTGAAGGTGTGTAAGTTTGTCAAATTTTACTCGCAGATACGTCTTGAGGTCTGCCCACTTTGTCTCTTCATCATGTGCGGTCGATATTTGTTCTCTCCGTTCCTGTTGGACGGCTGTTGGGTCGATATCCTCCGCACTGGGTAATCTTCGAGTCCCTGGATTCGATCGGGTCACGGTGAGTCGAACGCGCTTCTAATGTTCTCGATTTCCAACCCACTCTTCACTCTCCTCTGTCGATAGTACATCACCTATCTGGTCGGCGAATCGCACGCGACAAGTTGTACTCCGTGAAATCACTGACACCGCTGGCTTTGCTTCGATGACCGCAACGGGTTTTCGATCTCCAACCAAATTTTCTTGTGTCCGATTCAGTTTTTGTAGCTCTTCATAGCGTTCTTCATCTACAAGTAGCTTCTCTATCTCAGCTTCCAGTGCTTTTGTGGCCAGGACGTCGGCAGCTACATTGTAACAGCGGATAACGTGCAGGTACCGTACGGAATAAAATCTCGTAACTAACTCTTTACGAAGTGCCAATTCCACTTGCAGTGCGTGGTGTTTACATGCGATCACTCCCATGGCTTGTTGGATCGCTAACCTCGAGTCTCCCACTATGATCAGATCAGTAACTTGGTGATTTAATGCTGCTTAAGCGCCTCGGTTCATGCCGACGTATTCTGCCAAATTTACTGTGGTAGACGGTAGGTAATCACTCGCAGCCACTACGACTGTCCATTCGTGCAGCCTCCACAATATCCACGCACAACTTCCAGATCCACCATGTGTTGTTGTCTTCGGATAACCGTCGAAAGACACGACGAACCCACTAATTTCTTGCAAGACTCGCGTACAACAGTATAGGATTGAGGCGGACTATTGTTCCAGGAGTAGGGCATGGAGCAATGTGTGCTAGCGATTCGTCGAGTCCGACTGTCGGTGTGATGGACGCCTGGAGTAGCTGCAGAAAATCGACATCGCGCTCGCCGACTCTTTTAATTTTCAGATGATAGGGTGATAATAGTACGGCAAAGCTGACTGCGCGTCCATACAATAATTTGGACGTGAAGACCCACTACAATGTTAAGTATCTCGTATAGACGTGGATCGTTTTCCCCATCAGCAGTGTATGTGCGACTTTGATCAGTTGTGATAGTGCTAGCACTTTCGCGCTCTGCCGGGTGGTAGTTCTTCTCATTCTTCTCTAACACTCGGTCGCAAAATCGCACTGGACGCAATTTGTGGTCGGGGCATTGCATTAGGGTGCTACTCAGTGCCCATTCGTTTGCGAAGACCATCACGTGAACATCTAGACGTTGATCAAAATGATGGAGTATGGGTGCTTTGACGATTGACTGTTTGAAGGATCAAACGATTTACGAGCTGTCGCCAGAGCGGGTGACCCCAGGAAATTCTCCCTTTTCAGTTGGTAGAGGACTACCCCTTAGATAATCATATTTTGAATGAACCGACTGTAGTAAATGAGAGCTCCTAAGAATGCCTGCATTCCTTTCTTCGACGTCGGAAAGGGAATCTCAGCGATAGCTGCCAGCTTCCCTGAATCAGCTGCGATTCCTTGCGCGTTTACTTTATGGGAGAGGAAGTCAACTAGCGGTTGAACAAAGATGCTATTAGTAAAACTCACACTTATTTGACACTCTGTGATTAGTTCTAACAACTGGTCGAGTGTTGCTGAGCAGTCATTAAAACTCCGTCCACCAAAAAAATATCATCGACGAACGATCGACGCTCAAATACCGGAGCAAGTGTCGTTCTATCGGGTTCACGTGTTAAGAACATGTCATTCTCAGGGTCGTTGACCATTCGTTGTACTGCATAAGGTCCGTTATGATGTAGCAGTATGCTTCGAACTTAGAGACGGAGTGTGTGGGTCGGATGCGCCGTGGCGTACCTGATGAAAACGTCGATTGTCTGTTTGATGCTTCTTTCTCCAAATTTATTACCTTCTCTGATAACTCGTTCCAGCCTCCTTTAGGTTAAACGTAACCCCACAGAGCATTAACAATAAATCATTGATAAATCATCGAAGCGTTACTTTATCCGAATAAAAATTTGCAATCATATAAAGTGCCCCAAAGAGCACACGAAAGCTAATTTTTTCTCGCTCTCTCTGTCATCATTATCGCCCAAAATCCACTGGCAGCGTCCAGAGAGCAGAATCATTTATAGCCGTCCATTTCTGTACGTAAATCGTCCACCAAGGGCATCGCATATTCCGTAATCATCGTCACCGCATTAACCATCTTGTAGTCAATGCACAAACGTATGTCCACGCCATTCTTCTTAAGAACAATTACGATCGGTGAGGCCCAAGGACTCTGTAACAACGAAATGAGTCCTGCCGTCAACAATCCTTTCAGTAATTCGTACACTTTAGTCAGGTGTAGAAGTGGTACGCGTCGAGCCTGTTGTTGTATAGTACTTGTTCGTTTACGTCAATATCGCAGACTACTCCGTACGCTGGAGGTGGTAATGCATTACCACTCAAGATCATGATCTGTTTATGTTTCTTCAATAAGTCGATCAACTTGGCCTATGCTCCTCATCATGAGCTGATGATATCACATTCTTTCCATCGTAGTCCAACTTTGTTTGTGTCAGCTACGTGAGATTCGGCAGAAAGGCAAGTTCGCGAGCGTAATCCACCACGTTGTCTTCGCTGGAATCATGCTCGAAAGCAAATCGGTCCAACGGCGCAATAGATGGCTCCTTCTCAAGTGGGTCCATACTCCACTCTTCCAGGACACACAAGAACCGATCGTCCAGTTCGTCGATAGGGTTATTATCCCTAGTACGTGACGATAAAGGTGATGTAGATGATTAGATAGCTTGATCTAATGCTGTATCTGGATCACACAACTTGTCATCGACACGGCGAAGTGGTTCATTGAGTAACCTGGTATCCTCTTCAAACGCCGTGCACACCGCCCTGGTTGCTGCTGAGTGGCACGTAGCCTTGTTGATGCTTTCATCGCAATTCGTGACATTCTTGGCCGGTTCTGGATGATGGTTAGGGGTCTGGCCATTACTCCTGTTCGGCCTACTCCTCGTCAGTTTTGTGGGAGCACCTTAAGCTTGTCTTCTTACGCTGTCTGCACCCTCCCAGTTTCGTTCTTCCTTGTTGATCGTACACTGCGTATTACAGTATCTTCATCCCGACGAATGATTGCAAGCGGTAGAGTGTAGGTTGGCCGTTCCATAGCTGGTGGTTGTCGGGACAACCAACATCTCTTACAAACCTTTCTCTTTTTGCATCAATTCGTTGTCGAAGACGTGTTCGTACGCTAGCACTTGCCAATTTCTGTACTTCGACGAATTCACGCGCACGTATCCTACATCTCGTGGTAACGTACCGTGTGGCATCCACACTACGATCGGGAAATGTGGTGGACATGTCGTTACCCGTGATGCGAGATTGGTTAATCTGACCTTCGTCGCTTTCAGTTTCCTGTTGTGTATAATTTTGGGCAGTAGTGCGGGTAGTCGACGAATCCACAGCTCGTGTGTGGATTCCAGGTTGTTGACGCTACAGCTTGAACATCTCATACCCTCGTTGATAGATATTCATGGCACCTCTAGGTCCCCCTGCGACCTCTCCCCCACTCCTGCCCGTCGATTTCTTTTTCGGACTTAAGGAGTGGCACAACTAGTTCATCGGGTAATTTGGCTGTCGAATTGAAGAGATCTAGACGGACTCCAGCTGGTATCATGAAGTCTGTTCCGAGTATTAGGTCTACTCCGGCGTGATGCGGCATTATTCATACTTCGAATTCATAGACCACCTTCCATTCGAGTGTTATCTTGACCGTAACCCCGTGACGTCGTGACTACTTTTGACTCCCCTATCCCTTGTACGTCGATCTGCTTGTCCGTACTCATTTGATGTCGGAGCTTAAGCTTTCGTGCAAACGATTTACTTATCGCTGATATGTTTGCTCCTGTGTCCAGCAGGATCTGAGTCCGTTGATCATTCACTTCCCCCATCACAAAAGCTCTCATTCTTATTCTCCGATCGAACTTCCTTGACGACTACCATTCTTGTCGCTCCCCTTGTAGCAGCTTCAGTGGCTTTTCCAATTCCATCTGTCGCCTAGAGTTTGGTATGGCGTCCATCCGAGTCATCGCTCTTTCACCATCGACTTTTTCGTCGGTAGTTGACATCTCCGGCGGATGCTCCCCTCTATTTAACCTTTCACGCGCTTCATCGCCGGTCCTTCTTGTGTCTCCAACAAAAGCAGACACGTAGTTTGCGTCGACCACTGGTTCCACTGACTGTGGCAGCCCGTTGTTTCCCGACCCAGTCAAAGTCGGCGAGCCTCCTAGTTGAAATGGACTGGCGAATAGATGTGTTGGAGTTCTTCAGGAACAGTTGTTCGATCGATCGATGACTTGACGAACTTGGTGAGTTGTTCGAACTCGGCGAACAGTTCGCACCTACCGACGTCGTGCACATGTTTGCAGAATTTGCAACGGCGTCTGCAAAAGTGAGCGTCGTGTCCTGCTGCACCACACGCTCCACAGGGACCCCATGGTCGGCTTTCTCTCGATTGATCTGCCCGAGTGATGCTGGTTGGCTTGGTCACGTGGATCAGATCGTACCTCATGATCAGCCGGTACGCCTGCTCGGCCCATAGTATTGGGACCAGGTTGTGGTCGCTCACCGCGTTTTGCAGGCAGCGCCACTCTGTTCACTTCTCTGCCCACCTCCATGTAACCGGCGTCAGAGTCCGACTCGTAGTCGTTTGTGTAGTCGTAGTCGCTTTCGTCCTTTTGCGACTCGTATTGATCAGCGTATTTTCTAAGCCTCAATTATTTGACTGCAGTCCGCAGATCGTCCGTAGTTGCCGATGCGAGGGTAATACGACGGCTACCATCGTACTCGTATCGCCCGGTTCGTCCTTCGCGCCGCGGTTGCCTGTCTCTGCTGACGAGTCGGTGTGCTTCATGTCTCTCTTGGTATTCGAAACGGTGACCATCACGTCTGTTGTCACGTCGGCCTTCTGATTGACGCGTGCTGTCATTACGGCTGTCTCTGCGGCGAGTGATCCTGGACTCGTATCTGTGTGGATCGGACAGTCGATTGCTGCTCATTCTGTCAAGTTGCTTCTTGCGCTTTTTGCCTAGCAACCGATGGCTGATAATCTGTTCCACTCGATATACACACCCAGTCGTTGCGGGTAGATGAAGTCGATTAAGTCGTCATCTCCAAAATACAGCACGAAGTGCTTCACATGATTCTCAGACTCGGCCCCTCCCTTCTCGTATTGGATCTGCGCAGTTCGTGCGTATCCATCTAAGTGGATGAGGAAGTCGCACGCATGTTCCGATTCCTGGCGCTTCGCCGAGTAATACCTGGATCTGTCCAAATGATCGTACTGCGAGCAATAGTACTCCAAAAAACGTCTTGCTGAGCTACTTCCATGCCATCTGCGTTTTCTTCGACAACTTTCGGTACCAACTCTCGGCCGTCTTCCCTAGACTCAACAAGAATGGCTCACACCAGTCATTCTGGGGCTTGCATGTTCCCTTCATCTCATAAGTGAACGTCTTGATCCACCCTGAAGCTTCATCGGAACGGTATCGTCTTCCCTCGAACTTGGCGATCTTCTAAATCGGGGGATGCGTTCGAATATCGAGTATTTGTCCTCTTTCACTCACAGATTCTTTAAAGCTCAGACGGTGATTGCAGTTGTTCGTCGAATGACTTCCGTATGTTGTCTTATCCAATCTTCGTCTTCATCGTCGTAGTAGTAGTAAGGTCCTCTTTCATCTTCTTCTCTCGTTTGCAAACTCTTCCTCTCCGTCGGAGGGGATAAACTTGGTATCTCAATGTAGACATCTTCCATGTTAGGCTATCTCTCCACTCGAGAGTATGCTTCCGGTTTATTTTCACCTTTCTCGTCTCCTTGAGCTTGTGTCCACGCTTAAGTCTTCCTGGGTCATAACCGTGGCTCATAACTCGATGGTATAGGTTCCTTATCTTCTATTGAAGCGGCATCTCCATGCAGCTGTTCCATTGTATATCTGACGACCGGAATCGAGTCGATTCCAAACGCGTCTCTGAGCTTGGCTCTCCATTCCTTCATCTCTTTGTCCACCACCCGCGGGTTGAAGACAGCCTCCGCCAGTTTAGGATCCTGCGACGCTTGCACTTGTATCACATTGCACGCAAGAGGTAGGTCGTGTACGCCGAGAGTGCAGGTCATGTTCAACATGGTGCTGAGTTCCGACCATTTTGCTTGAGTGGATCGCTCGTTGTCGAACTGCTTGATCCACCTTCTCTTCTTCAAATCTTCAGCAATTTGATGAAGGGTCGGGTTTTCCTGAGGCGTTATCTTGCTCGGCTTGCACAAAGTCTCTCACCGCTTTTTCATGATTCTCTTTCATCGCCTGTACGCGACTCACATGTCCCGCGTGAAGAACTCGCTTTTCTTACTCTTTTCCGAGTACTCCTCCATTGTCGTACTCATAACTTCCATCTTGATCTTCCTCCACATGGTCACCTAATTCAAATTCGTCGATCTCAGGTTCTCGTTTCACTTCTACCTTCACTTCGATGTCGTTCTTAATCGCCTGGGTCGACCCAGCGCGCGAAGATCTTATATAAGACGCTAATATTCCACCGCTCGCTAGTTTCGAATGGATGACCATTTCGATCGTAGTTGGTTGCTTGGTTTCTGCTAAACAATTAAACACCCTGAAATCCCGGGTCGCGGCACCAGTTGTGGTATATTAGTTAGTTAATTCCGTCGTATAACAGCCTCAACGTACAAACACAACAATCGCCGAGCTTAGTCGGCGCAACGGGCTGGTACGTTCGGATAAATCCCTAAGCGGTTCATCCCTTCGGGTTCAGTTGCGGCTTTTGCCTGGCTAGTTCCTTACAACCACTCGTCCAGATGCCTGCCTGAGCTCAGCAGCTTCTAAACCTCTCTCTTCCGGTGAATTCACACCAACGGGTGGAATCCGATGCTCACGCGTTTTTACAGGTCACCGGGCGTAGTGTCCGTCCGACTAGAAGAATTACGATGCCCTCGGCTGAGGCCCACCGGCTTGTCGCTCGACAAGACTTTCAACGGTGCCGTCTATTGGGTCACCGGCTCGTCTTCGACGAGACTTCTTCCTTCGCTAGTAGCGAGCGCTGCCCAACCCGGTCCTACCTAACTCTTGGCGCTACCAGTCGATACCTCTACAAGCTATGCCTCTATATTTTCGACTGCAGGCATAAACCAGCCCACGCAGGGACTTACCTTAAGTGTACGCGTGTCTTGGACTTAGAAATTTCGGCACTGTATTAGTTTATCTCTTTTTCTTTCTCGCAGAGCCAGTTTGAATGGCCCTCTGTCCTTCCCTAGTTCCTATACAAATAACGTGATGAATCTGTCGTACGATCTTTCCGCATTCTGCTATACCCTAAAGTCGCCGACACCCGAGTCGACGACACTTAAGTCACCGACGCTCGATTTGTCGACCTTTTCCACTGCCGCTCGAGTCGCCGACCCTTAAGTCGCCGATCTAATATCCCGTGACTGAAATTCTCTACACCACATCTTCTTCGCTCGTTGACACTGACAGGCTTGGCAGTTTCTTGCTTCCCCAGCTTACAAGCTCCCCTACCAGAGTGAAGACATATACTGCAGAAGACTTGCGGTCCACCCGATAACTTGCTCAATCTGTGTCAGAGCACCCGCAAAAGTCCACCATGTCACCAGGCTTGAAGCATACGCCATGCGACTTGGTATATTGCAGATAGCGAAAGATGCGCTTCACCGCGGCCCAAAGCGTGACTTGAATTTTTATGAAGTGTGAGACATATCCGACTGCGAAAGCAATTGCCGGTCGAGTCGCCGTCATCAGATGCATGAGCGCACCAACAGCTTCACGGAATGGTGCGTTGACATTGATCGCAGAATCACTCGATATCAATCTTTAGCCAATGTCGACTGAGCTTGACACTGCCTTGCATTCATCCATTGCAAAATACTTCAGAACGCCGTCCACATAGCGTCGCGGTCACATCGTCAGACTTCGATTGGATCCATCAACAAGCTCGATGCGCAGCAAGATGCACATTTCCTGCTGCCCGTCATCTCAAATCGATTTTTCAGGTCGCTCTTGGCACGTGCGATCAGGCCAGGTTGAGCTTTCAGTCATCAAACCATCTTCGACGCACGTCAGTAGCAGCACACAATGTCCGTCGACAGTCTTCATGTAGAGACACGGATCAAACGCTGGAACTCGAAAGCCGATGGAGCAAGCAATCTCGTCGAATGTCATATTCCAGACTCAAAACGATTGTTTGAGGTCATATATGGCTTCCACCAACTCGAGACAGTCGAAGTCCCTGTCGATCTCGACACCTTCAGGGACCGTGCAGAAGACTCGTTCCTTCATCATGCCATACATGAACGCCGTAACAACGTCAAGTTTATACAAGTGGCCAGTCGATATACTTTGCGAGTCTTACTACAACCATGAGTAGCGTGACGTACTCGACGACGGACGAGAATGTCTCGGGGTAGTCGATGCCATATCTTTGCTTGACATCCGTGGCCACTAGACGCGCCTTGCACTTATCAGTGGGTTCATCGTCTTTTCGCTTGATTTTGATCTTGAACACCCACTTAGTGCCGATGGCACGGTGTCCGCTTGGTAACGTGGCCGCTCGGAGCACTCCGCGAAGTCGCATCGACTCAAGCTCCGCACGAATGGCCTTACGCTGATAAGCTTGATCAGGTCCGCCAATAGCATATTGGAACGTCGCTGGCTCAGACAATTCATCATCTTCGGCTGCGTTGACGCTTTCACGCCAGAAGTTAGGAGGGCTTGTATCGTCTACATTGTCGTTATCATTACCCTTCTCTTCTTCATCCCATTTCGCAAATGCATCGGATCGTTGTTTCACGCGACGTTCTTCGTCAGATGCAGTCGCTTCTTCGAATCCAGATCCATGATGAACGGGATGTGAGCTTCGAGACGCCTGTTCTTCGTATCTTAAGCGGTTGTTTCTTTTTTCTCCAGCCATTTGAAGTTCATTTCACGAGCTCCGTCATCAATTTCAAGTGAGTCGAAGTCCAGTGCTGTGTCTTCAACGATTTCTAACGGGGGTGCTGGCGAAAATCCAAAGGCTGGTTTATCAAATTCGACATCCCGAGTGATCATCACTGAGCCTGCCTCGATATCGAAAGCTCGATACGCCATTGACATTCTTCGTATCCCACGAACAGTTCTTTACGATCTTTAGGGTCCCACTTGAGTCGCTTTTCTGTCGGTGTCGACTCATACGCTCATCATCTGAATACTCGCATGTGTTTGACGCATGGATTGGACTTGTACATGATATTGTACGGAGTCTTGTCTTGGAAACTTAAGCGATGGCAGGTGGTTTTAAATGTATATTGCCGTTTTCGCAGCTTCATCCCAGAAGCACATGACCAGATTTGCATGGTGAAGTAGACTGCGCCCATCGTATCGATGGTTAGGTTAAAGCGTTACGCTGTGCCTGTGGAAGCTTGAGAGGAAATATGAATCGACGACGGTTCCATCGGTGAAAATATATTTGGTGGTACACCCGACGACGTATGAGATAAAGCGCCTGATGGAAAGAAATTTCTGCATTTTGACATCTCAATATAAAACGTCAAAGAAGGCAGCGAAAAATATGATGCCGACGACACAACGAAGGCCGGTGAAGAATCAAGTATCACTATGGACGACGATGTTGACATAACGATAGGACAGTTACAGACAACGATGCGTAAGTCTTCTCAGAAGTGGCTATTACTTCTGTAGCTAACAATTGTAGAACGGCTGAAGACCTTGTTAGAGTGTTGCGATATACATTTTGTTAAGGGATGACACAATTAGACGATAAGTTGTATAATACGATGGAAGGAAAACCCAAAGTTGGGTTTGAATAGGAATTATGGAATCGAGCGACGGAGTTAATAAATTGTAGAGATTGTAATATAAATTAATGCTGAAGAAGCCAAGTAGAGTGTTATTCTAACTAAAGAGGATTTTAAGAGCCAAATTCAAAGCTTATTGTTCGCAATCTAGTCAAACTGTTAAGAAAAACAACATCGAAAAATGTTCTTACGAATAATTGACATGGACAAATCCTTAAAGTCCAGGGTACGTGAATTGTCGATTACAACATTGAATTTAACATAAGCGGCATCAGCAAGACAGTCGTTCGTTATCCATTTAGAGGCCCTGACGCAGAAGAGCTTTCTGATCGGCAACCTTCCGGTAAATCGAGGAAATTATTATCCAATCAACACGGATATCGTAATTTTTTCGATGCACATAGCTATCACATTTTCTTGCATACAGCATGTAGCAGCATTTTATCTAATCACCGTAACATGTGCGTGGGACGCTTTAATTTAACGCGCGAGATGTACGAAATGTTAATCACGCTTCTGTAAACCCTTTTATAAAGTTGCTAGAATCTTTAGTGAAGTCGTTAATTGAACATAGCGACATTATGCCGCCCAACAACCTCCAAATCAAATAACAAAATGAAATATGGAGTGAAGAAACCAGTCAACTGTCATTAACGCCGATGCTTTTTCAGTTTTCGACTCCTTATATGTAGCGGATTGTAGTGCTGTATTTCCACTTCCTCGGTGAGTGCCAATTTTGTGCGACATAGACGCTCAGTGCATTCCCTTTCGAGAAAAAGACAACAATACAAAATAGCAGTATGCCATAAAAGTGGTCGAGCATGGTTTCCATATCGCCTTTGGCCAGTGTGGATAGAACATGCATCGATTTTAATGGTGTGTTACATTACACGATCTGTTACGTGTGACTTAGTATATAGATAAGTAAGCATACGCTTTACCCGAGATCGTGGGTGCAGTGCGTCGTACTCATTTATCGCTGATAAGCGGGTACAGGCCAAAATTAACCAACAGAATGCGATCTCTATCTTAGTGGAAGTCGTGAGACACAAACTCATTATATTTAAGAATGGAAAAATGAAAATAACATAAATATGGGTGGAAGCACCCAGAAAAATGTTTTTCAGAGACGCGTATCAGCTTTACGATTACTCGCAAGCCTTACTAATATTTTTGATAAATATGTAAGTAGCATGATACGGTGATCCAACCTAAAATGGTCTGACGGACGGAAATGCGATGAAAGTTCGTAAACATATAAGCGGAAAGATTTGTCGACGATAATAAGATTTCTTGGCGCTGAGCCCAATTTTTTTATATCAAACACTACACGTCCTAAAGATTCCATGTCTGCTTATATGTAGAGTATCGGAAGACAAATTGGCTTTGATGCCTGGACGGCATGAAACAAACGTCTTGTTTAGGGACGCATCAATGGCAGAGGATAAGGGAGAGAATACAGACAAGTATATTCCTAAACCTTTAAGGTTTTCATTCTCTCTGGATCAGTCCGAAAAATTGTTCAGAAGATCCTCGACATTAGACGGGCTAAACGCGAGGCAGATCATACCACTTAGCAATGGATAAACATCACTATACCCTACACGTGACGGTATCGAAGACGATTTGGGTTAGGCTAACATTACAAATCACCCATAAAATAAAAAGCACAGAATGCGACCAAGACCGTGTTATAGGCGTGGGCAGAATGCTAGCCGCTTATCACGCAGAATGCAAAGGGGGTAAGGAGACGAGTTATTGGATCCGCAGAACTTTCGCTGACGTAATGTGTCTACTATTTGGCCGAGACAATACACAAATCGTCTCGTATTACGACTAAATCTATATGTATCAAAATAGTCAGCGTCAGATCCTATAACTCAGTGAAATACTATACACGAGCCAGGACAGGCGGCAATCTCGCTGAAGTCCTAAGTCCGCTGGTGACAAGTTTTCCTGAAGCCAAAACAAGCTATAATTTAATCTCGCTGACGCCAGGCCTTGATGATTTAATGGCTGGTGACTGACCAGTGTAGGAAAGATTAATGAGAACGCATCCAGACGCTCTTATTTCATTTATTGATTGTACAGAAAGGAATGGAAATAATGAGAGCTTATACGTAGATCTATATTATAGAATTGCATACTGATTAATATGTAGTAGAATTTCCTGGGCTCAATACACGCGTATACGTTTTGATAAGTCCCCGAGTGAGATAAAGTATGCCTGCCGTCAAATCCCTAGAGGCCTAAATTGATGTGGATTCGAAGAGGAGTGTCACGAGATCAGGTAAGCCCGGGAAGGGCCATCGCTAGCATAGATCGTTGGGCATTTTCATTTGTCAAGCCTAATATTGAATAGACGATGATTTTGATGAACTGTTTAGCAACTATCTGGTCGGCCTCAACGGAGATCACCGTAGTCCATCTAGTCAATCGTAAACTGCACTCGGTGACCTGTAAGAATGCGTAAAGCGTCGACTTCTGCCCATTGGTGTGAAATAACAAAAATTATAACTTTGTTGGCTGCTGAGATCAGACAGGATTCTAAATATTTTGTGTGTGATATATCGGTTAAGCAATAGACACAACTTAACTTGAACGGGCGAACCGTAAAGATATATTACCTTATGCTCACGTAACAGCACAACCAGCCGACTATATTAGGCGATAAACTTATCTTAATGAGCTTACAATATATCTATACAGCTCAAATAAATGTTTTGGCATAAATAAAACGACCGGTGTAAAGAAATGAGCATTTTTTGCGAGTCGTCGATTAAGTATACGACGAGTCTTTCTATCACTATACAAAGTCATATATCGCTTCATCACGATTCTTTAATCGCCCGAAACGATCAAAACAATTGTCAAGTTCATAATTATTACCTCGTATATACTGGCGTTACGATTAAGAAATTTGTCGCGTTCAAAATGATTATCTTGTATACTGGCGTACATAAAAATCTTGGCGGTGATTGACTCGAGTTTGCGCTCGAGTTGGTCGAAACATGGTTCATTTATGCAAATTCCAGTATATTCGCGCACAACTACCATGTCCGCCGTTGCTATCGCTGGTTGGGTCCGTATTACTCGTCTAAAGGTAGAAAAACTTGTCAAATGTCTTCGGAACAAGAGCGTACAGTAACTTGCAAGTCTGGATCGAAGTGGGTACTTGCTAAGCGACTCGATGTAGGGGCAATATAACCGAGCGTTACGTCGGCACACGGTCTGAGTGGTAAATTCTTCCTACATCTCACAAACTTCGACCATGCGCACGCATACAGGCTTGATTTTTAAATGGCACGGATACAATAGCGCAAAAATGATGAAGGTGCTTTCGTAAAAAAATCTTTTAACGTAAAACTAATCGTATCGTAGATCAACGCGTGTAAACTTGATAGCTATTATCGCAAATTAAATGTATGATTATTAAGTCTGCAACAAATCTAGTCCTTCACGATCGGACAAATGACTTAAATTTTAAACTCTTCTGTAACCTCCGTCATATCAGCTGCAACTTTTTGAAGTAAAGCTAAGTATAGGTTTTATCTAGAATATCCGCTACAACCCGAGCTTCAATTTTTAGTATTTGCATCATAGCTCTCACAATATTAATAAAGAATCGATAGCATGAATAGGATATTCGGATGGCCTACATAACTTATATGTAAACAATAGCACACAATTTATATGTGGATACACATCAATCAGGGTTTTAGGTAGAATTGTACCCGATGTATACTTTCTTTCGAGAACTCCTTCTTTCTCTCAACCGTTTTCTCTTCGATTTTCTTGATACATTCTATTTTTCAGCATTAGGCTTCCCTTTCATTTAGCTCTTAATATGGATTGAGCCAAAAGCCATGATTTCTGACCAAGAAGCATCCTACAAAGTCTCTACCGATAATTTCAACGGTGACAACTACGCTACATGATGCCGCTAAATGCGTGACGTTTTCCGAATCAAGTCGAAGTGGCGTGTCGTAAACCGTGAAAAGTGACCCGACCTTTGCGGCCCCTCGAGCCATGGACAATTATGTCGAGTCCAGCAGCATCGAGTTTAGATTGATGCTGTTACATATGAACGCGGACTACCGCTATGTGATCGACGACTGCAAGAAGCGTGGGTTGTGTGGGCGCGCTTGGAGACTCTGTACAACGGCTTGCAAAATTCTGGTCGTATCAGCCTCAAGAGGCGGCTGTTCAGCATAGAGATGTCGTCGGAAGGCGCAAATGTCTTGCACCATTGCACCGAAGTTCTCAGCGTCAGCGTTAAGATCAGCAGCATCGGCGCTGAGATGCAGTACGAAGACGTGGTGATATGTTTGTTTCGCAGTCTTTCCAAGAGCTGCGAGGACGTCGTTCTCAACTTGGAGATGAGCAGCGCGGAGATACGGACGCAAGATGTTGTAAAGGTGTTGAAAAACGATCATATCAAGAGTGAAGACGAGAGGACAGCATCGGTGAAGACGCGGTAAAGGCTTTCAGTACCGAACGTGAGTCTCGCCAGTGCACGTACTGCAGAAAATGGAGACTTGCGGCGGAGCGATGCTGACCAAGCAGAAGGAAGAGAATCGAGGAGCTCGATGCGGCGGTAATAACGGTCGTGGACGCGGAGCCAATGATCTTCAGTGGTAAAGCCACGATGAAGACTATTGATACGATCGTGTGGCGCTCGCTATTTCATTGGAATGCGGGATTTCGGCGGTAAAGGTATGTGTGGAATGTGGGCGATCGACAGTGGTTTGACGCATCGCAATTGTCACAACAAGTCCAAGCTACCTGTCCTCAACGAGAAAGATGAAGGAGAAGGATAGATAGCGGGTGGAAACAAAGCTACAATCAAAGATGTCGGAACTATCATCGCAAAGGTAGTTGTATTAAACAGCTACAAGCGTGATGTCTAGATTGAGAATGAGTGGAACAAAGAATAGTGTGAGGAGTGTACTGAATCCGTACTAGGTACTAAGTTCGGATGGATGGATCACGATTATCGAATCCGATCCAAGATCCGATCCTAACCTGATGTAATGGTTCGGGATAAAGTAAGGACCCTACGATGTAAAAGGTACAGATTGCTTTATTAGATGGCGCGTGGAGAGTGTCTTTTGCATCGATAGGTTAGGTCGTAAGTTATACAATTTGACCGGCTAACATTAAACAGAGTTTACTTTTCTTCAAAAGACACGTGTCATCTGTTCTGGGATCTATATAGTGCCTCCCGACGACATCAAGAGCTGCGCTGTTCTTCTACAAAATTGTTGCAACTAGATCGTTTGACAAGGTATGTTCAGGACTCTCGCATACATCATGACAACTGAGATAGGACGCAGCAAGAAAGCAAGGTCGATCAAGATCCTGAGATGACTCAAATGGTCAGAAGGTCAAGCAGGTCAAGATCTACATTTTCTACAAGGCGATCTCGTCGAGATCCAGGCAGCTCATATATAATACCTACAAGTGACCTGTAATCGTGTAAATATTTCCTTGCGATCTTCCCCGTCCCAGACACGGTCAAGTTTAGCATTGGTACGAGTCCACCGAGAAGAGTGCAGTCCGCCCTATCAACGGGTACACAACGTGAGGAAGAAATCAAGCTTGGAAACGTAGTATTCCTCCGTTAGATAGCGACCGATCTCATACCCAAATCCCTAGATAGAAAGGATCGGTCGGGTCCATCCTTCGACGGGTTTATCCTATTCAGAGGACACGGTTTGGTACTTTCATCATTCGGAGCATCCCTAGAAGACTTAATTGCACGCGGATGTACTTCCATCTAATGCCCTGAGGGATCTATATGTCTCCTTTTATCCAAAGTAATGAACGATCCAGGGGTACGGATATTGACACCGCCATAGTACAGTGTCGATATCCGTACCACTGGATCGTTCATTGCCATTCTTATAATCTTTTTCATCCCACCAATGCGACCAATTATTTCATCATCGATGTTATTACTGGTATATTGTCACACCATCGTCGTGTCCCGAGATCATACTCATTGTCACACGATTACTGGCTTGGAATCTATATATCGACATATACCGAGTCAACTTTCACCCATCCATCAATCTCCAATTCGATTCGATCGGGGTCGGTAACCATTCACATTTGGCTTTCACATCATAGTGTTGACTCTCTTGGACTCGTTTAATGGGGCAGATCGACCGATCTCACGCATCGTCTCAGAGGAATATTAGAGCTCATATAATTGGGCTTCTATTCTACTGCCGATCACATTCGTCAGAGCTCAAAGTTATTGTCCCGGTCCACCCATCAGACCAGGTGAACAATAATGTTTACGACCGATGCTGATCGTCAGTGTACACCAGTCCAGTTTTTATTTTTTACTTGACAAAGTGTTGGTTTTGAGAACTGGTTTCCGTAATGCTGGTCGCCGACGGTCTTCTGAAGTAGCTTCGTGCCTGCTCAATCCCGAACTTATTAAGGAAATGCCGGTCTCGACTCACTCGCCCGTGTTCCACGCGTGACTCCCTCCAGTTGGCTCTCGGAATTGCCATGAATGAATCTACTCAAGGCCTGGTGGGCATAATCGTTGACATGTCCAACTGACCACCGTTACATCACTTGCTTCCGACCTCGTATTCCTAGATTTCCTGAGCTTGTTCCGGTGCTTTCCATCGAGTGAGGTGTTGTCTTGCAACACCGACGACGTCGATGGCACAAATCGTGCGTCATATCCTGTCTATTTGGATGCCCTGTTTCCCAAAAATACTGTCATGGCACCAACATCTTTGCCAGCTATCTCTTCCAGGCTAGACATACCCTGCCTTCTGCTGAGTCGAGTGTTGCTGATGTCAAAGTTACTGTAATCAATGAGCGTTTCCTCGATAACTTGTACGGAAAAAGGAAGCTTACGGTTCTATGTAACTGCCTCGTATCGGCCGAAGAGACCAGGAGAGATCTGCGAATCCAAGCCTTGCGCGACCTGTTTATCGATGATGATGGGGTTGGCAGGTGTCATGACGTTTAAAGGAAATTTCCGTGATATACCGCTTCGTAAGGGCAATTGCGCGCAATTGGGTGCGGGTTTAAGTCCGGCATGGGCAAGTAATGTCGACTGACAACCGCGATGTGGAGTTTGGAATTCGCTAGAGTTTGACCCTCCTGAAGCTACGTCCCCATAACCACGCAGACAACTTTATACTGGGCAGACGTAGCGGAGTTTTTACTACATACGTTTATGGGAACAACAGAGTGCTCTGAATAAGTCGCTTTCGACCCGTGGGTTTGTGTAGTCTTTTGCGATTTGTACACGAGCGCCAGAACCAAATCGAACCTCTTTCGGTCCATTTCAGTCCTTCGCAAAGTCATCAGCCGCTCGACTGCAGTGTTGTGTACCCATTTCAGGACACTGCGGCGCTCTTCAATCAGCTACAGACCGACACGAGCCGCCGCCTCTTTCTGCAGCTTTCGTTTGGCAATGTCCGACGCGATCGTCGACGAGTCAGTTCCGCACCGCAGGAACCCGTTCGACGCCTCGACGAGTGACCGAAACCCCTTCCCGTCGTTCGACGGGGCGCTAGCGAACGCGCCGTCAGTAGACGACACGGAAGAGGGCGAGAACGACAACAGAGGAGAGCAGGACGTCGACTGTGCACTGAACTGGAGCATCGATACGCTCGCGGAGCTTCAGCCCGTGGCCTTCTCGCCGCTCGGTCTGCAGCGACAGTCGGTCAACCGATTGGAGACGTCGCTCGGGAGCAGCGGTTTCTTTGACGATGAGAAGCAGTACGCGGTGTTGCGCACGCCAGTGGTCGGAGCTCGAGCTTCGAGGCACACAGTCGCTGGGCGTCAAAGGAAGAAGGAGCCAGAGACAATGAGAAATCGGATCCCGTCTCCGTTGCTGCCAGCGGAGTTGAGTCAGTGCTGCAGTGAGACCGTTCGGGTGCAGGACCGACTGCAACAGGTCGAGACGGTCGTCGTGCCGAGTCCACTGCCGCACTGGGAGTCCCGCCGACTGTCACCCTCTCCTACTTCCACGCGACGTCCGGAGAGACATGAGGTCAGTGTTGCTGGCGTGTTCAAGAGCGAGTCAGCGTCGCCTTTTGGGGGGCCGCCTCGGTGGTCGGCATCGCCCGCTGCGATGCGTTGTGGGACCCCAGTGGGCAGTACGCATCTCGAGGGGATCTTCCCATCGCCGCTGACGAGTACGCTGGTCACTGCTACGCCGAAACAGCGCTCGAGACTGAGGCTTTCGTTTGGGCTTTCGCCCATCACTTTTTCAGTCGCAGAGGAGAGATGTCACGAGAACGAGACCGCGGGAAGTGAGGAGACGGGCGAGCGATGCAGGCCAAACTCTGGCGCTCTGAGTGAAGAAAAGACGCTGCCGCTGAGCTGCACGGAGAGATGAGGGGCAGCGATCGGGTCTGAGAAGGAGAACAACGATACGTTGCAGGCGTGGAGATAACAGCTCAAGCCTTGAGATTCGCACCCTCTTCAAGTAAGAGAGCAGTAGTGAGGGGACTCGGGCTGTGTGCCCACACTCGCTTGCCAAGCGCAGCGAGCGTTTGCGAAGAAGCGATGGAGATCAAAGCGTCGCAAGCGATCACTTCCAACACGTCGGTGGTCCTACCGCACGATGCTGACCCTATTTCATGCAGCGGCAGGATGTACAGACATGCTGCAACAGAGGATCGAGAATCGGACGACAGAAGCCCTCACGTGGACGATTGGGTTCAGTGCCTTCTTGTTGATTAGTTGTAGTAGTTGTAGTTGTAGTAGTACATGTACCTGGGAGTCGATTCCACACAGCCTTCTTGCAGACTTGGAAACAATAACTTAAGTCCGTCGCCCACTCTTCACAGCGCAGTTGGTCGTGGACTGGTGGTGTAGCTGCGGCGAGACACCACTCGTCGCTGCATGCTGAAATCCCCAATCCAGTAGCCATCCGAGCCGAGTGTATTCTCCAGTCGGTCCGAGCTGAGTCTGCGGGCCGCCGCGACGTGGGGGTCCTGCTTCGACATGAACGTCGCACGCCTCATGCGCTCGGGCTGCTTCAACGTGCTGCCGGTCGTCGTCGTCATGCTCGTGTCAGCTCGACGTCGTAGTGCTACGCGCTTCGGCTCGAGCTCTTCGGCGTCCACTCGACTGCAACTATCTGTGCTTCCAGCCGGCACCAAACTCGATCGGATGTCGTCGGCAGCCGACGAGGACCGCGGACGCGAAGGCCGTCGCTGCTGTTGTACGTCGTCCAACGGATCTCTACGCGTCCTCACGTCCACCAGCCTCTTGTCCTGTCCAACAGAAGAAAAAGGAGAAGGAGCAGCAGAGCCATTGGCCACCAGCGTCGCACTGCCACTCGAAACCCGTCCCGCCGTTGCTTCGTTCTCGTCGTCTTCCGACTCTGTCTCGGACGGTGGCGTCGTTGCCACTTTCTTGAGGCGGTCCATGACCCTCTCAGCCAGTGGTACCACTGCCGCCACCAACTGCTGTTGCCGCTTTGCTGTGTGCCTCTCGTCCCGCTCGTCGTTTATTGGCTGCCGCCTGTCGGCCTCTCGTGCGGCCGGCGGCACTTGCGAACACGAGTAAAAGCCTCTGGCGCACCGCTGGCGTCGCGAGACTCCAAACCAGAGCGCGAACGCCAGCGAACCCAACATGAGCGTGTAGCGCGGCGTCACGAGGTGCACGACGAGCAGGAGGAGGCGCAGGACGGCCGCTGTGAGTGCGACGAGCAGCGCCAGTAGCGCGATGCCGGCGACACAGAAGAGCGGTCGACTCATTTTGGTTTCTCGACCAAAGCGTTCGTAGTGGGAGGCAAAAAGCCGAGTGAAGAGACAAAAACAGCCCAAAGGAAGAGCCAAAAGAGGTGTCAGTCGTTCTTTGATCGGGAGCGAACAAATAGACACACACAGCCACACAACTGCTGTCGCCCAATCAGATGTTGTCACACGCACAACGGGTGGGCGACCGTGGACTAGTGCTACAAGCTCGAGGACGGATGTCATGAGCTGTCGCATGGCAGAAGTAGACGGCTGATATGGACAGTGGGTTGCAGCCCCCACCGGCCGAACGGGTTGTTAGTCGACTTTGCACACTGACATGGAAACCCACAGAATACACACACACACATACACATACATAACGGATTCCCAGATGAGGAGACCAAACGTCTATTGGTACTGGAGACGACGGCATCACCTCTTGAAGTCTGCGGCCTAAATTTTGCAAGAGAGAAAGCCGGACACTTTGAAATTTGAGTCGATGTGGTCGAAGCCATTGGCGCTCGCGCATGACGCACGAGCCTCTTGACTGTGAGCGACCGAGCGATGGAAAGCGCAACGCATTGAAGCGAGCGACGCCTTTTGCGTGAGCAACTGCTTGACTAGACAGTCTCTGGCGCTTGTTGATGACGAGGTAGAGGCATTTCGGACAAGGGCACGACTTGCAGCAGATGATGGCCGGAGCGACCGCTCGAAGGTGCCGCACAGTCGTTCCGAGCACACACCGCGTGACCGGCTCTGTCCCCGGAGTGGAGACGGGGGGGGCGCCAGGTGGCCGAGCGTCTTTCTTTGCCCGTACGCCATCGGTGTGTGTGCACCAGTGGATGGATATTCGTCCGGTGGGCTACGGAATATCTGGCAGACGACCGTCTGATCGTTCGTCTTGACATGAGTTTTGTGGGCTGCGGAAGCACTTGCAATCGGATGGGCCCACTTTGTCCGTCACCAGATGAGCGCGCCAGCGATTTGTCACGGCATAGTGGACCCGTGGAGCTCGGGAGAGACTATCAGCAGAGCCTGAGGCTGCGGTCGGATAAGATCGAATCTTTGGCGGAGACGCCGTGTTTGCCTGCCCATGTGTTGTTGGCTAGAAGTGAGGGGACCCAAAGGGCGCGCGCGACCCCAATGCCGTGTGTGAGCGACCCTGATGCCGTGTGGGCTCCTGGTACAGTGGCCGCCGACGAGTAGTGCCACCCTCTTGTTAGCGACATCGGAACGGCCTCGACGGAAAATAACGCCGCACAACAAGACCCGTGGCTTGTCCACGAACTTCTCAGCCACACTTGCAGACACCACATGCGCCGATTTGTAGCTAGCACTGAACGACCAAGCGGTTCCATCACGAGCTCTCGTTCAGGAGATGTCGCCCGATATTTGCTCTGCCCTTCGTTTGTGTGAAGAAAAGAAGAACGACAGATCTTCGCCATGCGACGCTCTTCTTGCACGTACGTTACCAAAATCGGAACAGTTCTGCGAGACCCCGTCGCATAGCGCGACACTTTCCTGACCCGTTCGGTTCGGACGATGCTCTCGTTCCCCTCGTGGCTCTGTATGAGATGATGCGCTATGCTCTGTAGCATAAGTAGCAATGTGGTCTGAAGCATCACGACGCACTTTGCTTGCAGCTCGAGTCTGAGCGTCGGTGACGTTCGTGTCGGCAACACGCAGCACGGCTCTAGCTGTATCTTCACGCATCGTATGATCCAATTAGTCCATGCAGAATCAATCGAGGAAGCACCAACGTCTTTCCTGATCTCCGGTGGTGATCGACACTTGATCCGCCGAGTATTTGGCATCACATTGCTACCGTTGTATCTGCAACTGTACCCTTCACAGATGGACATATCAAGCCCAGAGGGTATCACTACGCACACGAACACTGCCATTCGCATTCGACGAACAAGTGACAACTGCAACTTGCTGCCACCACGACAGAACGAGTGATAAAAGTGCTTCTAGAGCCATCCAAGCCGATTGGCGATGGACGTGGTGGCGGTGATGATGCTGGTGGTGAGAGGGGTATAATATTCGTGAAAGCTACGAATCGTCGATGGTGTCATTTCATAAGATTGCAGCTGTACGACTCGACAAGCTGCCGACAGGATATCGTATCACTGTCCCGGCTTGGAAGATACAACGATTCGTTTTTCAAACGCAAGCAATCTGCAAAACGGTTCAGGCATACGGATGGCATATTGGTGTGCCAGATAGCGTAGTTACCTCAATTCACATTGCGTGCGGTCCTCTGTCAAGCCATTTATCGGTTTCTAGCAAGGCCGATGTAGAAGTAGCCACGTTACTCTTCGTTAGCCTCGCTCGAACTTCCCCAAACTCCTGGACGTGCCTGGGATATTGCACAAACTGCTCTACAGTCGTGCTAGCGGACACTTGAAGCTCGCGAAGTTGTGTTTGAGGCTGCGAACGACCCATGGCGCTCATTGCATCGATAACACTTCATGACATTTCGCTAAAGCGGCTGCGTCGAATGGATGATTCAACATCACCTGATGCGAGCCACCAAATGTTGTTGTTGGAGGTAAGGTATATTGAGGAACGTTATCGACCAACAATACCCGTGCCAGAGAGAGTTGACTATCCGGGGTTGCTATCGATGGTGAATGAGGGCGCCACCGCGTGAAGAGCGGTTCTCCTGGCCATCATTTCTTGTGCTGGCAATGCCCTCTTGCGGACAGTCTGCTTGTTGCAAGGCGTCGATCCACTGTTAAATTCGGCCAATGTCTCGAGCCAGTGGTTGACGTCGTGCTGGACGTGACGTGCGATGTCCGACACGGCGCTTCTATCTACAGGTGTGCGTATGTGAACCTGAAGAGCTGCCTTGGTATGCATCGCAATGCTCGCTGCAAGGTCAGCCATCCTATTATATTCTCGGATATGGGGAGCCCAGCTGGCGACTGAGACATCGTCAGCAAGAGCTCGCGCTTTCGGTACAATGCGGCGAGGTGCGGCTCGAGAGGGGAGCGATTACCCCGGAGTTGGTTGATTACCAGTACACTGTCCCCGATGACATGCAGCGGTAGAAATTTGCTGTGTTTCGCCTGCCGCAGTCCATGAATAAGACCGGTATATGCGGCAGAAATGCTTGTCGTCGTCTTCGCTTCAAGAGAGATACTAGCCATCCAGACGAATGTAGCGGCATGTGTCTATGGTTGAACACGTACAATAACGGAGCCTGAGCCTCCTGGACCGGGGTTTCCCCGTGAGCAACCGTCGGAGAATCGCAAAAACAGGTCCGTTGCCGAGGGTGGTAGAGCACGTGGCAGCAGGAATGGAGGCTCAATGTGTTGCAAAAGCTCATCAGCCAATGCTGAGCGCACTCACGAGCCACCAAATGACTCTCCAGGACGCTTTTCGACTTGCGGATGCTCGATTCCGTGGCTCCACTCGCCAGCCCGCTGGTACTGCTTACGACATTGTTCGCAACATTTTGTCATGCCGCCTTTGCGACAACCGGATGTGCAGCGGCTGCCCACGAATCAATCCCTTCTTTCGTCAATGGACGACTGCGCAACAACCTCGGGCCTGGTAAGAACCGGGTCTGTCATCGTCCGAATATCGACCCAGTCACATGCTGCAAGTGCCGTGTGGTTCGCTAGGATGGTCCGTGGCTCGCCCCTGACGACGATAGCGCGGCTGCGCACTGTGGTCTGGTTCTCGGTTTGCGAGAGGCAAGAAACACCGGATGTACGCATTTGCATGTGACTCGAGACAGCGCTATGATTGCTTCGCAGAGATTACACCGGCCGCCTCGCAAACCGCAACTAGCTGCTCTATATCGTACCGCGCGGGATCCAGACAACCGACCTGCCGTTCGCTCGCCTACCGCCCTCGACCGAACTTCACTACGTCGTCAGCTGGACGCCAGACGAAGAGCTGGTCGTCTCGTCACACTGTAGGCTACTCTACGTAGCTCCATCGGACACTTTGGACTATCTGGCAAGGGTGTTGCTGGTCGCAATCGTTCCTCAATGTACCTCACTTTCAACAACAACAACTACTA
Organism: Hyaloperonospora brassicae; assembly: GCA_947650285.1. Taxonomy (NCBI): domain Eukaryota; phylum Oomycota; class Peronosporomycetes; order Peronosporales; family Peronosporaceae; genus Hyaloperonospora; species Hyaloperonospora brassicae. Next base: position 474,924 of record CANTFL010000251.1, on the reverse strand, counting down.
CTCGTCAACCGCATCAAGTTGCTACATCAGACGGCATTACCTTGTGTGCTTACGGTAAGCGCCGGCCGTGCAAAGCCATACAACTGCGACACATGTAGTTTCTGCATCATCATGATTCGGGCTGCAGCCCCATAGGCGCCTCGATCCTCGTCGTACATCCAAAGGCATCGAAACATCAGCAGCTTGTCAATCGATGGACGGATGCGCCTAAGCTCGTTTCACTTACGTTGCAAGAAAAATGTGAGCAAAAGCCAATAACGACCAAGCGGCGAAGACTTTACCAGTGTTCCCGTCCCCTTCCTTGGCTGCAAAGTCCCTCGTTATGGGGGACCAGGTCAGAGACTACGTCTTCTCGCTACCGCGTGGACAACAGGAGGCAGCGGCAACGTGCGAACGGAAGAGGAGAAGCAGGTCAGACCAATCGAAGGGTGGGGCACGTCGGCAGAGTATCATACACACTTCGGCGCCCAGGCACCAACAAGTTCTTGCACTTCTCATCCGCCGTCAAGTCGCCGACCCGTCCGCCGAGAGCGAGTCGCGGTCCCATCACGACAACTCGCCCAGAATGTGATGCTGTCCGGTCGATCCAGTGCCAGAGCGACACATACCGGGTACGAGTCAAGATAGCCCGCCAAGGGGACTGTCCTAAACGGAACGTGATCTTCCATGCACACGTCTCTGCCCTCTGCATGCACTCCGAGCTTGTTTGCCGGTCGCACGTGCCCTTTGCAGATGGCCCTCGTGAAGCTCGACATCTCGGATTAGCCGAAGGAGTCAGCGAGGAAGGCAAGACTTCAGTCATAGTCGAACACTTGGGCCAACTTCCATACAGACGTCTTCGAGTTGTCGTGGGAAGTTCTCACTAAAGCAGACAATCTCATCTGAATATTCCGCTCGTTCCTGGGTCAAAGCTCCCAAATTTGAGGAAGGGGTCAGCTGCTTCGTTCGTTACAGTGCGCAGTGTAGCGCCTTCGATGCACATCCGAAGCCACCTACCGACAAGTTCTGAAATCATGGACATGTCGAGACTGCAACGCTCAGAGGATTGGCCTGATCGAGCGAGCGAGCGTGCCAGAGAAGGCTGGATCTCTCCTTCAACAATCTAGTTCCCTTGACGGAAGAATGCAGATAATCGAACAGCTAACATCGAACGGAAGGCACCCGCCGCACGCGGAGGCTGTTGTCCAGTAGATGGCCACACTGTGCCGGACCAGATTTCGGAAAAGGTCTGACACAGCACTGCGCCGACCAGAGATGCGTCGGGTTGCTGACACGAGTCTGGTTTCGTGGCTGCGAAGAGGGTCGATAGGGTTGAGATTCGGGACAACGAAGCTGCGTGTATGGATCACAGTGGCTCGCCATCGATGTCGGTCGCTTTCTTTCTCGCAGAAACTGCGCGGGGTCTTGAGAACCGCTTGGCATACGTTTGCACGGAACGGCAAGTCTTTGATCCGAGTGCACTCCGTTCCCCGAAATGTCGCGGAAGTCGGACACCGGCTGCCAGCGAGAGAAGGCCTTTGTCTGTTCAGCTTACCAGGAGGCAAAGCAGCACAATCGGCAATGTAGTCTGGAAGCGAAGAAAAGGCGCGCGTGTCTGAGCATCTGACGTGACGAAGCACAAGCTGCATTACAGCCTCTGCGATGCCCCAGGACGTAGTACTTCATCACATGACATGTACCAGTCGAAAAGCGAAAGCAGAGGTGCAACAAGCCATGCAACGCAGAAAGAGTTGACGCAGCCGTTATAGGTGGCGAGGACGTTAGCCCTGCTCCCGTTGGCAGTTGAAGGACCTCTTTCGCCGACGAGCTGCTGCTCGGATCGAGGGAACGAAAAAGTAACGAGCGCGTGCCAACTCGCGCGAAGCCTAAGGTAACGCAACCCTTTCAACGACCGTCGCAGCTGCAGCGATGCCAGCCGAAGCAGCGACCTCTCGGCCGTCGATTGATGCGCCCACATCGGCTGCCTTCGGCTGGAAAGACACACACACACGCACACGCAGACCCCTCGTCCACCCAATTAACCAACCAATTAACCGACCCATATCCCCTCTCAATCGATCGATCGATCGCCTCCTCCTCCTCTACCCACACCTGTCAAGTGAATAAAACCGCCGACCGCACAGAAACTCACCCGCCACGGCCCAAACGGGTCCGCAACCCACACACATACCCCCCCCACATATATATATATATATGTACACATACCCCCCCCCCACATATATATATAGAAATACATGTCGCACGGCCCCCGCACTCGGGATCTGTTGTTGGGGGTGGCGCGTGTCGCACGCAGTCGTACTTAGCACGGACGTTCTCGCTGGCTTTCTTCCGTGGCAGCAGCAGCAGCAGCGGCCTCTGGACGCGCGAGTGCGGACGTGACGGGGGGACGCCAAGGGGGACGCGCGTGTGCGGCCGTGTGGAACAGCGACGCGGATCAGGCGCACGCGACAGCCCGAGCGCAAAGCGCAAAGAGCGCGCGAGGCAGACGGACCCGTTCGTCGCCACCATGAACCCCGACCTCATGACGGTGCTGAGCATGCGCCAGAAGGAGATGTGCTACCACCGCCTCGCGCTCGACGGCCGCTCGGCCGCAGCGCCGCGGAAGGCGCTGTCGTCGCCGCTGGGGGCGGACCGTCACCTGCCCCTCCCGCTCCGTCTCGAGGCCCCGACCTACGAGCACTTTGGCTTTACGTGGCGCTGGATCGTCGACACGACGGCGCACTTTGCGCTGCAGCGGCAGACGGCGCACTTTGCCAACCAGTACGCGCAAGTGCTGCTGCGCCGTCGGGCGGCAGCGCTGCAGGAGATGGCGGCCGCCACGTGGCGCAGCGACGTGCAGCACGTGCAGAAGCAGCTGCGCGTGTTGGGCCTCGTCTGCGTCTTTATGGCGGCCAAGATTGAAGAAGTGCACCCGCCAAAGGCAGCAGAGCTCGTGGCGTTTCTTGCCGAACGGGGGGAGACGCAGCTGGCGGCACAGGACCTCGCGCGCTTTGAAGTCGAGTACATTGGGGTACGTGGAGAGAAAGGGAGTTGGGGAGGAGAGGCTGCATGTGGGTGGACCTGCTGGCTCACGCACGTTCTTGTGACTTGTGGGTGCTGCTGTTGTCGTGGTTGTTGTTATTGCTGCTGTTGTTGTTGCTGCTGTTGTAGGAGCTGCAGTGGAATCTGCATCCCACGACACCGTATGCGTGGCTGCTGTTTATGGTAGCTGGTGGCTCGGCTGACCAGCGCCCTTTGGACACCATGGGCGACTTTGTCGATCCTGCACGCAATCTATCGGGCACAAAAGAGCTGTTTGTGAACGCGATTCGTCTGGTGGACATTGCGCTGCTTGACTACCAGGCGATCGAGTACTGGCCCAGTGTGCTGGCTGGCGCGGCAGTGCTGCTTGTGGACCCAGCGCTGGACTTTATGTTTGTCGCGCAGTTTTTGCAGCTCGACCCGAACGTGCTGTGGGAGTGCAAGTCGTGGCTGTATGTGCTTGCCTACGGTGTGTGCGACCTGGAGGCTGTGAGCACGCAGGCCAAGGACCGCTGGGTCAAAGTGCCGACGGAGGAGCTGCTGTTCATCCAGTCCCAGGTTGTGGTGCCTAGTCACCTGGCGTGTGGCCTGTTGCGCCCGAACAATGTGGCTGATCTGTACCCCACTGGCATGCACACTCCGCTCGTAAAGGGCTATGGACTGGAGACATGTCCATCACCGTGCTCCCCCAGCAACAATTATGCGGTGGTAGCACCGCCGCCAACGTGCCTGTGCAGCGGCACTTACCATACGTGCGGTGGGGAAGAAACGCCGGGTCCACATGTGTACCACTTTAAGTATGGCTGGCAAGGCTTTGAAGCGGGCCTTTTGGCTGAGCCTAACTTTGGCGGGAACCAACAAGAGCCGCACATACAGCACCCGTAAACGGTACTTGCTGGAAGAAGTACGGAAGGAGAAACAAGGAGGAGCACGGCGGAACGCAAGTGGAGAGCAGGACGAAGGAAAAATACCGCGATCTTGATTGGAACGAGGGGCGAGCAAGCTAGTGAGCTGCAAGGTTCACGTGCAAACTCGTTGCCGCATACCCGGAGGAAGAGGAAGGGCGGGAGATAACACAAAAATCAAAACAGACTCTGCAGGGTGTTGCACCCACCCCGCAGGACAACGACTACGAAGAACTTGAGCGAACGATGATGACCGACGGAGGAGTAGTAGACACGATGCTGACATTGGTCTGTAGTAGGTCCTCTCACCTGATCGAATGGATGCTTTTTATCTTTGAGCAAGCCAAGTGAATAAAAAGTTGGCATTCTGCATAAGAAACGTGCCAATTGTGATTGAGGAAGAGGCACTTGCCCTTCTGTGTCGAAGCAGCAGACGTGACTATGCATGCATGCATACTACTACTAGCACACAGACCGACCGGTAGGTGCCGTGCAGCCTAAGCATTGATAGCCGGAGGCTGGAAAGCCTGAGGTATCTGCAGCTTTGCGTGCTTCTTGGCCCAGAAACCTGATCGTTTACGCGATGCAGCAGTACCCGCAGCTGGCACCAAGACACCTGTCCAAGCAGCAGCGTTGAGCTTCATCTGTTGCCGACGGACCCGTTCAGCTTCCTCTTCCGCGAGGCGGCGTTCACGTTCTTCACGCAGACGTACTGCCTCGGCCATTTCCAACTTCAGCTGCTTGCGACGACTACGGATCTCAGCCTCGCGCAATGCGTCGTCGGTGGCTGCTACAGCGGTTCGACGCCTCTTCTCTGTCCGTGCCATTTCCTCTTCACGTCGAGCCCGCTTCCGCCTCTTTTCTTCGGCCTTGCGCTCCTGCTTGTTCATGCGCTCCATGTTCGGCCTGTTCGGCATCAGTTGCAACTTGACTCGGGTGGCGGTCGCGTCCGGACCGCCGTTGTCATCGCGCGAGCCACTTCCGTTACCGACAACTATCGTGCCGACGACAGAATGTCCGGTGGCACCAGGAGTTGCAAAGCCCGTGCTCTTTGCGGGTGGCGAAGGCGACACTCTCGACGCTGTACCAGCAGCTACAGATGCAGCACCAGCACCTTCTTCTACTCGATGTCCGCTCGGCTCGTGGTGGTGCTTACTGAGTTTGTGTCCGGGCTCGCTCGCGCCAGTCGAGTGACGGTCGTGTTTGTGAACGCTGTTCTCACGGTCGCCAATGACTTCAGAGACATCAGTCCGTCTTCGCTTCGACTCATTCATGCGCTCCTTACGCAACAATTCACGACGACGAGCCTTCTCCGTCACCTCCAGCGTCACGTCTCCCCATAGATCTTCCACCACTGCTAGCATATGCGAAGCTGCTGTATACACGCTCCATCCTTCGCGATCCTTGTCAGCACGGTTGTACACCATGGCATTCTCGAATGTCAGCCGCACGTCTCGAATGAACTCGCCGTGCACCTTATACTCAAACTCATTCAGCTTCCCCGCAATGGTAGACAAATCCATAGGAGTCTTGACGATGTCGAAATAGTCCGGCGACAAGGATGGAAACAGCACGCGAACAGACTTCCGAAACGGCCAGCAATTCTTGTCGTGTTTCTGACTGTTGAGGACCCGGAGCAGCTTTTGGCACTCTTTGGCCTTGAGCTCAACCGGCACGGTATTCACGAACTCTGCACGCTCACGCCTTAGCTCATCACGCTTTGCACGACTCTGCTCTCCTGGTGCCGGATGAATCTGCAGCTCGGCGCACAGCGAATCAAAGTACCACAGCAGATGCGTCGACATGTTGCGCACCTGAATCGAAGCTGGATCATCAGCACAGTTGAACTTGACAGCATTCTGAAAAGTAAGGCGACCTTTGCGCAAAAACTCAGCCGGAGTTAGTGCATGAGAATGCAGCTGTTCGCGCAGCGTCCGCAAGTCCATTGGCTCTTTGATCAGAGCCGTGTACTCGCTGGTGAGTTGTGGGAACACCTCCAGCAGAGGGTGGTTGAAGTGTAACTTCATCACTTGCTCGATCTTGCCCAAGCGATTCAGCACGCGCTCACAGGGAGTCTCCCATGAAGACAGGTCTGACTTCCTGTGTTTCTTGCTCTTTTTGCTCGGTACCGAACTGGCCGTACCATGAAGCTCTGCCAAACCTCGCTTCGAAGCAATCGCTACCGGAGCGGTCGCGGCGGCTACCCCAGCAGGAGTGGCAGACCTAGCAACAGGCGGGGCATGTTCTGCTGCTGTAGCTGTGGCCAGAGGAGGTGGAACACCTGCTGCTGTCGAGCCTGTCTTGTTAGCGGGCAATGCCCTCTCCTGTAGGAAACGCACGCATGTCAGGCAACAATGTTCATTACAACACGTAGACACGGTAACCGTAATGCATGGCGTACCTGTGGGACGGAGCTCAACAGCTTGCTCTTCTCCTTTCTCTCGCGCTTTTTCTCCTTGTCCCTTTTTTTCTTCTCCTTCTTTTCCCTCTTCTCTCTTTTTCTCTTCTCTTTCATCTCTTTGCGCAACCTCTTAGCTTCCTCGGGAGTGAGACCTGCTGCATTGGAGCTACCACAGAACACTTCCTTAGTCGTAGCAGATGAATAGCTTTCCGAGATAGCGGCGGGCTCTGGTTCTTCTTGAATCATCGGCTTCAGCAAAACAACTGGTTGTGCTTGTGTGACAACAGCACAATCCACCTTGGCCACGTTTTTGCTGCGAGTGGATGATTTGTCCTTCTTTGGTTCCCGAGTAGGACTCGCGCTGCTGGAAGACGCCACTGATGGAGTCGATGTCAAGTCCTTGCTAGGAGACCTTTTAATTGCTTTCTGAAGCGAGGAAGACCCCTTCCCAGTCGTGGCAGTACATGCGTTCGCGTCAATAGCTCCCGTTGACACTGCTGGCTTCGGAGCCGGTGCAGCTGGGAATGACGGAACTGTTGGGGTCTGGACTAAAAATGTCGGCGAATCAATCGATCCATTTACCATGCCATCGAGAGGACCCAGCTTTTCGTTGTAAAGCTTCACGAAATGCGTGCGTAGGTTCGTGGCCATTGCCCGAATGTCAGCACCTTCCACCGGATCACTGTTGTACTTGTGGCAGTTCGAAAATATCAAATGCACGTCAGCGCTAAATTCGTCGACGCTGCCGTACCGATCGCTCTTCAGTTTGCGCTCAATCTTGGCAAAATCCATAGGTTCCGAGACAATCGCGAGATAATCAGGATACTTCGTCGTATCCACAGCAGTCAAAAAAGGGCCAGCCGTCTTGATTTCGATTCCACCGTAGCCCTTCATCTTGTGGCCTCGTAGTTGTTTCATGATTCCTAAGCATACGCCCTTTTCGGGCAACCCACCGCTCGAATCACGAGACTTCGATGACTTCGACGTCTTTGAGGACTTTGAAGACGACGATGCCTTCTTCGTGGTCGGTTCACGCTCACGACCGGGCACGCTGGTCATGACTGCCGACGGTTGTTGTGCAGACGAAGAATGTGGACTAGCAGAGACAGTCCTGGTCTTTGCCGACGATGTAGACGAAGAGTGGTGCTTTTCTCTGGACGATCCGGCGTTGCTCGACGACGCATTGAGTATAGCCCTTCGCGTGTGCAGCACCTCTAGTAAAGTCTCCGCAGACTTGCAGTACGTCTGCCCTTGTGGATCAGGCTTCCAGTAGCGAATGCAGTTATCGAAAACTAGCTTCAAGCCCGCTACAAATTCGGAAACGTGCCTGTACTTGCCCAGGTGCAATTTTGACGACACCGAGCCAATATCCATCGGTTCCTTGACCGTCTCGTAGTAGTTGTACGGGATCTGGTCGGGAGAGTCATAGTAAGCCTCGATGGGATACTTGAACCACTGTGCAGTTTCCTGACCATCCGTGCGATGCGCAAGAATGTCGTGAATGATCTGGTGACACTTCCATCGCTCTGGGATGCCCGGCCATGATCCACCAATTTTCGCAAACAGACCCTCAAACAGCTTCATCAGAGTTACTGCATGATTCCGCATCACCTTGCTCAAGATCACGTCGCTATTGTACACCAAACAGTTCGCAAAAATCAGACGCATGTCGTATGCAAACGCATCGATGGTACTGTAGCTCCCACTGCGAAGTTTCTTTTGGACTCCATACAGATGCATTCGGTTCGGAACTTTGATGCGATAGTCTGGGAAATGTGTCACGTCCACCGGCTGGAGAAACGGGGCTGCAGGACTGATGTTCCCCTCCTTATACTTGATCAACTTCGTGATCAGTGCGAGGCACACTGCCACCTCCGAGTCCGACATTTTGTTTTCAAGAGCACGGTCTACAACAGACTCTTGCTTCGCCGCTAGACTACTGCTCAGAGGGACAACTGAACCACTCGTGGCTAGGGGCGTCGCATCAATCGTTCTGGACACTGCCAACGCACCTCCTTCCACAGCGCTTTCCGATCCGGCGCCACGAGGTGCTGTACTTTCATTCACGTGGTCGCTTCGATGCGACTTCTTCTTGCTCTCCCCGGAGCGAGAACTTGAGTGTCGATCCTTGTCCCTGTCTTTGCTCTTTTTCTTGGACTTTTTCTTTGCCTTCTTGTCCTTCTTGCTGTGTTTGTGCCGGTGTTTGCTGCTGCTCTCGCCATCGTCTCTTTCGTCTCCTCGTCCCCCATCTTTTCCCTCTTCTTTCCCTTCTAGACGCGTAATGGTAGTGCTGATACCGCTACTACTGCTGCTACTTTGGCGGTGGTCAGCGGTCGACGACAACGCGTTCCGCTTCTCCTTCTCGTCGGCACTCGCCTCGCCTCCAGCCTCCTCCTCCTTTGTCTTCTTCTTCTTTTTCTTCTCCTTCGTGTCTCGATGTGTCTCTTTCTCCGCTGCAACTTTCGCGTCGTCGGCGCTCAACACGCTGTCGATTGCTTTGGTATACGCCGTCTCAAACACGCGCAAAAGGTGCTGCGCGGCCGCGTAGACCGACCCCTTGACGTCCTGGTCGTCCTTATTGTACACGAGCGCATTGTGGAACACGAGCCGCACGTCCCGCGCGAACTTCTCGTGCGACTTGAAGCGGCAGCGCGACGGCTTAGCGCCCAAGTTCTTCTTGATCGTGCCCAGGTCCATGGGCCGCTTGATCACCTCGTGGTAGCCAGGAATGTCCACGGGCGTCATGAACACCCAGGACCAGCTCTCCTGCACGCGCGCGTTCGTCAGCAGCTCCAGCAGCCGCATGCACTCGACGTGCGCCACGTCCGAAATCATCAGGACACGCGCGCGCCGGACGGGCCCTCAAGCAGCTCGCGCGTTCTCTCTCGCTCACTTGACCGCCGCGACGCTGGCGAGCTCGCGCTTATTAACCAATCAAACGCGCGCACGGCCGATAGACAAGTGGACGGTTTATTGACCACTCAGACGCGCGCACGGCCCTCAGAGGAACCGACCGGTCTTTTGGCCAATCAAACGCGCGCACGGCCGCGTCCTCGTCGTACAAGTTCGCGCCGCGCTTGTCGTACACGCACTCGACGGAGGTCGCCGCCCGCACATGGCGTCTGCAGGAGGTGAGCGCCTGTCGAGCAGCGACTTTAAGAAGAAGCGCGAGATCGAAGAGGCGCGGAAGAATGGGACGCTGCCGCCGGAACAAGACGCCGACGGGAACCTCATCAACCCGCACAATCCCGAGTACATTAGCAAGCGGCCGTGGTACTTGGGCGACGCGGGGCCGTCGCTCAAGCACCAGACGCTGCAGCAACAGGCGCACCTCTTGTCGATTCATGAAGCCGATGCGCTCTATCTCAAGGACCGGAAACCGACGGCAGCCGGTGCAGACCGACCGCGCAAGTGGCGCAAAGGCGCGTGCACGAACTGCGGCGCGGGGAGCCACAAGACGAACGAGTGCGTCGAGCGGCCGCGCAAAGTGGGCGCGTGGAAGACGCACAAGAACCTCATGACGGACGACGCGCGAGTGGACGTGCGCTCGGAGAAGTTTGGGAAACTCGCGTTCGACGCCAAGCGCGACCAGTGGCTGGGCTACGACCCGAAGGAACATGCCAAGACGATCGAGCGGTACGAAAAGGTGGACGCGGCGCGCAAGCAATTGCGGACGGAAGAGATCAACAAGAAGCTGCAGGCGTCAGTGGACAGCAAGAGGAAGCGAAGGAAGGAGAAGGAGAAGCAGAAGAAGAAAGGAGTGGGGCGAGGGAACGAGGATTCGGCGTGTCCGTCGGGTTCCGACTCGGACTCGGACTACGAGTCGGACGTGCAGTCGGAGGACGAAGCGTTCCGTGACTACGATGAAGGGCCGATGTTTACAGAGCGCGTGGCGCGGCAGGGAGGCGTGGGTGGCGCTCAGATGAAAACGACGGTGCGGAATTTGCGGATCCGGGAAGACACGGCCAAGTACCTTCGTAATTTGAACCCCAACTCGGCGTATTACGATCCGAAGACGCGATCCATGCGCGACAATCCGAACCCGGAGCTGAATCCAGAAGACACGACGTTTGTCGGAGACAACATGGCGCGCTTTACAGGCGACGCACAGAAATTGGCGTCGGCTCAGCTTTTTGCATGGGAAGCATACGCCAAGGGCACGGACATTCACTCGCTTGCCAACCCTTCGCAGGCCGAGTTTCTGAAAAAGCAGTATGAAGAGAGGAAGGCGGCACTCGAGAAGGAGAAGAGCCGCAAGATTCTGGACAAGTACGGTGGCCAGGAGCACTTGGAGGCACCACCGAAGGAGTTGTTGTTGGCGCAGAGCGAGCACTATGTCGAATACTCGCGCGACGGTCGTATTGTCAAGGGCCGTGAACGCGCGCCAGCACGTTCCAAGTACATTGAGGATGCGTTGGAGAACAACCACACGAGTATATGGGGCTCGTGGTTCGACCGCAGTGACATGGCATGGGGGTATGCTTGCTGCCACTTGAAGGTCCGCAAGTCGTACTGCACGGGCGACGATGGGAAGAAGGCCTCTGCTGAAGCAAGATTAGTGAGCACCGAGCGGGCGATGCTCAAGGTGCCTGAGAAGCTCAAGTCTGGATCGACCGATGAGACTACGTCCGCCGAGGCAGGTGGTGTAATCAGCAAACGCAGTGAGCTGTACGGCGAGAACATTGCTCCTAAGCTCGATGGGAAGAAGCTGAAGAAGGCCATTGAAAAGGCAGCCAAAGAGAAGAAAAGACACACGGAAAAGGACGACAAGAAACGCAAGTACAACTCTGTGAGCAATAGCGAGGTGAATGCCGAGGAGATGGAGGCGTACAAACTGCTCAAGTCGCGTGGTGACGACCCCATGGCAAAAGTGCTTGGCACTGGTGTGCTGCTGGAAGAAGACGAAGGCAACGGACGATTGTCAACACGCTAATCATTCGCATTTCGCACGCAGCTTAGTCGGCATGATGGCCACCTTGCGCGAATTGAGTTGTAGCGCGTCCGGACGTAGACACGTTTCTAAGGAAAGAGCTGGTCCAAGATCTTGATCGTCTCCTCCGGGTTCTTGACCGAGTGACCGATAGTGCGCTCGCTCGTGTAGATCTCGTAATCGTTGCCGCCCTGTACACGCAGACAAGAGAATCATCTGTTGGCTATCTGACGAGGCAGTAGTGCTCACAACGCTTTATCAGCTCACCTTGTTGGTCTTGTCGCCAAAAAAGTGGATCTCGTCGTAGTCCTTTGCATCCAGGTACCGAAGGCAAAAGGTCTTGTCCCAGCCCTACCACGCACAAAGGAGAACATCAGTCCTGCACATGAGCTGATCAATCAGAAGGCAGCTATCAGCAAACAGTACCGTCGGAAACACGTCGAAGGATATCTGCAGTCCATACAATCGCAGCAAACAAGGCGTACGTGTTAGTATCAACAACAATGCGCCAGGGCCCACAAGTTCGACCCAACATAGCCTCTCCCGTACCTGTCCGCCGATCGAGAACGTCAGATTGTACTCAGGAAACTCGGCCCGGAGCTTCTCGACAAAGACCTCACGGATCTTGTGGATGTGGTCGTACTGCTCAAACTCGTCGCGCTCTTCCTGGGAGCAGTTGCGGCCAATGGGAGACACGTTGATCATACCCATGCGGAACTCCACGAACGTCCCGCGCTTCACGGGAATGTCCAGGTCCGCAATGTACCGCAAGCAAAAGTTGACCAGATGGTTGAGCTGTGCGTTGGTGAACTGACTCTTGAGGTTCTATTGCAGCAGCAGCAAACGTGCCATCAGTATACACGGCCACACACTATGAGACGAAAAGATGGTTTTTTATTTTTTTTGTGTTTTATAGATAGATAGATAGACAGGGAGCCACTTCTTCTTACCGTCTCGCCCACGAGCTCTCCATTGTGATAAGCCACGAGCCCGTTTTCTGAAAAGCTGTAGTCGAAATTGTTGACCACTGGACATTTAAGCGTTAAAACGTGAAAAATCAACGCATATCAGCAGCGAAACGATATGCCCCACCACGACATACCGTCGCTGCCCAGCTGTTCTTTTTGCTTGACGAGGTCCGAGCCGCCGACGACACCGATTGTAATGCGCTCGCGCAGCTTCTCGAGACGCGTCAGCATTTCGGGCGTCGCAGTCTTACGAGCGGCCGTGAGCGTGCCATCCACGTCGAAGAGGGCGAGGACGCGCGGATTCTTCGTGGTGGCCATTGGATTCGGAGATATGTCCGATGCCGTTGATATGTCAGATGGGGTGTGCGGGGTTGCGCAAATAGGCAGTATGAGAGGTGCCGAGCGAAAAAGACTTGTGTTTTAAACAGTTTTGCGAAAGCGGGAGTGTCACTTTCGGACATTTTCGATCAAAGAAGACGGTACGACAGTGATAGAAAAATGACACGACAGTGGCGAAGACAGTGAGCGTTGTGCTCGTTCATCGCGCCTCGAGCATTTGCATATGCCCAACCAGTGGACCAGTCATCTCACCACTACAATCGAACGACAGCTGTCGACGCGCCATATACTTTCGCAGCGAGTTGAAATTGAGGCCCCAAGGGCTTCGTGACTGATAAAGAGACGGCAAGTTGGTCACTTCTTCGTGCAATTTAGCTCAGTTCGTAGCTCAGCCCGAGAGTTGGAATGCTGTGATAGCTTTACGCAGCGTTGGCGATAACGTGGTCGTTTTCTGATCATTGGTCATACATGAGGCGCGACGAACAGCTTCGGCTTCACCAGAAACGGGATCGTCAGGCCCGATAAGTGGTGGAACTTTCGAGTGCAGATGTGGGGCGGACGATGCTGCATGACTATCTTCGCTTAGCGCCTACTCCAAAGCAGCAACGAGTCTGCTATAGCTTCAAGTCGGTAACAAAAACTTCCGGCGACGATTTCCACTCGACACGTCGGTCGCCGGTGCCTCCGGCAAGCACATCGCCTTACTCGGGATAGACGCGACGCCGCGGAACTGTGGTGCTGCGAAGCAGGCGATGGTCTATCGTTTACAATCGGCATGCGGCCAGTACGTTTGTGTACGCGATAACTCATGCTACCAACGCACCAGAGATTACTTTTGGATGTGGCATGGCTTCGAGACCGACCAAAGCAGTACCACTTGTACTAACAGCGTCGTTCGCCATGACCGTAAAGTTACAACTATCCGCATGTCATGCATCAAACAAGTGCAACGTACGCTATGTGCAATCCATCTATATACCACATGAGCTATGCCACTTATTGAGGCGCGACACAAAAGACCAGATCATCCCTAAGTTCAGGCACAACATCGAGATTTGCTATGTGTTATCAGATCGATCGTTTGACATCTTTTTCTGACAGAGCGAACACCAGACTGCAACGAATTTTACACGACACAAGTGACATACATCGCCCATGACGTAAAGAACTCGCGAACGACAAAAGCACATCGATCGGACCGCGCTAACATCGATTATTTGATCCGATGTACCTCCAGAATCTACCTGTGTATCATGAAGCTGTGGGGGTCTTGTACAGCACATCCTACAAAGTGCGGTGAAGCCAGAAGGGATACCAACAATGTGAAGCTGTCTAGAAAGCTGCGCTTTTACGACAGACCCAATCTGTCATGTAAGCAAGGGACACGTTCTATACGCCACAAAGAGCGCCAAGATCGAGCATCTGATAGGGCACGTTAGCAATGACAAAACGAGCAGTTGTGGGTGGCACAGTGACCGATTGATTTGCCGATGGATGCAAACGTCGGTTTGTACGATGCCGTCTACTCATCACTCTCGATGCACGAAACGTATTCGTTGAGACGCGCACACTTCAGTCGTACGCGAGCGAACTCCGTCTTAACTCGTTCTTTTTCCACCAGTTTTCACCACATTTGCCATCCCCGACGTTTGTACCAAAATGCTGCTACAGCTTTGTACTCGGTCGGTACTCCTACCACACGCTCACATAAAATGGGTCAACTTTCGACAATCCGCACAGTCGGCCAAACGATTTCGTAGCCTTTTTCTCTTTTCGGTGCTCGAAACACGTGCGACATGATGTGTTTTGTACACTCCAACGCTTCCACTGCGTTTCGGTATCGACTCTCATCACACGATTTCAGCCAATCACGTCACCCGCCACCGGACAATGCACGAGCGTCTCGGTAGCGCCGCTGCTCGCGCGTCCGACAGGGACTCGCAGGAGGAGCTGGACAGCTTACTGGACGTGCGCTCGACAGGCAGCAGCAATAGCAAGATGCTGCTCCCCGTGACTGCGCTGCGGCGCAAGGCGAAGGACGAGCGCAAGGACGTCGACGTTGACGACGAGGACAAGGGCAAACCGGGCAGTGGTCGACGAAGCAGCGTCGCGGATTGGCTGAAATGCCGACGCTTGAAGACGACGGTCCTACTTGCACGATGGAAGGGCGTACTGCTGCTGCTTTTGCTGCTGCTGCTGCTGGTGCTGGTGATTGGTGCGACGGCGCTGGAAGTCGTGGGTCGCATGCGGTTCAGCGGCTATTTTGTCCCGCCGCGTGAGCACAATGGACAGCTGGGGTTTTACCACGAGATGGACGTGGACATGCAGAAGCTCAAGGACTTGACAGGACGACCCGAGGGAAAGCTGTTTCCAGCGTCCGCATTGGACCCGAGAGAGATCCAGGCGTGGGTCGGTGAGCGTAGAAAACGGACCAATGGACGCAAATTGCTCGTTGGCTGCACGTCGGTGTGGAAAGGGTACGTGCTCCGCTCGTTTTTGGCGCTATTCGAGGGGCTCAAGAGCCATCACGGATGGGAGGACTTGGACACGTCTGTGGACCCGATGCAGGCGATCATGGACATGGATCGGAAACGAGCGCCGAGCGTCATGTTCTTCTGCCTCAACTCGTTCTACCGGCCCATGGCGCTACTGCAGCAGTACAGCGCATACTTCCATGAGCTGCGTGCATTGGGCACGATCGTGGCCGTGTGGAACGACGACTTGCATTACTACGACCAGTTTAATCCCATTGTCCTGCGCGACAGCATTCTGACCAAGGTGGACGTGCTCGTGAGCACGTATACGTACTTGATGGACGACTACTTTGCTGCGGTTACCAACCTGGTGAATGAGCGCGATTTGCCCGTCACAGTCTGGTTGCCCCACTCGTCCGGCCCGGACTTCGTCAATGCCTCGTTTAACGAGTACCCAATCAACAAGATCATTCTCTCTGGTAAGCTTGGTTCGAGCTGGTATCCGCTGCGCCACTGGCTGGGCATGTACCAACAAACTCACCAACGTATCATGGATGTGTACCCGCACTCGGGCTATTACGTCAGCGACAATCAGTCTGCTATCTATGCGTCCTACCTGCGTTCGTACCGCACTGCCATCACCACAACGTCGATTTTCCAGTACGTCGTTGCCAAGATTTTCGAGATCCCATCGACGGGAGCGCTGCTGGCTGTAGACCGCGACATTGCGCCGCTGCTTGCTGCATTGGGAATGAACGATGGCGAGCATTACGTGGGTTACGACCGTCGGGACCCCGAGGCGATCATCTGGTGGGCAAGTGACGAGCACAACTGGCCCGCGATCGACCGGATCCGTCGCACTGGCATGGAGCACGTTCGACAGCATCATCTCGTGACTAACCGCGTGCAGGCGCTGAACCTTTTCATGATGGAAGGCGTGGTCTCGTACCTGAACCCACCGGCGTTGCGCGTCCCCAGCCCCTGTCCGTCCAAGGCACTGCCAGCTGAGCGCGAATGTCGGACGCGAGCTACACGCGAAGCAACGTACAAGTGCGATCGCTGGTTGTGCGGCGTGCACTCGATGCTGCCGCTCTGGACCTGACGGCTGCACGTGCGTTGACGACGACGTTAGGGGACGAAAAGAAGAGAGAGAGAGAGAGGAGAGAATAAGGGACTGTAACGGTCGTGGTTGTGTATTCTTGTTCAGGGTGGCATGTATTCTTGTTCAGGGTGGCACGTATTCTTGTTCAGAGCGGTGAACATTCCTGTTCAGAGGAGTGAATGCTCGTTCAGCGCTCGGTGCTTCACGTTGGGATCTGATATCCCTGCGCCTCTTGCCACTCTTCAGCCAATCACCGCTCGGCATGTCGGACGACGTGGTTCCACGGGATCGCGCATCTGCATCAGCTGATCTATTCATAGCATCTGAGTCCGCACGAGACGAACAACACCAACGACACAGCGGGGGGGGACAGACACACACTCACGCACGGGCCACTTGCTCGACGCTCGGAATGCACTGCGCGTTCATCAGCGCGTTCGAAGTGACGTATGGCAACGCGCTGGCGGCCGGAGGAGGTTTCCACCGCGTCACGACCGCCGAGGGCGCCGCTGCCGAGGTCGCGCCCCACACGTATCTCTGGTACAAGCTATCGTCGCTGAGTCCGCTGCCTCCCGCGTCGTCTGAGTCGTCTGAGTCGTCGTCGTCTGATTCTGAATCCTTCCTGGCCATCACGCAGCTGCGCATTGGCAGCGAACCAGAGGGCAGCGAGTGGACGAAACTCGACAAGTCGATCGACCGGCAGAACGGACGCTTTCTATGGTACCGCGTGACCAAAGTAAAGGCTCCGACGGCGCCGTCGGCCCCCGAGCAGCCGCAAGCGCAGCAGCTCCTGCCGCTCAAGGAGATTCGCGTCGTGCGGCACCTCAGGGACGTGCCAGAGGGCTTTGAGGCGATCGAGGAGCCGCTCGTGAGCGTCGACGACGGACAGAGTGCGTGTTGTAGTTGACCCGTTTGTGTGTGCGTGTGGGGGGGCTGGTGCACCAGTGACAGGACGTGCAGTCGAAGCGGCGCTAACAGTTTCGGGTACGTCGTGTTGGTATGTTGTGTTGCAGACGAGCTGCGGACGTACGTGTGTTTCCGTCGATTGGCTCGTGACGACTTTTCCGACTCCAAGTGGTCGATAGTGAACCAGAAAGTCGGCAGTTGGATCGATGTCAAAGACCTGTCGTCGAACAAGTGGAGCGTGGCGCAGATCATGCACCAAACCGCGTCGGACATTCGTGTGCACATCCCGGCGTGGCGGAAAGGACGCGACGAGGTGTTGTCGTGCTTGACCTGTGGGAACCGCGTCGACCAGCTCGGCAAGCATACACACGTGTACATGTCCCCGGCGTACCCGCTTCCGCGCAAGCAGGGGGTCTTATGGAATGTTAATATGAAGGACTTGCACCACGCGCGGGAACAGTTTGACAAGTGCTTTTATGACCGCATCGAGCAAAAGTCGTATCTACCGCGATTGTTGATCCCGTTCATTGAGAAGTCACTGCTGAGCACGTTTTTGTCGAGCGATCTTGCCGACGAAATGAACGCATTCTACCAGCATGTGCTCAAGAATGTCGTGGCGTGTATGCTTGGCAACGACGCGGGCAGTGTTATCGTGCACATGTTGTCGATCTTGCGAATGATCCTCAACGGACACAGTTCGTGTGTGTTTTTCTACATCAAGTATCCTGGAACTTACACTGCGGCAAAATGCCAACGTCTGGTGTATACCTCGTACTTGGTGAGTCCAGTTGCATTGGCATCACTCCCAGCTCGCCATCCGTGTCGATCTCTTTACTTCGTTGACAACGTCGACTTGTTTGTGCAAGCGGGCGGCTTTCGGTTGATTCTCGAGCGCCTGGAGGGCGCAGAAGTTGCTTTGCCCGAAGTGTTACTCTATTGCACGATTCTGAGGTGGGCAAAACCTTGTCTTACGCAGCAAAAAAGTCGCTCATCAGCTCGTCGTCGCTCGACAACCGAAGTTCAGACCGAAGATTTTTTCCGGGACTTTCTGAATGCGACGTTCTCGCGGCTGCGCCGTATGAGTGGAGAGGAGCTCAAAGATGACAGTGGACTTATTGATCTGATCGTGGGTGTGCTCGATTTACTTTGCCGTGATGGACTTTTGCTCGGTGACTCCAGCTCTGAGACTATGATAGACAAACCTGTCGTTGCTAATGCTTCCGCTTTGTCGTGCGACGCGGAGTTTACTGAAGCAATTGAGACCTTTCACCTGGATCTATCGAAAAAGCTCATTTGTTGCCCGTACTTGTCGCAGCGTCTCCTAGGTATATCGCGCATCAACAATTTGATCGCAATGGCTCAACGAAAGGATACGCAACAAAAAAAGGCAGGTTCGACATCGTGGCGCACCTCTTCATCGATAAGCACAGCGGCGTCTGAGAGCACGACTACTTTGAGTGCTACGCCGTCCTTACAGGCTTCAACTTTCAGCGAACAGCCCGTGACGAAATGGCTGCGCACAACATACATTGCAGAGTGGTTAGTGGCATCTGACATTCTAGAGGTGATTCTGGGCGATCGTGAAAGCTGTACCAAGTACTCGCTTCAAGAGGGAGCTCATTTGGAACTTCTGAAGCGTTCCGAAACGATATTTGGCTTCGTCGCGGGTCATGGTCTTTTAACGGAGCAGCACATTGTGTTGATGTGGAAAACCGCGCTAGGTCAACTGCATTCAGGCAGAAAGACAGTTTTCGATACCTTGATATCGCTTTGTAGTGGTTTGTCAGCTGATTTGATTGATGTTGTCATGATGCTTCTGACACAAGTACCTCCAAGTGACTATGACGAGCTTATGGTGAACTTCATCAAGCGTGTTATCATGATTGTCTCTAAGCTTATAGTCGACACGGAGACGGGTGGTCCTAAGATGACACTGACGTCCCTCGTTGGTGTTGCGTCTGGACCAAAGAAGCTCAGTGCTTGCGCTCAAAAAGATGTTGAGGTTTTGAACAAGGTCGTGAGTTTATGTTGCATGCTGTACTGGAATGCGCTTTTTCAGACAGAGATGCCGACCGAAAAGGGGGTGAGTACGACTTTCGGGCTGCGGGGTTCGATACGAAGCGATGTGGAGACAGCTTTGGCTGACGCATTGAACCACGTGCAAAAGCTGTGGTTTTCTGCCGGAGTATCGTCAGTTGCGTCGGGAAAAGAGCAGCAACAGCTGCTGGGCGACTACATCCGGAAGTGCGCCGAGAACATCATATCTGGCACACTGGTGGAAACATCCATGAGTTTAATCTACCGAATTGTGGACGGGTGTGGCGGAAGCACATCCTCGTTAGCGGCTTCGACATTGGCGTTGACAAGAGCGAACACTCCTCCTCCGACACCCAGCGGACTCCTCAAAGAACTGAATAGTATGCACAATATCGTGTCCGTTGTCGTCGAGGCGATCAAAGATTGCGTTGCTGCGCCGCATATGAACGATCAAGATCACGCTAGAACTCACATCGCAGCTATAAAGAAGCGCTTAGCATTTCTAGGGTACATCGTGACCAGGTCCGATCTTGAGCTGCCGTATGATGCAGTGTGCCAGCTATGGATGTGCTTAAATGGTCCCAACAGCACAGCCGAGGAGCGCAAAGTGTTTTTTGCATGGTTGACCACGGTCATCCCCGATCCCAACAACTTCGTTCATCGAGCATACTCAGGACACACGGGGTTTTCCGAGACCGTGGTATGTGAGATGTTCCAGTCGTTGATTGAGCCACAGTGCACTAGCACAGCCTCAAGTAATACTCAGATCCGGTTGGACTTGCGGACTATGAACAAGGAGTCGTTTTGGGTGTTGGAGCGGCTGTTTCGGTTTGTCAACACGCGCGCGAGGCGAATCGTCTCCACCGGTGTAGCTCGAAGCGCTCCGTCGCGAAGCACGCCAAACGATAAGGTCGAGACTGGTCTGTTCGTCGTCGAAGCGCTGGACTTACAAGGTCTAGAGATATTGTATGACGTGGCGTTGTTCGCGGACGACGACGGTGTGAGTCAGCAGGCAACCAATTATTTGATCTATTTGCAGCTTCACGTCGGCTCAAAACTTGTCCGGCGCGAGGTCTGGGCCGATTTCGTGGCAAGGTGTCTCAGCAGACTAAAAGAGACGGTGAAGAGCATAGTCATCGACGCGTCAAAGACACGTGAGATTTTTCGTCTACTAGTGCTGCTAAGCACGTTTCTGTATCAATCGGTTGTACAGTCTCACGATAGCGGAGGGCTTTCTGGACCAGAAGGACTAACAGTCTACGTCCGGACGCAAGGTGGTCGAGTCGCGGCACCTTTTCAGTACTACGTGAGGCGGACGTCCCTCGTGTCAGAGCTACGTGATCGGATCGCCAAGGACACAGGCCATCCAGCCGACCGAGTCCGCGTCGTCAATTCTGCAAAGACCAAACTAACAGCGCAAGGGCATGGAAAGTTTACGCTTGAGAAGGCGCGTGTATTTAGTCCATCCTCTGTGTCTTCACGAATATCTCCACGGCGGTCACTAACGCAAACTGCACCAGCTGCGCCGAATAGGACGTCCAAGCATACGAGCTATGTTGAGGCAATTTTGCTGTCGAAAGTGGAAAGTGACACGAGCGGCCACAGCAATCGTAGCGCTCTGGACTTTCATGGAACAGCCGGGGTTGCTGCTGCTGGAAATATCAGCGGTCCAGAGAGCGATTGGCATGCGATCAAAACGGAGATATCAGGCAATGACACTTGGCTAGCACTCATGTTCAATCTGTTGTCTTACAACAATGGAATTGCTGAGGAAGCCTGGAAGGTGCTCAAACTGCTTACGCCAAATGAGGATATAGAAAAGCAAATGCGTTTGCTGAACGGCGTGCTAGCGATTGATGGCTCCATCCGCGGGACATTGAGCTCGTTCGATTGGGATACGGTGCTGGATTTGACATGCGCTGCAAAATTATTGTACCAACTTGAATCAGTGGAAAAATTTGCGCTGTGTGGCGATGGACGCCATGACGATGAGGACGGAAACGCCGAGGGGGACAACTGGATGCACACAGATAATGGTGGTGGGGATAGGACTGACGGGGGGATTGGTGCAGTCAATACGTGGAGTGCATCTTTTCTCGAGCTCGGCGGTCGGACACAGCTCGAGAAGTTTGTTTTGTCGTCGAGCTCATGCCAGCTGCTCGCACAAGGAACACTGTCGGTCATGTGCTTATCGAAACTATTGAAGCTGCTGCATCATTTTGTGCTGGTCGAATCTGAGTTGGCGAGAGATGGTGGTATGACTGTAGAGAAGAATT
This sequence comes from Hyaloperonospora brassicae, assembly GCA_947650285.1. Lineage (NCBI taxonomy): Eukaryota > Oomycota > Peronosporomycetes > Peronosporales > Peronosporaceae > Hyaloperonospora > Hyaloperonospora brassicae. The sequence continues at coordinate 453,565 of CANTFL010000251.1, read as the reverse complement.
TGCAACAGTTGAATTGTCATCTTTTGGAAATGCTGAAGAGTCTTCAAAGCATTCATGAAGAGCCCGAAGAAGCTGATCTAGTCACCTTGCTTTCTCAGACAAGCATGTCATCACAACTACAGCTTGTAAATGCAGGAAGAGATCGGCTTAACAAGACAGAGCCTCTCGCACTAACTGTGTATGATCGCCCGCAGGTTGAAGACCGGGACAACATCAGCAATATCCCGAGTGATGCCCATTTGATGACCCGTTTACTTTCCTGTATTGCGACATGTGCGCTGGTAACTACGCAAGGTGCATTGTCACTGCTGCTGAGCTGTCCAGGGCACGGTGACATCATACTTCGCTGTTTGGCAGAGAGCCGCTTTGAGCCTGTTCGGCTAGAAGCTGCGAACGCGATTGCTGCCCTTTCGACCACTAAAAACAAGAATGAAGAAGACCGAGTGGCGTGTTGCAACTACTTCTTGCGTCTACTAGGTGGATATGCCGGGGCAGTGAATGACAGAGAGTACTACAATGTGTTCACGCTACTCGTAACAAACGCAAAGGATTTGACCGAGTTTGCGATACTCGAGTCTTGCCGAATTTTGTGCCGTCGAATAAAGGCGTTTCGAGTCAGCGACGACGTGCCGGATGAGTCGGCAGGTCCTGTGTTTCTCTCGGCTCGAAGGAGCAGTATGGAAGAGAGTGGATGCAGGATATCAGCTGGACCTGCACCGAGCAGTCCCGCCTTTTCTTCCTCTCCCGACGCACTTCTCGAAGGACTATTGTCTACGTTGCTTGCCATCATGAAACGTATCCCGGCAGTGCTGGCGGATGGTGTTCATGATGCGCCATGTGACGGTCGCAGCTTGCGTGAGGTTATTGTGCAAACCCTCCACGTAGAAGAAGGCATTATAAACGAGCTGTTTCACGAGTGTTTGTTTTCTTCATCCGACAAGCAGACGGACGGTGAGACTGAGAGCGTCAGAATGGACGATGGGGATGCTGACATTCAGGCGTTATCTTTATCACAGTATTACCTTCAGCAACCCAAGTGTCGTAGCGACACATGCCGCGAGATTGCGTTCGAGCTACTTCGGGAGCTCTCAGTTGACAACACCGATGGCTTGCGCTATTTGTTGACGCAAATAGCAAATCAGCACACACTGGAACGCCCTCCAGGTGCCAGCATCAAAACATCGGCAGTGTCAATGTCAAAAAAGAAGAGCTCAAAGGTGTCCAAAGATCGGTCACTTGAGCGGAAAAAGTTCGTGGGTCTGAAGAACCTTGGATGCACTTGCTATCTCAATTCGACGATACAGAGCTTTTTCATGATGCCGCGCTTTCGCCACCACATCTTGCGGCTCCGATCAAGTAGTACCAAATCCAGCACCGCAAGCTTGACGTATGAGCTGCAATCGTTATTCGCCCATCTGGAGGGCAGTGCCAAGCCCTACTACAACCCGCTGCCATTCGTCCGCGCAATGAAGACGTGGGATGGTGAAAGCGTGGACGTAAATGTTCAGCAGGACGCTAGTGAGTTTCTCACGTCTTTTTTCCAGCAGATCGAGTCCGAGATGAATGGCATCAGTGCCGAAAGTGATGGCCACTACATCGGCGATGAGAACATTTTGGACACGTTCTTTGGAGGCGAGTTTAGCAACGAGCTTGTTGCTGAAGGTGACCGCTACAGCGAACGCTGTGAGCCTTTCCACTTTATTTCTGTACCAGTTCGCGACCGGAAAAACTTGAAGGAGTCGCTAGATGGGTGGGTTGAAGGCGAAAAGGTGAGTTATACGTGGGAAACAGGCAGTGACTCGAAAATTGATGGCGAAACAGAAAATTATGGCGGACATGGCGCTAACGTGACACTGGACACGCACAAGCGAATCTCTATCTCGAAACTGCCTTCGTACTTGATCATTCATCTGAAACGCTTTGAGTTCGACTTTGAAAAAATGCAGCAGATTAAGCTTCACGATCGCTTTGAATTTCCCACTGAACTGGATATGTACCCGTACACAAAGGAAGGCCAGCAAGAGAAGAGAAAAGAACTGGCTTCGTCTGCAGGCGATGGCACCACCGTCCAAAATATGCGACTGAGTACATGCTCGGACAACCTGAGCAACAGAAGAACGACGGCTCCAGAGTACTCTCAATATGAGCTTGTCGGGACTGTCGTGCACCTCGGAACGGCCCTTTCGGGTCACTATTATTCGTTTTTGCAAGACCAGCAGGCGCCACGTGACAAGAGCCAGTGGTACGAGTTTAACGATACAGTTGTGACCCCGTTCGATCCATCGCAAATCCCAGATGAGTGTTTCGGTGGTGAAGAACTAACGCGCAATTGTCATGAAACGAATAGTAAGTCGACGTTGCCGGAAGAAGCTGTGCCAGCGAAAATGAAAAACCGGAGCAGTTTCATGTTGTTCTACGCCCGAGTGCCTCCTGAGCTGCGTGCCATCAACAAAGACAGCGCTGCCTGCATCAGCTTTTCTAGCGCTGTATTTGTGGCAGCGTTTTGTGCTCGGCTGACGAGGAGAACATCTAATAAGCTAGCACATTTGCGCAGTGTGGCTTGCGTGATTGCGCCCGAGCCTATTCGAAAACTAATTGCGATGGAAAACCGCCTGTTTTGGCGTAAAAGGTATCTATACGACACGCGATGCCTAAATTTTACGTACAATCTCTTGCGATCGTGTCTCGTTGGGCTGGATGACTCGACAACAGCAGCGGTCGTACCGTGCTTCGAGCCAGCAGAAGTGCAGTTTGAGGCCCTGCAAGTGGCAACAAAATTCGTGTTTGGCACTTTATGGCAAGGTGGTGACGTGACCAAGGTCCTCGAATGGCGTCCTATTCTGCAAGCGCTCTATCATACCGATGTTGCTGGCTGTCGCTGGTTCCTATCGACCATGGAGACGAACGAGTCGCTACTCCTGGAGCTGCTTGTTTTCAACGAACATTGTGAGGTTCGTGAATTGATGGCCAACGTGGTATCGGAAGCCATTGCCACCACGTCAAACATGGAGTTTGAAGAAGAGACTGACAAAGAGCTTCGGGCGCCTTGTGTAAAGGTGAAGAACGGGAAGAAACAGCTTCCTGCGTCGTTCGAGTTCATGTTCTCCCTGATCCAGTTAATGCCAGCGCTGCTCTTGGTTTCGAACCACAATCATCGCCAGTATTTTCTCGTAATGTACGACTTTGTCCAAACGGGACGCAACGAAGGGTCTTTCCTCGTTGTAAATAGCGTTGTTGGTGCAATTGTGGCACTACTTACGGGCATGGGAAGTACGCAACCATTGCTCCAACGACAACTGAAGAAGCACAAGGCAAGCCAGATTTTGAAGCGCATCGACCTCAGTGTCACGATTTTGAAGCTGCTGTCCGTACTTGTGCGCTGCAGCTTACCTCCTGCAATGGATGTCGAAGCGGACGTCGAGCATCCGCTATCCCTTCCGTCCAGCATGGCCCATGATCATGTGGGTCTCACACCGGCAGACCATAGCGTCCTTCTCAACGAACGCTTTATCACTCTGCTTACGCAACGCGCGAATCACTACACGAAGGAGACAAAGCCGCTAGAGCAGATTGTGACTCATTTGTGCTGGGAAAGTCGACGTATCACAGCCGAGTTCGTGAAAACGATAATGCATGGCATTGAAGTAGAGGACCACCACGACGTCAAGCCATACTTTCGCACGCTGAACTCGCTTCTAAAGATCCGGGATTCGCTCGCAGTAAAGCGTCTGACAGACAGCCTTACCGAGCTGGTTGCCGTAATGGTGTCGCAGCAGCGGTACTTCAAGGCCACAGAAACGTCACTTGACATGCTTACGAGACTCGCGAAACGCCACAGCGGCGTAACTCAGTGGCTGCGAGAAAACCGTCAGCGCTGCGAGTGGATGGAGAAATGGCTGGTGGCTCATCGCGGAGCTGACGGTTGTTTGCAGCAGCGCAACAGTGTTTTAGTGAAACCCAATAGCACCTCATCGTGGGTAAACGTTAGTGTAACAAGTGCGGGGCTCATCAAGGCTATCGATCGCTCCACTGCGAAATTGCTGCCGCGTATCCGCAGCATCTTAAACCCAGAAGCTGATGTGGAAACCTTCTACGACAGTGACGACAATCCACAACGGCTTGTCGGCAAGCGAGTTCGTGTAAAGTGGGCTAAGGACAAGTGGTACGAAGGGAATGTGCAGCGATTTGACGAGGACACGTACGAACACTTTGTGGTGTATGACGACGGCGACAAACGGTCGTATCACATGTCTGAGAAGATCTTCTATGTTGTGAACCTGGCACCGTCGCCCAAGCCTCGCAATAAAACAACTCAGCAGCAGCAGTAAGCATGATTGGACGTGATCCGACGGTCGCAGGGAACTACCGCATGCAAAACAAGATAAAGACTGGCATCATTTCCTTGAATGGTGGTATTCCAGATGATGGAGAGAAGAGCTGTGCAGAAAAAGTCTGTTGAAGAAGGTGATAAAGGTAGCAGTGCAATTGACACGTTAGTCGCATTCGCAGCAAAGTGAGCTGGCAGACGTCTATCTTATTGCCAGATTGATGCTGGTCGATATTGTAGAACGGAGTTGTTGTCGCTACCAGGAAATATCCAAGAGCACACGGTATCAAGTGTCACTGCGAAGAACCAAGCACCCTGTTTTGCACTTAGCACGAGGCAGAAGCAAATTACGGCAACCAGTTGATCAAAGCACGTTGTAAACCAAATCTGGCAGCGCTCCGGCGTGATCAGGAATTGACGCATTAGAGATGTGCCTCATCTCTAGTCGAACCTATCCCGTGTGATCGGGATCTGCGCAACTGATCCATGATATCGGAAAGCTGCAAGAGTTCGCCACACAGCGAGCCCAGTACCACCAATGCAGATTGAACGTGGTTGCCCTGTAAAGGTGACCTTGTTCATGATCGTTGCTAGCACGCGGAGAGTAGACAAAAGTCGGTCACGTGAGGTGCTGGTCAGGTTTCGTGACATGACACGAGCGCGTTAATGCGAGAAGTCTCGGCAACCTCGAGATGGCAAGACTTTCCTTGGTAGCGGTAACACAATCGACCATCGTGCAAAAGGGACCGTGTCGATGATGAAAACGATCTCGAGAAGGCTGGTTCGAGAGGAAGCATATCGATGGGGATTCAATCTAGGCGAAGATGCCGATGTACATTCCATCTACTTTTTATGAATGGAAGCCACACTTTCGGTCAACTTTACACCACTGCCACAATCTGTAGACGACGTCGGTGGATCGTCATCCAGTTGTCAAGCACTCAAACTGTACTTTGCAGATATCTTTGGCCACCGTATGGAGTGGTCCAGAACAGGCATTATTGGCCACCGTTTGTAGTGGTTCAGAGCTTATAAGCGATATGTGAGGTGACGTCTGGTGAAAATATCGTTTATTTCGCAAGTACAGGGGGCACTTCGTCTTTGACCAAACACTTGGACGAGGTTACGGTCTTGCGCTGAAGGCTACGGGGTGGGCTTTTGCACAGGCGCTCGCTCGCTACGCTTTTGCGGAACGAACCGAGCTGGTCCGGCTGTTTGGAGTCATGTTGCCTCCGGGTACTCGAACGCTTACCCGCGCTCATTGTCCGCACCCATCATTACTAGTGGCCGTCGTCGCTGCTTGCTGGCCGTTGTTGCCGAACCTAAGAAGTTTGCTGCGTTTTGCGCTTGCAGATCTGGTCCATCATGGTCGTCGCCGCCCATCTCTCGTGCAAGACGGCATAGTGCATGCTTTTCTTGGAGTGTTGCATGATCCACATTTATCCGGACTGGTTTAGTTTGCAAGCACAGTCCAACAGAAGACACCGTGGTCAATAGAGAGGATCGGTGAGGTGTCGTCGCGCTTCTGGCAATAGCTGGACGATGCGGCATCATTATCGACAACTTGCCCCTTGTCGCCGCCCTTTACATCAATGTGGAACACGATTTATCACTGGAGAGTATAAGGAATTGTGTGCGTTCGTAGATGAGCGAGACGATGCGCTCGTGTGACATCCGCGTCTAGCACTTGTTTCGGCATACCATCTTGATCAAGATGCTCGCTCGAGAGGACGACAAGCAGTGGCACAAAAACGCATTTTGCAAGACCATTACCGACCGATTGTTTTGAGAGCTGCGGGGTTCAGCCCAGAAAAGTGGCTTGTGCGCACCTATCGTGCAACGTTTGTTCTGACGTTGCGTGGGTATCTCAGAGCTCGTGACACCGCGACTGATCGGCTCCAGCTCGAGCAGGACTCAGCGAAGTATACAAGAAACGGAATGGACGACTGCCAGTTGCCGCGAACCTCACAATGCATTTGTTGGGAACATTGTTTGTCTAGTACGTTTAGTTCCTGGTCCATTCCTGTATGGAAGATGAGAGTGTAGAGGTATCAGGAAAAGCAGGAGACATGAGTTCATACAACATTGGACACGGCTCCGATATGCCAGAAGGAAATCAGGCTTGCCAATCGGGCGGAGCTAATCGGACCGAGTGCGTGAATCATACGCACAGCCGACCGGGTAAAGATGCTTGCATTTAGGTGTAGCTAATGCGTCCGGTGACCTTGAATTTGCGAAGTGGACCGTGTCTGAACCACCTTGTGAAGTGTCGATTGCGACGGAAGATCGAATCGTCGTGGACAGCTTTTTGCAAACCCAAGAAAGCTTCCAATCTTATCGTCCAGTTTTGTAAGGAGACTGGTACGTGTCGCGGGTACGCGGCATATTAGTGTGGAGTGACCTCAAGAGGCCTGAAGCAAGTGTACGCGTAGACACCTTATGCTTGCTATATGGTGGATCTTGGTCGCAGAATGCGGTCGGGTGTGGCTTCTCCGTCCTGGCGAGAGACAAGCAGTCGGTTGCGTCCAGATAGCTTGGCTATAGCTGATCAGGACGTGTTTTTACAAACGTACTTGAACTACAATTGCTCCGCGACGAACGTGCGCAACGACCTGATTGGCACGGGTGAAGAAAGTTGCGTGAAGACCCTTGGTATTGTTATTGGTGTGGCTGAACCTGGTCTGGCTACGACTTCGATACTGGAAGGTTGAGTTCACAGCGTCGCTACCGGTCCAATATGGAGCCGCCTGGACGTAGCGGATCGGCTGTAAATCAAGCGCTCTAACCAGTATTCGACCAGTAACGCTACTGGTCGTATTGAGTGCGGCCGGATCGAGTTGGGCGAAAACAAATCGGAAGCGTAGGGAAAGAAGTAAATAGCCACAGCGTGGAAATCCATCGTGCAAGAGCACAGAGGCCACGGATTGAACTCATTACCATCAATAAAATGTATTTGAAGCATAGATATGTAGCCATAATCAGCCTTGATCAATCCTGCGATATCGTTGTTGCCGTTGTTCTCATTGTTGCGCTCATGTTTTGCCATAGGAATATGCTTATAGCAGTAGTAGTTGTAGCCAAAGTAGTTGGGGCATACAATTCAATAACAAGCGTAAAATACCTTGTCACTTCTTGCGCTCTGCGGTCGCACTTCATTTGCGTAAGCGCAGATCCACATAAGCGACTAATGATGCCGAGCAAAAGCTGCGTTCGTAGATGTCCCTGGGTTGTAAACTCGCTTGTTGCGATGGAGCCAAAGAGAGCGAAAGACGCAGCAGCGAACAATATCGAAATGAATCGAGAAAGCGCGGGGACCAAGATACTTGATGGCAGAAGGCAAAAGCCTTCACGAAGAAGGAAAAAGCATGTGCGACCAAGCGAAACCGCCTTTCAAAGATCCCGAACTGGCAGTAAGTAAAAGTTTCGTGACTCGAGAGGCCACAGTACAAAGCCAAAATTAGTATACGGCGTTTTCGATATTGGGGCACGTTGAATTGAAGTAGAAGCCGCATGAAAGCTTGTGATCTTCACATCAGTAAGACCATATTTATTGGAACTTCACCCATGCCTTGCCATTCACTTATTCGTGCAAACACCGGTCCAAGTAAAGACGATTCTTGGGTGTTGAGCTAGTTGACCAGCGGAATGACTTGACGGATAAACAGCGTCTTCGACGCCGGGCGTGTAAATCCAGCGACGTCCAAAAGCGTATCGATAAAGCCGGTAGCGTAAGAAGCAAAAAGACCCACAAAGTCCTGTTGCTTGCAAAAGCCATGGGCTCGCAGTAAGACGTTATTCGTCGAATGCGTGATCTATGTCTGCCGATGCTTTCCAAACAAAAGATGACAATTGTGGTATAACATGCGATCAAGAGAAGTGTTTCGAATCAGTCGTGCCGCGCGCCAAGTGATGAAGATCATGCCATAAACGCTATCGTAGAATTTCATTGACTAGAAAGATGTGCCTATGATAACTGCATACAGTATGTCGAAGCCAGTGCCTTTGTGCACCAAGTGCAAGCGAAAACAGTGAATGTGCGGCAGTCATCCACCTGGGTGTGGCATAATGATTGCACGTAGCATACGTAGCGTCACTCCACGTGTTGAGATGCATGGCTTGCATACATTCCTTGTGTGGCTCAGGCGAGAGAGCCACAACTGAACCCCAAAGAGTGAGTAGGTGGTTTCGCACACTCTCGACGTAACAACAAAATGCGCCGACTTGGCTCGGCGACATCGTTGTGTTGGTGCGTTGAGACTGTATTAATACGACTTCAACTAACTACTATACCACATAGCGTTGAGTGTGTGACGGTACCTCCCCCTTCTGCCTTGTCAGAGTCAGTCACTCGCCGATACTGCATTATACATTGTCAGTCCATGCACTCTCGGGCGTACGTATCATCGCTTCTTTGTAAAAAGCGCCAGTATGTGGTGTACAGGTTTATCTGTCCGAGTTTTATTGAGTGGTCTCGCTCTCTACAACACATCATCTTCGAATTAGCGACGCCATGTTCACTTAGACTCGAACTTACAGCGCTTCTGTCGGTGCACTCCATCGAAATCTCTGGATTTGCAGCAACTTGGATCAACGGCAGTCGATGAGAAGTTGCATCTGGATCGTCGAGTCGGATTCTTCGTTCGTCCACTATACCCACGCGGCAACGGATCTTCCAGACGTTCCAGCAAGCCCCTTGTACACGTAGCATCTCACGCGTTCCACTTGTGACCAAGCTAGTGTTGCACCCGACCTGATCCGCTCGTACCTTGAGGCTATTGTTACAAATGTCTGGGAAGGATCGTAGATGTACAACATCGCATCGACGTTGAATGCTGCCATGAAACTGCTTTGGTGGTGTCCGATCGCCAGCTTCTTTCATCAAGAAAGCCTCATTACCACCGCTGCGAACAGAGCAGACGGACAATAGCTGCCTTCTAGTGTCAAGCAAGACGTGCGTCTGCACCCTCGCAGCAAAACGAGTCGCCCTCGCCAGTTTTCGTTGCGTATTCATTGCAAAGGCGACGTGGACCCACTTTGTCCATCAGCGTACCACGTGCCCTTTTTTTCTCCCTGACAACTTCACACAGTGTCTCTCGTGATCCCACTGTACCCATTCGCTGGTTTCAACCCAATGCAAAAACGACTCGTACGCGTGTCGCACCGCAGGCCCAAAAGCTCTCGAGAGACCTCATGCACAAGTCGCAATTGCAGCTGACACTGCGCGTCGTGCTCCACGTCACTGTCGCGTTGCTGCTGAGCCTTCGCAGCGCTCGACTCGGCACTGCACTGCACCCGTTCCAGCGTGCGGTCGCCAACAATTGGGTGCACCTGCTCTTCTACGTTTACGAGGACGAAGTGCGTGACACACTGCCGCACTTTGTGCTCGAGATCGAAGAAGAGATTGCCGCAAATGTCGACGACGAGTTCTTCGGCAGCGGATTTGCAGCCCGAGCGTCGATGTTGCCAGTTGGTGCTCTTTTTACGATCGAAGAGATGCGTCAGCACTTGCACGGGGCCGTGGACAACTACCGGCGACTGCCGGACGTGGCGCTGGACTCGTTCGTGGTGTTTAGCAACGAGACCGACTCGTTTCTGCCGCCGCCGCTGCTCACTGTGCGGGCCGATGTCGGAGACGAGGCACGGGACGAGCTGTACAATATCACGAACGGCTCGACCAGCAGTGACCAGTGGCCTGCACCGCTGCGCCTGGGTCCAGAAGCAGCTTCACGACAAGAAACACGCGCGTTCTTGGACGCGTTGGATGCGATTGAGCTCAAGTTTGTCGTGGGTATGACCAAGAAGGAGAAGAGAAGGAAGGACGACGAGGCGCGGGCGACGAGAGTGTACCAGTGGACAGTGGCCATGCGCTACGATTTGCTCAACCAGGGCCATTTGGAAGTCACTTTGAACTATAAGCTCGATCACGTGTTGATCGTTGAGGGCGGAAGAAGCAGTGGGGGCGAAGAAAGCATACCGCCGGTGCTATTGGACACAAGTGTCACGCTTCATTGGGTCACGCTCGTCGTGATTGCGCTGTACCAGGCGAGTTGAGTGGGCTAGACCTCGATGTGGGTCAGAGCGTGACTGACAATTGTTGTGCTGTGTGTGTTGGGTGGCGTGCATGCGTGCAAATGACAGGGCGTTGAGTGCTTTATAAAGTGGGAAGCCGTCTCGAGCAACGTCGCTGAACATCCGAAAGGGTCGCGTCGTTCGATCGTTCGTGCCATGGTAGCAGGGACGGCCAAAGACTTTTGGTTCTGCTTTTCCCTGGCAGTGAGTGCAACAACTGTGGTATGTCTTCTAGCTGCATGGCGAAATACTTATGAGCTCTCTCTGGACGATTCGCTCTGCTTCGCGTTTGCCTGCTGCTGCGCACTGCAGTGGGCTAGCCTGGTGCGCTATCTCCGGGTAAACACGCGGTTCCACATACTTGAAATCACGCTGAAGCGCGGTGTGCCGCGAGTATTGCAGTTCCTTGCGGGCGTCTTGCCCATATTTGTCGGCTTTGTGCTGTTTGGAACCGTCATGTTTGGTACGAAAGTGCCTCGATTTCAGAGTGCGAGCACCACAGCTACCGCACTATTTTCCGTGGCGAACGGAGACGAGATTTACGATACATTCAATGACGTCGCGTATACTCCGTGGATCGGGCAAATCTACATTTACAGCTACATCATCCTGTTCAGTTACGTTGTCTTGATGGTGTGCATCGGCATTATCGATGACGCTTTCTTCTCGGCTGTGTCTGAACACGACTCGAAAGGTCAGCGTGAACCACGATCGGGCAGAACGCCATTGGAAAGGACATGAGTCCAAACGACATCGAATGTCATAGGACGTGCTTTTGTGCCTGAAGATCTGAAGCGAAGACGAGTGGGTATGGTACATGCTTTGGACCTCAACCCGTGATGCGCAAAGACTTTTTTTGGATCGTGTGCTGGTCGGCTATCGAAGGATCGAGCACATTCGCGGATGATGCTAGCACCTTGTTGTGTTGGGTTCAGTCCTAATTTGGCCACATCCATCTCCTGACTGCACTGCCGTTGTCACGAGCAGAATGGATGAATCTCTACCACACCGCATGGATGAGGTGCAGTTCGGTGACGTAGATCACCAAGCGGATGTTTATCCGTGTCGCGCAGAGGAAAAGCCTTTGTGCCCGGTTCGCTGTATGCAAGACACGCTTGGCCGGCTAGCATCGACTTGATACCATGAAAGGTCATCCAAGGTGCAAGCCTGATCTTGCCTACAGCACGCGACGGACAAACGTCCCGTGCTGGATGTCGATCCCGAAGGCGGCTTGTGGGACTAGCGACCGGTTACACAAAACCATCCCAGTAATGGACCTGACTTGTAGGCTGGAATGCCAAGTGGGATTGATGCGCAGGTGAGACGCAACGACGAGCTAAACTTCCGCAGTTGCAACTCACAGCAGCAGGTTATGGCAGAAAGGTACACAATGGAGCGGACACGAATACACACGAGGCAAACGAACAGCAGCAACACTTGACATTCGCATCAGCTACAAGACTGTCGGTGTAGATGACTACGATAAAGCTGTAGATCGCTCTTACCACCTCTGCTGTCCCCATGCCATCACTCCCACAGATAGTCTCAATGACTTCACTGAGCAGAGATCAGATCTCCGTAGCTACAGTTCTGCCAAACAAGTGTCAAACGCACATTTCGGACGCGCACAGTATCGACACACGAGACGAATGCCCGTCATTGTCGCCCGAGCACAGCGTCCTCATGTCTTTCTCATCGAAAGTACCCTCAAACTATGTCGAAACTTTATCTGTCGCGTGTTTCCAACTTCCAACAAGTTTCCCAAATTCGGCTCAACGACTTTGTTGGAAAGACAGCAAAAGTCGCACGTGGCAGCGGCTGCGTCCCCCCCTGCAACCAGTGATCGACTCGGATTTGATACTCCACCAACGCACGCACAAGATCCAAACGAAAGAAGCGATAGACAGAGAGGACGACTACTGACTCTCAACGTGTCCAAACGTCATTGACCATTGATTCCAGCACAGGTTGGACTCGTCCAGGACGTCATAGGTCGACAAGAAGAAGACTTCTGTCGGGTACGAGGGCACCCCCTCCGTCCGTCAAAAGCCTCTTCGCTCACGTCGGTCCTCCAAGTCGACATGACCGACTCGTCTCCAGACTGCGAACGTGCAAGTAACGGCATCCGCGGACGCAACAAGAAGACGGACGTGTTGTCCGCTATGGAAAGCGGCAGTGGCAGTACCGACCGCATATTCGATACGTCCGTTTCCGATACCGAAAAAGCGCTCGTGTCGTCAATGGCAGCTGAGCAAGAGACAAAGAAGGACCAAAAGGGCCCAAGCACACTCTCGAGCGCAGCTGCGGTCGTCCATTGGTGGCAGTCGATGCGTCTGCAGTTTGGCGACGGTCTGTTGCTCCAGATCTTCTGTGTCTACTTGACGCAGGGCATTCGCAGTACGCTGTGCTCCTTGGGCACGAGTTACTATCTGAACGAGACGTTGGCGTTACTGCCAGCACAGTCCGAGGCCCTTCGGGCGACTGCTGCGATTCCGTGGATCGTCAAGCCGCTCTACGGTCTGCTTTCGGACAGCGTTCCGATCGGGGGAACCCGTCGCAAGTCCTATCTGCTCATCTTTAGCGCCGTCGCGGCCACGGCCTACTTTGCGCTCTCTGTGCCGGGACTCATTGTGACGTACGAGAGGGCACTAGTTGCGCTCGTGGTGGCAAGTCTCGGGATCGCGTTTTGCGACGTGGTCATTGATGGCAAAGTCGTTGAAGCCGCTCGCAGTGAGCGCGAAGACATGGCCGGTAACTTGCAGACGCTGTCGTGGATCTCGCTCTCGATCGGGTCGGTCTTGGGCTCGATGGTGTCAGGATACGCGCTCAATAGCTTTGGTCCACTGGGTGTCTTTTTCATCACGGCAATGGGTCCGCTGAGCGTGATGCTGATCTCCATTCGAATTGAGGAGGCAGCTTACGTACCACAAGAAGATGTCGGGTTCCTTCGGACTGTGCAAGACCAGTGCCGCGCCCTGGCGTCGGTGGTCGTGGACCCCATTTGCTGGCGTCCCATGCTCTGGATTTTCCTGTCCAATGCGTTGCCCCCTAGTGTCGGCGAAGCCATGTTCACGTTCAAGACATCCGAGTTGGGCTTCACCAAATCGTTTCTGGGCTTCATCTCCACCGCCGGCAGCTTCACACTCCTTGGGACAACCGCTGTGTACAACGCCTACTTCCGTGACATGCCGTTTCGCCGCATGTTTTTCCGCATCCAGCTGGCATCAGCCTGCGTCTCGTTCGCCGAGTTTGTGCTCGTCTCGCGTCTGAATTTGGCGTTTGGCGTCGGTGACCGATTCTTTATCTTTGGCGACGAGATCCTCTCGGACGTTGTGGCGCGTCTCAAGCACATGCCCTCGCTCGTCTTGTGTGCCAAGATATGTCCACCGGGTATCGAGGGCACCATGTTTGCGCTGCTCATGTCCATCTACAACTTTTCCTGGTCTGTCGCTTCATACGGTGGATCGTGGCTGTGCAGCTACTTGCAGATCTCCAAGACAAACTTTGCGGGGCTTGCGACCGCTGTGATTATCCGCAGCGTGGCCAAGGTTGTGCCGCTCTTGCTGCTGTTCATGGTACCAGCAACGGTCGGGATCAGTAGCTCGTCCCTCGCGTCCAAGGCGAAGAGTGCCCAGACAAGAAAACAAAGCGAGGGCACCAGTGACAGTGCTGACGACAGTGCCGCTGATGTCAGCGTGCAGGCGTGATTGCCCTCGGTACGACAGCTAACTTTCGTCTGTGTGTGTGTGTCTGTGGCGAACAACGGATCAGCTCGGACCCAGTGTTCATTCGAGCCGCGTGATCTGATCAGCAATGCCTCGGTAGGCTAAACTTGTTCAAGTCGGAGCGGATGTACGGCAAACGCGCGATGTTGCAGCGGAATGCCCACTTTGCACCGACGCTTCTCTCGTTACACGCTCCAGTCACTCGCTGGCATCACGCCAGTCTTTTTTTGTTTGGACTATGCTACAAACCGAATTTCTCGGCTGGGATCTTAAGAACGTGCTCGAGCACACGATGTCAGCAACTCGAGACTTCAACTCACGTTGCCCGACATATCGATCATCCTCCGACGGCTAGGTGATCCGCGGTGTAGTGTGCTATTGACATAGATCGTTGCTGTTGACGGTAACACCTTCGTTCGAACATGAGCATGTCACGTTTGGCAGATCAGCACTGAGTCTCTCTGCTTGCATCACGTTGAAAAACTCGACATGAAAACGTTTCGCGTCCTATCGGGAGGCGAATGATTGACAACGACTGCGACAGCAACGAGTAGCTACAGAATCCGCTGATTCTGACACTAACGCTCATCTTCTGCGAGTGAAGAGCAAGTCTGGCTAGCAGCTTGGAGCTGCAATGTGGAAGAGGTCGTAGCATCGTCTTGCGATCCGCTAGCGATACAAAGTCGAAAAGCAGTGAACGATACGTCGTTTTGATGCCAGTTGCTGGTACGTTTACGAGGTCTAGCAGACAATCGGCAATCGCGCCAAGGAGGTATCTCGGATACCCACAGACGGATTTCATCGAGTTACTGTTGATGAACTTGGTGTTTTCTGCTTTGTCGGCGTCAAATGGTCCGATGCCGCTGTTCACGGAGCTTGCAAGGGGAACGGAGATTTTAGGTGCAGTCAGGGACGAAGGAACGCAGCTTTTACCAGACTGCAAGACACGAAAGGTGTTGTTGCCCTACGTCGTTTGCTCAACAGAATTATGCGTAGCTGGTTGAGCCCAGATGAATCAGGCAAGTAAGTACATTGAGCGTATATGCGCAGACCTACAAGTCACGAAACTCGTCGAAAGACTATACTCGAGGAACTGGTTGCCCTGAACGATGCGGCTATGCCAGATGGGCATCAAATATCCACAACAGTTTTGGACTTAGTGAGTGTTTCGAGGAGAGCAACGAAGCGTACAGTCGAGATGACCGTGAGAATGTCTTGTTTGAGCTCAAAGCCGCTCAAACTTTTCCATTTGCTCGCTCAACATACATTGGCAAGAGCGTCGGATGCTGTTGGAGACGACCAAACTGATTGCGTAGTGCATCGTGAGCAAGATATGTGGCGGAAAGAGGCTGGAGACGCAGATTTGGCTTACTATCTATGTACGCTTTGACGGCAACAAGAACCAGAGAACATTGTAGTTGGCAAATTGACTAGGGACCGTGCCAAATACACGAAGAGCCTTTGTGCTCACGAATGAAGCATGGAGCAAGTCGTGATCAAACCTGCCATAGCCGCAGCATGGACAAACTACGATACAGAGCTTTGTAGGCGAACTGTGGAGAATCGACATGTGCATCAGTGGAGCTGCACACGGAGTCAGTCGACATCATAGCTGCTTCGACAACTGCGAAGGACAGTATCGTCTCACAACGACTTCCAGTTGGCACCTTGCACATGTGGCATGAGTTCCGCGAGACAACCTTCTGGCGGTCTGGTGACTGTACCAATGCCCACTTCAGGCACTCGATCCCGATCATGTGGTATCGTCCATCAATCACTATGCAGTTTGCCTTTTCTCGTCCAATAAGTGCTTCAACGCTTTTCAGCTCCTGACAATACAGGCTTACAGCTGCAAACCAAATGCTGCGGCTCTTCACCGAGCACTTGCTCATGGACAAACAATGGCTGCTCAAACAGATCCTGTTGTTACGAATCGTGAATGAAAACATAGCAGACGACCACTCGTCCAAAACTTTCGTGCTGACCCCGTGGCCTAGACGATATGGTTCTTGCCAGCGCCGATCCCGGTCTTGAAGTCTCTGTTTGGCCGGTCCAACAACGACGGAGCGAACACACTTGCCTTGCCTTGCTGACTTTTGGCCCACGAGTAGAACATGACACCACTCACGACAATCATAGTGGCCACGCCGCGCTTGATATCAAAGCACTGCGATTCCTGCTGGCTGCAGTACAGCATCGAGCTGATGATGAACACACACACGGCGCGCAAACTCTGCATGATGCCAGTGGTGACAGCGCCACTAGAGCCCAGCATCACAAAGTACGTGAGTCCATGCGCCAGCTGAGACAGCGTATACGCTGCGAGTGCAACGACAATCTGCGCTGTATTTCCATTAGCGTCAGCGATGGGCTTTGTCACCAATACGTCCCATGAAGGCAGCACGAAGATGCTGTGGTACACGGCAATCACAGCCACACACGTTGCGCCAATCTTGAGACACAACTCTTTCGGCTGCGGTCGCTCCACGAGCGCCAGCGTATATTCTCCCATGACGTAGTTGCCGCCATAAAATGCAGCCCCCACGAGCGTGTTGAGGCAGCCCATCAGAACGAGCGTATTGTCGCGTCCACTTCCAGACTCGCCGAGCGCGCTGAACGCCAGTCCAAACGTCACCAGTGCAATGCCACACCACTCCTCTTTCGACACAACCTTCTTCAGGATGAACCGCGACATGAGCGCCGACCAGCAAATGACGCTCGAGTACACGACTTGATACAGTCCACTGCCCGCCATGGACAGCCCCACGTTCGAAAAGATGCAGCCAGCAAAGTCGAGCACGACCGATACAACGATACAGAGCTGCAAGGTCGATACGGAAAAGTGCACAGACGACGACGTCACGCGGACCTTCATCCCCGCAGCTTTCTTCCCGTCACTGCTGCAGCTACTGCTGTCGTCTGCCGCCAGCAGCAGCGCCTCCTCCTCATCTCCATCGAACCCGTCGTCACGCTCCATCGCCGTCGACCGTCGTGTAAGCAGTACCGTCTCTGGTGCCTCCAAGTCCCGAGCATGTCGCGGCATCAACGCCACCACTTGCGCCGGCAACGGCGTGCGCTCGGGCTCCACGTCTTCTTCAATAACTGACCTGCTCACCTGCTGTTCAAACCGCTGCTGCTGCAGCTGCTCCTCCATCTCCTTCTTCTTCTTCTTCTTCTCCGTCTTCTCCACAGTCTCTTCAGAGCCACCACCACCACCAGCAGTAGCAGCAGTAGCAGTAGTAGTAGTACCAGTAGCAGTAGCAGTAGCAGTCCCTATAGGCGGCAACAGTCCCACGAGCATCATCCCCAAGTAGTTACACAACGGCAAGAGCATGGCCTTCTGGTCCCCTGCCCCCTGATAGAACACAAACTGCGCGACGCACGTGGACAGGACGCCGGTCGCCAGGAACACGCACTGGACAACGAGCGCGTGCGGTGGCAGTGCCGTGGGCGGCTCCATGACGAGGCGACGCGTCGGGCGGAAGTGAGAGCGGCGACGCGTCTGTTGACCAGTTCAGTGGCCACGCGGTTGGGTTCTGTGCCATAATTAACATGACGTACCCCTCACGGTCAGACGACGACAGCGACACAGTGGCCACGCGGTTGGGTTCGGTGCCATAATTAACGGGGACGTACCCCTCACGGTCAGACGACGACAGCGACACAGTGGCCACGCGGTTGGGTTCGGTGCCATAATTAACGGGGACGTACCCCTCACGGTCAGACGACGACAGCGACACAGTGGCCACGCGGTTGGGTTCGGTGCCATAATTAACGGGGACGTACCCCTCACGGTCAGACGACGACAGCGACAGCGACGGGGCAGTGCTGTTATTTGTGGCAAGTAACCAACGCGCCGCTTGGGAGGCGGACCGATTTAATGGCACGACGTGCTGCAGAGCATCCCAACGCGACGACGGACGACGCGACAGGGGATACATAGCTCAAAGCAGCTGCAGGGCACCAGTGGCTACCGGACGGCTTACTATTCTCCACACGATACAGTGGTGAATTGGGTGACTCTCGTGCAATATTTTTCCACCGCATTAGAGCCCGCTCTCCCTCCCATTCAACCTGAGTACTAAGGGCAGCTCAAGGGTTCACTACGCCTCTGCACTTCGGACCACAGCTTTGGAAAATGTCGATGCCTATGGGCGCCTTCGTTTGCTCCGGGATTGGGCGGCACCCAATGCCATTCCATTCCACCAGCACACACCGCGGCTCGGGGACGTGGCCTATGTCTCCCAAAATGTCCGCGGTTTTAAAAAAGACTTCTCGATTCAGATGGATGTCGGCATGGCGCGGCGCGCGTCAACGCCATCGCCCACTTGCGTGGTTCATTCAGGAAACTCATGTGAGCACAGAAGAGGAGGCGAACACTTTGGCGGACACCTGGGCAAGATTGTGGGGTCTCCAGTCATCATCTAGTGCTCCTACACTCTCCTACTGGAGTACAGGCTCTTCCTCTCAAGGGGGGGTGTCGCGATTCTCTTGAATCCTCAATCAGCGTCTCACACTTCTCCATGGAAGCCAGCATTATGGACAACACGGACGCTTGCTATCATGCTAGACGGAGATGTGTTACTCAATGTTTACGCCCCTAATGTGCGGCCGGACCGTGAATTGTTTTTTCGTAGTCTTTTCGCTTGGGATTTACGCGACCACCCGACCGTCCTCGTCGGGGACTTTAATTGCGTGCTCAGCCCAGCGGTCGATCGGTACGGTCAGCACCGTTCCTATAGGTCGGAAAGCCCAGCGCTCGATGCTCTAATTTCCTCCGCTGAGTCGTCTGATGCGCGGGTGCTTCGGGACCATGCGGACGATGACGCCGCCGATGACTTTGATGATCATTTTACCTATTGGGAGGGAGGTCACGCCAGTCGTATCGATCGATTTTACGTCCCCGATCATTGGGTTGATCGGGTCCAGTGGGTGTCCACCTCCCCATTCCCGCTACAGTCAGATCATCAGCAGGTGGTGCTTCACCTGCGAGCCTCGGCGCGTCAGCATCACCCTCGTCCTTGTCGCCGGGTAACTTATCCCATCCAAACCCCGCATCCTGAACAGGTTCTTGCTGAGTTGATCCAGGACATGGATCATTTGGCGGTTGGGCAAGGGGCGTCGACGGTATCATGGGATGCTGGTTTGGCTTTATGCATCCAGTGTATTCACAGGGTTCGAAAGCGGGATAAACAGAGACGTGCCAGGCTGCGTCGCAAGTGCATGTACCGAAGCACCTGTAATCTAACGTCGAGGCAGCAGTGGATTGAGCATAACGTGGAAGACTTCCGTCGCGAACATCTCGTACTTCTCGGGCAGCGCCTCGAGCGGTCCTCGGATCTGTTACGGTGGACATTCCAACGGGTATCTAATTGGGAGCGCGACCAGTGTGTCACGAACATATCTCAGCTCCACGGTCCTTCCTTTGTCGGGAACCTGTCAATTGCTAATAAATTTGCGTCCGAGTGGTCGTCCGTCCTGGGAACCAGTCACCGTACGACGCCTCTCAGAGATCTGCCCTCGGCCATCAGACGGTTCGTGCGCGTCCCCAGCGCCCGGAAGCTGTCTGGTGATGATAACATGGCACTACTTTCCTGTGTAACGGAAGCGGAGGTTCTGACGGCTGTCACCGGTCTCAGTCGCCATAAGGCAGCGGGGTCGGATGGTCTAAACAATGACTTCTACAAGGATACACCTGCTCTCCTCGTTCCAGCTCTCAAAGCCATCAGCAACCAAATTTTGGACGGCGCCGACCCACCGCTCTCCTTTCTCGATGCCCTTATTATCCCCTTACGGAAGAAGGGGGATTTGACAGATGCCATGGACTATCGGCCTATTTCCCTACTGCAAACAAGCTACAAGGTCTTTGCCAAGGTTCTGGATACGCGCTTGCAGCGCGTTCTACCGCAACTTATTGGGCAGTCGCAGCAAGGTATTGTTCACGGCAGGCAGATGATAAAGCTCGTGATGATGATGTTGGCTCAATTAGCCACGGCTCGGCACGATGAGACTCGCGCAGCTCTCCATAGCCGTGCCATCCTTTTACTCGACTTTCGCAAGGCTTACGATACGGTAGATCGAGATTTTTTGTATGAGGCGCTGCGCAGTTTTGGTTTCGACGAACGTTATATTCAGCTTATTCATCGGCTGCATGCAGGGACGACGGCATCGTTTCTCGTCAATGGTGAGCTTTCCAAGCCTATCCCCGTGGTATCGGGCATTCGGCAAGGGTGCCCACTCGCCCCTCTTCTGTTTCTCTTGGCGGTCGAGCTCTTGGGGCTGGCCATTCACCACTCTCCTGCCTTGAGCGGTCTTCCGGTCCCAGGCGACGGGGCAGGTTCTCATACTTTTTCCGCCTTTGTTGATGGATCGACCATATTTCTCGAGGCAGCGCGGCAGTTGCCGGCAGCGCTCCAGCTCGTGCACCAATTTGGCGCTCTGTCCGGATTGCACGCGCAACCGGCTAAGAGCAAACTGATTTTCTTAAACCGCGCGATTCGATTAGTTGACTTCCACGGCATATCGGTCCTTCAAGCGGGTGAGACCACGCGGTACTTGGGGTACGAGATTGGAACGGGTGATCTCCAGCATCGCAATTGGGCGCTACGAATTCGCCGGCTGCAGCGGCGTCTGCTCACGGCTTCGAAAATATCGACCAGTGTTGCTTCTCGAGTACTCATTCTCAACGCCGTCATCTTACCGTCGATCCTGTTCACGGCGGCCGTTTTTGAGATCCCGTCATGGGCCAGCAAAGACATTCAAAATCTCTACAAACAGTTTTTGTGGGACCATTCGACCTCGACGGACGCGCGTCGTCATAAAATCAACCCTGGTTTACTGTACACGCCGAAGAAAGCCGGTAGGGTTGGGCTAGCCTCGGTGGAGGTGGCCATCAAAACGCAACGGACCAAACACGCGCTGCGCTGGCTAACCCAATCGCACGACACGTATTTTAATGCTTGGCGGTCCTGGGCGTACCAAGGCGGATCTACCGGTTCGGGTATGGTCATGCATACATGGCTGCGTAGCCGGGAACGGCTTTTATGCATCAGCAGGTCTTCGCCGGCTTTCGTGGCTAAAGATCTAGACTTTCTTCTTGAGCCGTCGGCGGCGCACGCTGGTCAACGTCGGGCTCGGACATCGTCTTCCCTGGATTCCCTCGTACTACAAGCGGTCAGTCGCTGGATAGGGCGTGGCTGGGAACTACACTTTTCCACTTCGTTACCTGACGAAGGCGCTCCTCCTGAGGGTTCTGATTATCAACTACGCACGGTGCGTCAATTTTGGGGGACGTTTGGCTGGTCCGGCAATCCGTGGATCCGGGATGCAAAAGGTGCGAAGTTGTTGCACTCGAAGTTCAATCAAATTGCCGCCTGCTCTATCGCGGACCTGCACATTTGGAGGACGGGCCCGACCACCTATGTTTTCACCATCCCGCCCTCGCGGCCAGAGGGAGTCACGTATTCCCAGCCTAAGCTCCGCCGGTGGGCGACAGCAATTTTATTGGCGTCTCCGTTGTGTACGGTTGGATCAGAATTGGGCGTGGCGTCAGCATTATCTCTTCGGCATCCCCCGCCATTTCGTTATGAATATGACTGGGTCACTGTGAGTCGGGGTTGCGTCGTGGGAGCTCGCCGGAATTCACTTGTGGAGGGAGACGGTACGGTGCGGTTACGACAGGGCTCTAATGGGCTGCATTGGTTGTTTCAAGAAGGCCTACCAGAGCTCCACACGGCGTCGGACGGTGACAGCCAGAGATGGGCTACGCACATCAGGCAGCACGGCGTGGTCTTTTATGCTCACTTAAGTCACCACCACTTTGTGTGGGGAGTTCCCGACACGGTTTCTAATGGAGCTCTCCGTCAGGCTATTTTGCACCGGGCTTTTTCGCTGCACAAACACCGACTAACTCGACCTTTACTACCCTTATTGGAGCGGCTGGATGCAGTCTATCGAGAGGATTTGTGGCAACGGGCGGCGGCGCATCAGCAACCATTCCAACTTTGGAAACATGACAACGGACTCTCCGACTATCAAGTTTGGACGGCGTATCGAGTCGCCACCAAGCAGCTTAATTTTTTCCACGCCGGGCGGGCTACCGACCCCAGCTGCCGGGCCCTGTCTGCGTGTCACGGGGTGCCCGAAACGTCGAGGCACATTTTTTGGGATTGTCAGAAGGCGCGGGCGTGTTGGGCTAACTTCATCAGCCATTGGATTGGCGCTTCTGTGTCGAGTGCAGTAGTAGATAGTTGTCTCAGCAACTGTGCGAATCGCCAGGCTCCGGCGATTCCGGCGTTTCAGCGGTCTCGGTTGCTCGAGCGGTTTCAAGATGATGCCGCAGCGGGCGAAACGGTGTGGCGACGGATTTGGTTTTTGATGTGTTCCATTTGCATTACGCATTTATGGAGCGAGCGCAACGATGCAGTGTTTAGAGGCATGCAGTCTACGACGGCTCAAAGTGTCGTCCATTTCTGGACGGCGGGTGTCCGTCAATTATCGGCCTTGGCTATGCGTGAGCATAGAGGGGCGGCGACCGTGCTTCAAGGGGCTAGATTACATGCCTCCCTTGAACTTTTTACTCTTGATGCTAGCGGGGTTTCGCTACCACTAGAGGGGTGCTTTGAACCACCGCCGCGACCGGCGCTGTATTCTCGGCTAAGAAGATTTCAGACATCTAGCGCATAACCATCCTGTGTAATAGATAGTCATGAATCTCTCTCTCTCTCTCTCTCTCTACATAGCTCAAAGCTCACCAGGAGCGACACAACTCGACAACAAGTTGACGACCAGTCGGTCGCGATTGGAGCAGACCGATTGAATCTCCCCACACGGTCTTTGCTATTGCGAAATTAGTTACGTATCAACGTGCGACCTGATCGCGCCCGTCGACTCCTCCAAGCATCCCACAAAGGGGTAAGACACGGTGACTTTGCGTTGTCGCAGTCCGCGGTTGTCGTCATGGCTACTATCGAGCACGAGACGGCGGCGCGTCACTCCAGCACGTTCTCCAATGCATGCGAAAAGTGTACAAGAACTAGTCGTGGAGGGTAAGATGCTGCCTCGTTCTCGTTCCTACACTTGGACTATCGCCCAACGTTTGAGCATCCGGCACCATCGGCCTCGTCTCATGCCGCGTACCCATATCCACCTTTGTTCGATGCACTTTGTACTGTAGTCATGCCGCCGCCCTAATCGGTGAATGACAGTCTCGTGTATAATTTGCGAGCGATCATGCTTTTGACCCCATAGTTTGTCCACTGAACTGAGTCTGGATTGGGTCGGTCTCATACGGGTTTGATGCCTCAACTAGCGTATCGCTGTCTTGCGGCCACTGACGTCATACAGACCCCAACTAGAGAGAGAAGGTTTGAGGTACATTCGACGACTACTCGTACGACCCACAATATCCGGCTTTGTCAGCCACTCTCGGGTGATATGCAATCGCACCGCCCCTGCGCGTTTGTCGATTCACGTACCTATCACTCTCGGTCCCAGTGCTTATCCACTCGGCCATTGGAATCGGTTAACAAACTCCAACTATAGTTTGGATGTCGCTGTTGATGAGGATACCAATGGATGCGGGATCTCAGTCGCTCCCTCATGAGCGTAAGCCTGACTTGTCGCTTCTGTGGTAGGATTCTTTGCCCGTCGAGTGCTCAATATACCCGCTTACGAGCTCGTGGATCTTTGTTGGTGGATGCTATAGATGAAACAAGTATGTCCACTACTTCCGCTTGAATGCTCTTTCAGGCATCCATCGTGATGTTTGCTATAGCGTCTACCGCCTTATTGATGTCGCCTATAGGTGAGCTTAGTTTGTTGCTGTGAGCCCATCAGCTTCAAGGACACGTTGTTTGTGCACTCCTGGTAGATGCCTCAAGCGCAACTTTTTCGCTGATGTTGCTAAGTGGTTGTGAGATTTTAACTCATGTTAACCAGTTTCTCGGTCATTAATCGCCTACTGGTGTTGTCAAGTGTAGCAAAGCTATACCAGATCCTTGCCAAACGAAGACTTGAGCTTAATGAACCACTCGGATATCATCCAAAAACACGACTTACGCTTCTAACAGTTCAAACAACATTGACTCGAACAGTCAACTATTTGGTAGGATAAGGACTTTGAGAGTCCACTTGCTCGCAAACCGTTTGGACTGTATGAAGCGGTTTACGATTCGTAGAATCGTCAGCACAACGTGCTTAAGAGCATTCGCCTAAACGAAGGCTTCTAGATCTAACGGTGTAACGACCCACCAACGCGTTTTTTTGGTAGCAGCCACAGACCGACGCCTCAGCGTGGCAGCTTAACTTGTATTTTAGCTGACTTGAAATACGTCCATTCAGATCAATTGCAAGCTAGCTATAGTGCTCATTGTCTTAGTAGTATAGACTTGTGTGCATTATACCACGCACCGCGCGGCATTTGGTGCAGTCTTGACCTTCCCCGTCGCCGCATCCATGCGCATTCAGTCAAACAATAAGTCGTGGTTGTCAGACCTGGACGGCACAATTAATCGTCCAAAATAAATTATCCTTTTTCTGCATATTAGGTGGACCGGGAGACCGATAAGCCGACGTCGCGATCCCAGTATAAATACCTGCGGTAGCGGAGCTATAACAAATCCTTCGCCAGAGAAAGGCTATGCCCAACGAGCTATTCTCCACTCTTGACAAACACGATCCAACGAGTCTGCTTAGCTCACTGGGCGCATAGCCCTGTTGTACTGGACTGCAACGAATAAGAGTTACAACAGAACAAAGTGAAAAAGAGTATATGTTTGAACAAGGCCTCTACTATCTTACTCTTGTGGTCGAAGTTGCCTTAGCAAGGTACGAATCGTGTACAGATCAAGATGCGAACTAGTGTTTAATGACCTTTATCGTGTACAGATCAAGATGCGAACTAGTGTTTAATGCCCTTTACTACGCACACAGACGCACCATTGTTAAGCAGTACCCCGGGTCATGTGGCGTGTTAACATCAGATAGAAAGACATCGCGATTGTTCATTTTTTTGCTTTGTGAGGATTCTTGTGTCCGACCTTGCTTTAAGAACTCGCATAGACTTCGCTCCATACAAATATCAGTGATTGATCATCTTAGTAACTGCCAATCTCGTATGGTACTACGACCGATCGTGACGATGATTTCGAAGGTAAAGATAACTGCGAATGGAACGCAGCAAGCACGCATCAGGACACAACGAACGATATCACGTACCAAACTACCACGATTGTCGGTGAAGGGCTCAATCTGACGCCCAGTGAGCCAAAGGAACATCGAAATGACTCGATGAAAGCGCTTTTGAGTACATGCGGTCGAGCGAGGGTTTCCTGTGCGATAGTCTTCCAACTAACTTTTTTATCAGATGCCGACTTTAGTCCATCAAGAAGAGTGCAAGCTGTCCAGCCAACGGGTGTACAAGGTAAGCTGAGGATACACACGTACGCGAATATGATACAACGTCTTGATTGGTCAGTCGTCTGCTCGACAGACTGAGTGTCAATCTAATTGTAGCTTTCGCGATCGCCACAACACCACATTTTCGAAGCCTTTGTAGCTTATACTGTAGACGTCATGCTATGCATCCATGAGGAGAAATGGCATACCAACTGTGCGCGATTGTGGGTGCGGATCGCGTTGTATCATGATATATTGAACATGATGGATGTGCTAGCTGTATTCACACTTTGTCGATAGCCTAGTATTCCTGATAAATCTTTACCGGCCCTCCTCAGTTGTTATGACCATCATTTGGTACTGTGACCATGAGCGGTGGCTCTTGGACTGGTATACAAACACGAACGCTACATGCAGTGAGGCTGGACTAAGTGGGCATAGTGTAAGCTGATTGCGCTGTCCATGATCCGCATGCTCTATGTCCTATTACCGAATTGACACAAATTTGTATGTAACTGCTTACCGCCGACTGAGTCCACTTGATTGGTAGAATTTGGGTCGACATCGTGGTCGATATCAGCCAACCGAAAACGAATCGTTTTTGGTCACCCTTGTGACTAATACTGAGTTTTCCTGTCATCGACTGAACAATTGGGTCGGAAACATGTCACGAGCTCTCCGTTACAGCTCAAATCGATCCGAAGGAGCATGCAATCTGCGTCATATACCGTCTTCAACGCCAACTTCTTTACTGACGTTGATGTTCTTTGACGCTGACGTTTTCCCGACAATTCGTTGCTGACTTCGCTGCCAATATCAGTGATGTTCGATCGCATTGCTGAGTAGACGAACCTTCTTCAGACTCGACACGACAGCGCTTTCGAGCAAGTCGACCATTTTTCCACAAGTTGCAAGTGTCTACTCAATGATGGCGAGTTCTTGGATGTCGTACACTACGTGGCTCGCACCAAACGTTGATTGCAGCTCTGTCATGCTAACTGTGGACGAAGAAGCCGACTGCTCTGTATGCGACTAGCCCTTGGCGCAACCACAGCCTACTTCTCTTTCGCCCCGTGTTCGGTGACGCAGGTTGTAGACGGCCAGTAGTCCATCTTCAAGCGCTATAGCGTTTTCCACGTGATGTAGCCGATCAACTTGACATGAACAAGATGCGAGTCTGTTTGCACGTATCAACGAGTTGTGTGGCTTCTCCTATTGACGTCGCAATGCAGGCAGTCCCTTCCAAAGTAGTTCGTTACATGCAACTTCAACGTCATGTCCATTGGTCGAATACGAAACGTCGTTTGTCATTCGTACTTTTTACAGTGGTCTGTGCAAAAGTCGACGAGCTCAGCCAAAGTGTGGTCAATAACAACCAGTTGGCGACCTGTCTGTCCTCGCAATGAGCACGTACAAGCGCCTCGGTCCGTGTTACTACTCGGTTCTGCAAGTCGACACCAACGCAAGGTACAAACTGTGGCTGTTCATGTCACGATTCCCATTTGCTCGACCGACACCTACAGCCACTGCAACTAACCATATAATACACTGTCTATCCTACCAATTCGTAGCTCTTCGACCATCGCCAAAGCCTATCGGTCCAAGGCCCTGCAATACCACCCGGACAAGAACCGGAATGCAAAGCCAGAGCAGTTTCAAGCGATCTCCGAGGCCTACAAAGTGCTGTCGGACCCGGAGAAGCGGCAACTGTACGACGACTACGGACCTGCGCTCAAGCCGAGACTGCGCGAGACTTTTGCGCGACTGGCGCCGCTGCTGCTGTCGTTGGCGACGGGTTTTGTGGGATCGAGTGTAAAGACCTACAGCAGCTTACTCAGTGCCCGAGCCATGTGTGGCTGGGAGACGTGTCTCATGGGCATTGCAGGCGTGTTCTATTGCTACCATCCCGGTACCAAAGACGGTGCCAAGCCGCCGACAGAGCCAGAAAAAGAGATGATGTCTCTGTCTGACTACGTGGCGATCACGGCCATGGGACTGCTGGTAGGAAACGTTAGTGGCTGGGCAGCCTCGTCGGTTGTGCTGTTTTGCAAGGCGATCGCGCTCGGAAGCTAGAAGGAGACGAGCGGGCGGAAGCGAGCGGATGGAGATGAAAGAAGCTGGTAACTCTCTCTCTCTTGCAGTCGACAAGAAAGCACATTGCCACAACGTGATCATGTGGCGTTGACGTGACAGTGTTCGAGCTCTTTGTTCATCTTTGTCGTCGTGTGTGTGAGGCCACTAGTTAGTAACTTCGCTGGAGATGGATCGCTGTGCAATGTCGAAACGTGCTCTTACTGCTAGAACAAGTGGTAAAGTATCAATTTGTCCACTGCAGATGACCGTCGATGAGTCGCTGCTGCGCATGCTCGGTACGATATACTGTTGAGAAACAGAGTGGAGAGTAACATCCACGAAAGGTGCTCGCGTGCAAATTTGCACCGCCTGTCATGCCACGCAAAGACACAGCAGTAGTGCGATACATGGCTGTACTCCCTGCGGTACAGACAGCGCCAGCATAGTACTGTCACTTTCCAGTTTTGCGTGCAGAAGTAGTGACGGTCAGCTGTTGTCTTCGCATGTATGAGTTGTTGTTCGTCGTAGCATCGCAGCTTGTTGTCAGAAGTGTTACGTGTATGAGCTGAGCGAGGGCAGCACAGCTGGACATTAACTTGCACATGTATGCTCATGTCAGCTTTCGTCAGTATCACACGTGTGCGTGTTCCCAGTTCATTGTACGTGTGATCATTTCCATGCGACGCATTGCTTGCAGTGTCAAATGACCATCGTGGAACGACTCTTGTTCCTCCTGCTTGCTGGACCCAAAGTTGACGACGTTACTTGTTCGGTCTCCCACCTCTTGGCACTTTGCTATGACCATGTCCGGCTTCCAAGTCCAACGTCGCTGTCAATGCGTCAATCACAGTGCATTGCGATGCCCTTTGCCACACCAGAAGTCATGATCGGCGTGTTTGTCTCCGTCATCGGTCGATTGTCCAGTTGTTAGCACACCATATTGCCAATATGTGTCAACCTTTGTAACTAGAACAGGCACACATAGTTCGGGTCTCAATGTGTCGTCGCACAGCAAAGTCCCGGCGAAGAGCCGGCCAATCTGCGCTCGAGGCCCATTCCAGACACCCAGACATCGTCCGAGCAAAGTTAATCATGATCTGCGTTTGCTGCACGCCGCATCCAATCCCGCAATCTGCTTCCTGTCATCGCTCTTGATGTCTTCGAAAGCAGTTGTCTTATCCTGGCACGTGTTCGACGACACTTTGCTGCATGAACAGTATCTGTTGCATGGGGTGCGGCAGCGACTATCGTCGCAACTGCCACAGAGTTTGGAATAGCACCACACATGAAGCGTCTCACCGTCTCACGATACGGACTCACCTGCATCTTTCTGAACAGTTTACTCGACACCAGTGTGTGTATGTTTGTCAGTATCGACCACGTCGATCAGGACACTCTCACTCCCCACGCAGGAAAACGCGTACCAACAATTTGCAAGGCAGACTAGAGAAAAACGCGTGCGATCGTGCGCGACAGTTCTCACTCGCACACCTTTGCAGATGCGTTGACAGCATCGATCGAAACTCTTCGCCAACCACTTTATCCATCATCATCAGCATCATCGATCGCCGTCGACCGTTATCGATAAAACGTCAAGTGGTAGTACGCTACGCCAGCACATACATCTGGACACAAGACTGGAGTCCGACGTCAGAACGAGTGCGAAGGCGCTGTATCGCAAGTCTACACCACAAGCGTAAGGAGACAAAGGATAGACCTCCATACACTCTATTGCGTCAGTATATTGAAAGACATAGCAAAGCCTCATCAGAAAAGTATACGCCCGGAGCTACTCGCGCATGACGGTATCTGCTGCCTACAAAAGTATCGATAGGTTCGAACATTCCACGGATCGCAAGTCGAAACGACCGAAACGGCACATAAAGTGGACACGTTTCTATCCTGCCCAACGGTTCTGCCCGCAACAAATACGTTCCCACAACCCGTCAGCCAATCCCAACGCGAGAATGCCACTCCAAACAACAACATCAACACTACAATACCACGTCCACGTCCACGTCCATCTTCACCACCAACAACAACACAACAGCAACGGGTTACAATGCAGCGACGTCCATTCTTTGTCGCATCGCCCGGTCTATGCACCACACGGTCGTCTCCAGTCCCCTAACCGCTTCCGGCCCTGCACCAATCCGCGCGCGTATCTTCGGCCCATTTCTATCGTCGTTTCTATCGCGCGAAAAAAAGGGCCGCCACCCACGTGCCCAATAGAAACAACACCCATTTCGACACTTGCGCCCATCGTCGTCGGCGGCCGTCTTCTCTTCCTCTGCGCCCTCATGAGCTTTGCCGACTTTGCGGCAACGGCCCCCGCGCCGCTCGCCACGGCCCCTCACGCGCCCACGCGCCCGTCGGACCCCACGCGGCCGTCCGTGGCGCTGCCCTGCGCGCAGACGCGGCAGGCCGTCGAGGGCGCGACCTTAAAGCTCGAGCAGTTCCAGCGTCAGGTCTTTGCCGTGAAACGCGCCGCCACAGCGTCTGGCGCCGTCGACGAGGACCTGCACGACCGCATCCGCTTCGCGTGTCTCTTGCAGGAAGAGATCGCCCGCGCGCTGGCCCACGTGCCCGCGGGGCCGCCGTCGAACTCGCTGATCAAGCGGAAGCTGTGCAAAGACTTTGAAGCCATTTCGACGCACCTCGAGGCCGCGGTCGTGCGCGTTGCGGCGCGCGAGCAGCAGCAGAAACAGACGCTCGTGGACCAGCAGGACGCGGGCAGTGGCCTCGTGGGCGCGCACGAGGGCCAAGTGATTGCGTTTGCCGAGCTCGAGAGCGAGATCGCGCACAACGAGGCGCTCATTGAAGAGCGCGAGCACGACATTAACCAGATCCACCAGAGCGTGGCGCAGGTGAATGAGATTTTCCGCGACTTGGCGGCCATTGTGCAGGAGCAACAGGGCGCGATCGACGACATTGACACGCACGTGCACGAGAGCATGCAGCAGACACAAGAGGGGCTGAACGAGGTGAAGAAAGCGTCGGAGATGCAGGGCTACTGCTTGATTCAATAGAAGAAGGAGAAGGAGAAGAAGGAGATCGAGATGGAGATGGAATAAGAAGGAGATGGAGATGGAAATGGATTGCAACACGAGGTATGGAGAAGCACTGGAAAAGACGCCTTGTTGGAACAATGAATGGGGCGGAAGTAATATATATATCTATCTCTGCATGCCAGGAAGCAAGACGAGTGTGTGCGTCGGTGTGTATGCTTGCGTGTTGTGTTTGTGCTGTGTGGATAGAGAAGAGCAGTCGGGCGGCGAACGCTGTTCATGCCGATTGTGGTCAAGACGCAGGAAACTTGTACTGCGTGTACGAGATGCAGAAAAGTGGTGCTTGCAATCGGAAGCATCAGCAGCAGCAGTCAAGCGTTGGCCTTGACAGAACGATCTTGAGCCAGACGTTTCTCCGGGTGCAAGATACACCGCAACCATGCACTGCATCAAGCCTCGGAACAGTCGAGTGATAACACTCGACAACGGTTGTCGTGATCGAGCGATCAGGCTACGATGGTCCACCACAGTTTGTCACGCCATTGCCATTGCTTGTAAACGCAGCAATCCTATCTGTGACATCGGTACCGTTTCGCGAGCGACGCGACGTGATGTCGTATCGTAGAAAGGTGGCTCTCGCAAAAACGCGTCCCCTGGAAGAGAAAGTGCACGCGACAGCTTCGACATTGCCATCGCCATGTCGATGCGAGCTTCAACGAGTTCCTGGTCCATCATCCTCACGTAAGAGAGTCTGCCCGTCTTGCCGTCGTCAGAACGTGTGGTCGAGCTTGGCATCGACGACTACACTCGAGACTTCGTTTGTTATCGACCCGTCGATTTGAGCACACTCTGGCGAAGTAGCACCAGCTAAACGATCCCTGTAGCGCTACACTTGCTGTCGCCCGGATGCAGACACCAGAGCACGACGACGATGCAGTGGCGAAACTTCGTCAACAGCTTCAGTGTCTTGAGCAAGAAAACGACGACCTCCAATCGTACGTGCGCAGGCTCAAAGCGACCGAGGAAGACTTGAGCCACAGAATCGAGCGAGCCGAAGAAGAAGTTGTCTTTGCGCAGCAGGAGCTTGAGTATTTCAAGGAGGAGCACGTGATATCACCGGCGGCGCAGATCAACGAGCTGAGAGGTAACCTGCAGAGGTACAAGACGGTAGTGAGTCGCTTGCTGAGTGTAGTCGATATCCCAGACGTGATGCCGGACGACCCTGCCTTTTGTTCACATGTTGAAACGGATGAGCTTGAGCTCGTTACCCATCGTCACCGGAACACTGACGACGTTGTCGAAGCCAGTGCCGGACGTCACGACGACCAATACTGCGCACCTCATGATGGGAGTGATCAAGCGTGGGCCAATGTAGTGGACAATCTACGATCGGAAGTGCGGACCAAGAACGAGCAGCTGCAGGCCGTCGAACGCGATTACGAAGAATTCATGGTGGCCAGCTACAAGGTGGAAAAGGCTTTGGCAAGCGAGACGACAAACTTGAAGCACTCCATCGCAGCCTTGCAAACAGAAAACGCGCGTCTTCAATATCTCCTCGTCACCAAGCGCAACAGCTGAGCAAGCGATCGACGAGACCAAGTACAAGTGTATCGAATCGCCACATGTAGCACAGCAAACGTCACGAGTATCTTGGATCAGTCCAGCTTTTTGCCTGCAAACGAGACTGTCGCCTAGCACAGCTTTGACATTATCTGCTTGCGCTTTGTGTCATCGTTCACTCATGCCGTCTGTCGTTCGTCCTTAGTAGCGTCTTTGTCATCCATATCTCCACTACAACGTTCATGAGCGTGTCTTGCGCGCCAAGAATCGTGCACGGGCTGCAGCAACGGCATCAGCCGTCACAGGCGCTGGCTGCG
Organism: Hyaloperonospora brassicae; assembly: GCA_947650285.1. NCBI lineage: Eukaryota > Oomycota > Peronosporomycetes > Peronosporales > Peronosporaceae > Hyaloperonospora > Hyaloperonospora brassicae. The sequence continues at coordinate 421,089 of CANTFL010000251.1, read as the reverse complement.
TTTGACGCTCCGCCATTTCACCATCGCGCTGCTTTATTACTATCTTGCGATCCTCATCTTTAGCAGCAGGAGGCTTGCGTCCACACAAAGCATAGAGCAGCGCCAATGAGATCTCCTTTTTGCCGCTGAAGTAGTGGTCAAGCCAACGACGCTCGACAGCCAATGCACAGCGCATGAACGGCTTACTAGTGACAACAAGCTCTTGGAACACACAAAATTCGGGCGGAGCAGAGTAGCACATCACCGATAGCGGATGGAATTGCACAAGCTGGACTGCTTTTCGGTCATCACAGTCATGGAAAATGAGGCGAAACGCCGTGTCCATTGTGCATCGACGTGCCGCATTCATAAAGAAACCAGCGCAGAATGCTTGGCGAAGACGATCATCGACTGACTCATCTAGGCGGTTCTCATTGACCCGCATACTCGTCTTTACGGCATCCAGATCACGTCCAGAAAGCGAGTCAATGATGCCACGAAGCTGTTTCATCACGGATACCGCCATTGTCAGGGCTCGAAATCGAAGATGGCGGTCTTCACACCACCGTTCAAGATCGCGGTAATAACCTCGCACTTTGCGAGACTTCGATTCGAAAGCCTCGAGCAATGATCGGAACGTGAGCGGGTCTCCGTCTTCGTGCACAAGTCCGTCTTCTTTTAGACTGAGCATGCGGTGCATCCAGTCAGATGCCTTGTTTCCTTCATCGTCGCTTTCATCACGACGACGCTGCTTGCAGCGAGCCTCAGCAAAGATGTTTTCCACAGAAAGCATGGCAACTACCTGCGTCATCTCACGACCACAATCCAACAGCAACGATTCGACCAGGGCACGAGATAGCCTTGGCTCAAGCGGAAAAGCAGCCATAAGTTTACCAACTGGAGTAGCCTCGCCATTGCTGGAGTCTAGCGCTCCTAGCACGTACAACTGCTTGAGTGCATCCAAGAGGGAGTCGTCGTCGGGTGGGTCCAAGTATGGAAATCCGAGCACGTCCTGTATACCAAGCAGCTTGAGATACAGGACAGTATTTGCGAGGTTCGTGCGTTGAATCTCAGGCACGGTCTCCTGCGCCATTTCTTCGTAAGACGCCTTGTTGTACAAGCGGAAACACTTTCCAGGAGCCGTGCGACCTGCTCGACCTGCGCGCTGCTGCGCCGACACCTTCGATATCGGCACGATCACGAGCGACTCGATCTGCTGCACTGGATTGTACACTTTCTGCTTTGTAAAGCCGCAGTCTACGACATATCGAACGCCGTCAATCGTCAACGAAGTCTCAGCAATATTCGTCGCGACAATCACCTTGCGCACGCGATGTACCGGTACCACATCAAAGATATCACGCTGTCTTCGGCCTTGCAAAGCACCGTACAGTGGCAGCACACGCATGTCCATGTCGTTTCTTTGCTTCGACCGCTGCTCATGATAAAGCAACCGAATCTTTGCGCAGGCGTCTTCAACCTCACGCTGCCCGGTAAGGAAGACTAGAATATGACCTGGCTCCTCACTATTGTGCACTTGCATCGTCGTGTCAATAGCCGCGCGCACGTACGTCGACAATGGACCTCTGTTTCCCATGACTTGTCGTTGCTTGGAATGGAAGATTTCCACAGGATACACGCGTCCGGGGATCATGACCACTGGGCATGGCTTCACACTCTTGTGCTTCTTAGGCTTCTTCTTCTTCTCCTTCGTGCTCGTTTCACCACTTGATACTGCCATTCTCTCGCCGAAAAACTCGGCAAACCTGTCGGCATCTAACGTCGCAGACGTGATGAGCACGCGGAACTCTGGTCGTCGTGCCATCACCTGTTTCAGCAGTCCAAACAGCAAGTCAGTATGAATACTGCGCTCGTGAGCTTCATCCAGCATCACGACGCTGTATTTTTCGAGCAGCGGATCGTTCAGACATTCCCGCACTAACACTCCATCCGTCAGGAACTTCAGCCTCGTCTGGCTGCTACACCGCGACTCGAACCGGATCGCGTACCCCACAGCCCCATCCCCTCCAACACGTGTGTTCATTTCCTCAGCCACACGTGTGGCGACAGACACAGTAGCTACGCGTCTGGGCTGTGTAATGGCTACACAACGAGATCCCCCACCGACCGCCCGTTGAACATCCGTATACGCGCCACAGGCGTCCAAATACTGCGGAATCTGCGTGGTCTTGCCGGATCCAGTCTCGCCTACACAGACTACAGCTTGGTGGTCTGCGAGGGCAGAGAGGAGCTCTTCACGGTGCGCTAAAGCAGGTAAAGCGGCTGCAGCGCTTCGAGTGGCGTCCGGCGCTGTCGTCTCCTGAGCGCGAGAGACGTCGGATGTCGACACCAATTGGCGAACATAGAGAGGAGATACAGGAGAAGAAGATGATGTGCGGCGGGTGTTGTGGCGGCTCGGGTGGGGACGCGGGGGAGAGCGCGAGCGCGAGCGTCGCCGCTTCCGGTCACGGTCCGTGTCACGAGTCATTGCACAAGTTAGAAACAAATCGTTTCGGACGATGAAAAAGCGTTTCTAACTGATGAAAAAGCGGTTGCAACAATGCATTTGCGATAATTTGTTTTAACCACTTTTTTGGCTCGAATGCCTCGGCAAAGCCATGCGGACCAAGTGGACACAAAGTGCTTTTTCGAGCGGACACTTTGTTTCTCACGCTCGCGCGGGTGCAGCCAACAGCTATCGTAGAAATCGTAACGTTGCGCGGGAGAAAGTGCGTTGTCGAAGAGTGCCGTACCCCAACAAGACGGACATCGGGCCGTTTTGCGTTATATCACTAGATTTGGTCACATGGACTCGACACTGGTAGACCCTATCGTACGCACTTCCTCATTTCTGTTTAACTCGACCGAGAAGTCTGCAGCGACACCCACGAGAATGCCATCAAGATCAACAAGTACAAAGTCTGTAGAAGCACAGCGCACGTGTTTCAAGTTTCCACATACACCATCAACTTCCACTTGTCCATCTTTGCGTCCATTCAAGCAGACGAAAACAGGAGCTTGCCTCGAAGTAACGTCCTAAGCGTCAATACACGGGTCAATGTCAACACTCCAAGCATCTTCCGATCCGTTCTACTAGCACTACTCACTTGCCTTGCTCTCTTCTCGGTTCTCGTAAATGACAATCGAACAGCCGTGCGGGTCGTCGTCGCAGAGCCAACAACGAACCGCCGACCGGTATCATCGACGTGCGTCACCCAGTAGTCTCAACTGCCGCGTTTCGAGACACAACGACCGTCTTGTGCTCGACCCAGCGATGCCGCAGCTATTCCACTACCTGTCTAGTACAGCATGGCGTCCTTGATCTCCTTGGGGTTCACCTTGGGCTTGAGATCATCGTCCGGACGCATCCGGAATCCCGGACCAGGGGTCTTGTCCCACTTGAGCGAAGTCTTGCCCTGCGGACCTTCGCACGACAGCTGTCCGTTCATTGGCAGGCTACCCCATTTGCTCATCGACGGCGGTGTGCCCTTTTTGCAAGCGTCCAGCACCTCACGTATCGTCTCGGGGGTCAAGTTTTCCTACAACAAGTGACCGTCAACACACGCGTTAGCAAAAGACGCATACCTGCTAGCAGCAGCCCTCTGTGTCCCACGAGTGCCACTCACGTAGTAGTCGTCGTTGATCTGCACCATGGGAGCGTTCGCACATGCACCAAGGCACTCGACCTCTTGCAGTGTAAACATGCCGTCCTCCGTCGTGTCTACATCCACCACCCACAGCAACACTCAGTCTCTTTGCTTCGTCTACAGCATACAAAGCACAGCGTGGGTGTTCAGCACACCCCCCACGCCCCGTACCTCCTTTCTTAATCCCCAAGTGGTCTTCAATCGTCTTCCGGATCTCCTCCGAGCCGCAAATCATGCACGGCGTCGTGCCGCACAGCTGGATAAAGTACTTGCCCACCTTCTCGCGGTTGAACATGGTATAAAACGTCGCGACTTCGTACACTTGGATCGGCTTAGCGTCCACGATCCGCGCGACTTTGTTCATGGCCGCCAATGGTAACCAGCCGCCATGTTGACGCTGCGCGAGGTCCAGCAGCGGAATAATCGCCGACGCCTTGTAGTTCTCCGGGTACCGGTCCAAGATCGCGTGCACGCGCTCGTAGTTCTCGGGCGTAAAGTCGAACGGCGTGTCGGCGTTATTGTCCTCTGTGTCCCGGTGCTACGTCCATTGTCCATCCAGTGCATTGATCCAATATGTGGTCCCAAGTAAGACATACAGACAAACAGACACACAAACACACACACAAAAAGGTCAGCGCAAAGGAACACCAAAAGAAGAAGAAGAAGAAGAAGAGGGTACACACACGCATAAAGTAACGGGAAGGTATACGTCCTGGGGGTGTATACAACACACGTATAGCAACGACACGCGGTCGGGTACGTTCAGCCTATACCTGCACGAAACTGCTACGCGCGACACGAGAAGAGTGGAAGCCCATGGCAGCGGCACGGGTTACGCTACGTGGAGCGGACCCGGCGCAAAGGGTACGCAGAGTGCGAGAGAGCATGACGGGATGATGCGAGGAGCGGTGTGGCTGCTGTCTATCTGTCGGTCGGTCTGTTGGTGCTCGACGGACGGACGGACGGACGGACGGACGGGAGGGGGGACGAGGGGGATACAGCGGCTGTCGGATGTAACTGCAGACCGTAACCATACCAAGACAGAGTATACAAGCAGGACGTGTAGTGGTACCATGTACCGCTTTTGGAACCTACGGCGGAGAACTCGAGGCATTTGTCATTCGAGACGTGGACGCGGTCGGGAATAAAATGGTACGCACTGCCACGCGGGACTTGCAAACGCGCGGTCGCTCACCCTCTGTATCTCGGTATCCATGTCTACCTGTCTGTCTAACTGTCCGTATCTGTCTCTGTCTACCTGTCTGTCTAACTGTCCGTCTCTGTCTCTGTCTCTACCGCTGTCTGTCTTTGTATCTGTTGCGCTGCGGTCAACAAGTCGGATGAAGAGCCTGTCGACGTGATGCCTGGCATTCGCAAGGCGTGCGAGCCCAAGTGCAAGCAGTCGTTTGCCGCCTACCAGGCCTGTCTCGACCGTGTCAAGGCCAAGGGCGTTGGCTCGTGCGACGGCCAGTACTTTGACTATCTGCACTGCATTGACAAATGCGTACGTGTTTGCCTGGAGCTGCACGACTCGTGCTTCTCTGTCTACCGATCGATCCATTGTTGCCTGTCTGTTGTCTGATGTTCGGCTATCGCTGTCATGTCATTGCTGTGTCTCTGCAGTCCGTCCCTCAGATCATGAAGCACCTGAAGTAGCGACTGTCCATCGGTTGCACGCAGACGGAATCAACTGGCGGCATTCGTGCGTCTTACAGCATCGCCAGCACGTGTGCACGACTGGACAAGAGCGGTGCTCGCCGCCTGGACGTGTATCAGCCGTCGAGGAGCACTGATACTGTCTACTGCGACTACCACGACGCACACGACGACGTCTCTAGCCACTGAACAATAAACAAGTCTTGCTTGAGCTTTTGCAGTGCATACATACATGCATATATACATACACACAGTGTCCATTGTCCATTGCCTGACGTACACGTTCCAATCGACACGACGCCAATCCATTGCACTCGTCAGTCCTGGGACCCAACAAGGTACCGAAACCCACTTACCGCTCTGTGTAGCTCGGTGCGGTCTGTTGTTCCCTCGCTCGAGTGCCGTCCTCGCTTCGACACCAGACGCGATGGGGCTGTGCCCACGCTGTGATTCGCCGCCCAGCGTCCAATCACCGTCGACGACCAAAGTGGTGGCAGCCAGCGCTTCGCGGGGCGCCAGTGGCTGAATCAATTTGGAGAAAAGCACGGAGCGATCATGACTGTCAAGCGCCGGAACCATGGACGGAACAAAAAGGGCCGCGGCCACGTGAAGCGCGTGCACTGCGTGTCCACGGCCAAGCTCATCCCCAAGGACAAGGCGATCAAGCGCTTCGTCGTGCGGTACGTCGCGCTCGTTTGTGTGCATCCACTGCCCCCGTCCCGATCGTTTCGAGCACGCGGACTCGAGCTCTCTTGAGCGGAACCTAACAATGCGCGTGTGTGTGTGGGTGTGTGGGTGGGTGGTGTGTATCACTATTGTAGCAACATTGTGGACCAGTCGGCTATCCGTGACCTCAAGGAAGCGTCCGTGTACGAGTCGTATGCTTTGCCCAAGATTTACATCAAGAACTACTACTGCGTGGAAGCTGCGATCCACCAGCGTATTGTGCGTGGTCGCTCGGTCGAGGCCCGCAAGAGCCGTGCCCCGCCCCCGCGCCGCTTTGCACCCAAGCGCGTATAGGCTGCAGTTGTGCGTGGTCGCACCAGTCTGACGTTGACTCGGTGGTGGCAGCTACTGGTCTAGACTAGACTGACTGCTTGTGGATCCGTCTGCGATGGCAGTGGCCGAGCGTGGCTGACGACGTTGAGCGTGCCCGACTGATTGAAGCGCGCTCGTCCGATCCGACGTCGTGGTGTCGCTGGACAGCTTTGTATGCCATAATATACGAGGCATTCTTTCTCCAATGTGTCGACAGCAGCTGTGTTGCAGTGCGTGTGTGACTATCTGTGAGTAATGGAGCTCGTGGACGATGGACTGGTGATGTACGTGTGACACGATCGAGCAGCAGCTGACGGCAGAGATGCGGACCAGTTCCACTCGCTTCCTCCTACCTGCATCGCTTGTCGATAGCTGTAGTATGGGCATCTGCAGGTCGTGGCTGGTAGAGTGGTCGCAGCCATGGGAGAAAGCCAGAGAGTCGACATGTCGAGATCGAGTCAAGACATGACGTCGTGGATATGTGGTCCCGCATATGTCGTGTACTACCGTATAGGTGCGCGCTTCTATACTGTCTGCCCTCTCACCTTTTCAATGGCTGCGAAGTATCGCTCGCCCGGTCTTAACGCGTCTCGACGTATCATCATCGTCGGTCCATTTCGCTGCACTGCTCGATCCAATGCACAATCGCTCGTCTTTGCGCGCTCTTATCCTGTTTTCACGAGTTCCTTTTCAGCGTTTTCGCAGCTTTTACTCCCCCACATGCATTTCACCAGCAGCGCTGTCGCTCGCTTTTCTTTTCGCCACATTGTCTCGCGTCCCCCCAGAACGAGCAACCAGCAAGCAAAACACGGTGCAATGATCCCACCTACCTACTTTAGTGAAACAGCATGCGCGCTCGCCCCACTCCTTTGCACGACGGAGAAAGGAAAGAGCCAACACGCAAAACGGGTCTCTCGTGGCAAAAAAAGCGTAGCCATGTTATGCCCTACCCACGACCCCCAGGTTTTCTACAATAGCAGAACGTGCGAGAGAGTCAGTCCTTTTCGATCGCTTTTGCGCCAATCAGATGCCGCGTCCGCACTCGCCGCAATTGCGACAGCGCAGTGACGTCCAGCACCGACCGCTCCCCTCGTCGTTGTCGTTGTCGTTGTCGCCTCAAGGGAAGCGTCGGGACGGCTGACCTTGGGACGAACAGAAACAGGCCGCACGGCACGAGGGGCCTGAGAGGGTGTGGGGACTTTTCCCAGCTGGTACCACGCGCGCCAGCTGCAGGTGCCACTGTCCGCCACGAGGCCGCGCGGACGGGCATTTCGACCAATCACAGGCCGGCTCTCGCGCCTGCGACATGCAGCTGTCGCAAAAGCCCGTACGACCAGCTCTTTGCCAGCTGGGGCACCCGCTGCGCGCCCCCTTTGGTTTGGTCGGCCACGTGCCAAAACACGGTCCAGTCGTCGCCCAGCCTTCGAACCCGATTGCATCGCTCGGTGCACCGTGTTTTGTCACTGCCGTCGCGCCTCGTCCACCGCGTTTTGCGCCCCACGGCCACAGCCCCTCGAAAAGCGCCTTCCCGTTCGGCGGGCGGGCGGGCGGTGCGCTTTTCCTCCCCATATTCCGAAGCGGCACACGGAGCCCAAGCAATAAACGCGTCGCGAGCCGTCGAGGGACTGGCGCCGCCCCACACGTACCGTCTGCAGGCCGTCGCTCGCTCGCTCGCTCCCCCTCTCTGTGTCTGTGGGTGTGGCCGTCTCTGTGTCTGTGTCTGTCTGCGTGTCTGTCTGCGTGTCTGTCTGTGTGTGTGGTGCTGTGGACGGACCATGTCGCAGCAGGCCAAAGACATGTACACGGGCATGAAAAAGATCTTTCCCGGCGCGCACCGGCCGTCGAGTCTGTCGTTTTCCAGTCGCGTGAGTGCCGTCGCGCTCGACGCGGACCTCTCGTGTCGCAGCAGCAGCAACAGCAATAGCAGCAGCAATAGCAGCAGCAGCAGTCGCCACAGCAGTGACGCGGCGCACGAGCGACTGTCGTTGTCGGCGTTGGCGATGAAGAAGAAGAAGAAGAAGCAGAAGAAAAAGGAGAAGGACGAGGAGAAGAAGGAGAAGGGGGAGGAGAAGAAGGAGCGGAGGAAGGCAAAGACGCGCCCGTCGAGTTTCTCGTTCTCGACGTGGAAAAAAGACCGCCACGAGCTGCCGCGTGCAGTGTGCGAGTCGACGCCGCCGGTTGTCATGTCGCTGCCCTACGGGGCGACGGCCGCAACGCCGCGCGCGAAGCACACGGCCGACGACCGCGACCACGCGCCAGCGCGGCCGTCGCTGACGCAGACGCTGCATCAGGCATTCAGCTCGGCGTCCAGTCGCGGTCGCAGCAATAGCAGCTGCAGCAGCACGTTCTTTGGCAGCAAGAAGACACCGCTCAACAGCGAGCACGGGATCAACGGAGACGAAGGCCAGACAAGGAGCTGCCGTGGCTACAAACCCAATCCTCGAAGCTTGTCGTCGTTTCTGTCATCGTCGACGACAACAACAACGACAACAACGACGCCTTCTTGTGCTGCGCCTCCGCCGTTTGAGCTGTCGGCGCAGTTGCCGCCGAAACTGGGCGGGCGGAGCGTCAGTGCTGGTGGGGCGCGGCTGTCGTCGTGCACGCGGGGCCGGTTCCAGCTGCAGTCGAGCGTCAAGACGTCGGCTACTGCTGCGGGACGGACGCTGAACGTGTGCACTGGTGCTACTGCCGGTGGAGGCAATAGTCACCATCTGACGAGCTTTGGTGCAGTCAAGACAGCGCCAAGCACGTACCAGTCGAGCTCGAGCGCGATCTCGAGTCTCACGGCGCGGGACGAGAGTTGTGGCGGTGGTACTGGCACAGGTATTCTCGACAGTATCGTGTACTCTCCCAAGAAGACGACGTCAAGGACGAAAGAACGGGGCAGGTCGCTGTCGTTCCTGTCGTCATCGAGGAAGAAGAAACAGCAGGAGCGGGAGGAGTTTAACCTCGAGCCAACGCGAGACGAGCAAGAGCTGTACACGAAGGACGGGCAGGAGATTGTCCGGCCTCATGCGCCCACGTGGGACTCGGACAGTGACGACGATTATGAGAACACCAAACGGCCGTCGCGCGGACTCGACCGCCGCTCGCAGAGTATGGACTTTATGGAACAGGCGCCGACGCACCTGATTGCCAAGATTTGGCGCAAGCTACCGATCCAAGCGCGACTCATTGGCGGACGTGGGAACATTGATCTGGACCTGCAGAAGGACCGCACGAGCTTTTCGCGCAGCTCAGAGGCACGGAAGTTTGCATTGGCAGCTGAGAAAGCCAAGGCTGCTGAGCTGCAGCGTCGCTCGATCTCGGAAGAGAAGGTGCCGTCGCCTGCATCGTCTACGGAGGACGTGTCGTCGTCTCGGGGTACCAGGCGCACGCGGTTCAGCTCCAAGCTGACAGTGGTTGCGTCCGATGCCAGCGACGGTGCAGCGGGCGCGTACACGGCAGTGGAGAGCTACGACGACGTGCTCGTGCGCGTGTGCAAGTTTGCCGCTCACGACCAGCGACCGACGACAACAAAAGTGCAGGAGTTTCTCGAACGCTCGATGGCGTTTCTGCATGGCTCACGCACCAAGCACGGCAACGTGGTGAACATTTCAAACGGAGAGATCCGCATGTGGCGTCGGTTGGCGCTGCACGACTGGACACTGGAGGAGGTGACGACGACACAAGCGGCTGCTGCTTTGGGTGTGAAGGGCAAGGACGTTGAAGCGCCGTCGTCGTGCACGAGCTCGTCGGTGACGGAAGGCACGGACAGCGATAGTGACAGCCAGCGGTCCCTGGGCCACCGGAAACTGCTCAGTGTGGCGTTCCACCGGTCATTGAGCCAGAAAATAGTTGAGGAGAAGCCTGAGGGCGAGGGCGACGACGTCGAAGTGCTGGACGTGCCGTCCAACATGAAGTTTGCCAAGCTGTGCGACGTGGTCAACTACTGCGTGAACTTTGGCGAAGTGCTGTTCACGCCGGACGAAGTGAGCGATTTGGTGCGTCTCGAGTTTATCGTCGAAGAGGACGGCTGGATCTAAGTAGGCCGTGTGCTGCGTGCAAGTGTGAGCGCCTCGAGCAGATTTTTTATTCAGATGGGTGTACAAGTCAATGAACGGAGCAAAACGAAGCAGCAATCGAGAAGACCAAAGCGGATCAAGAGACGCGGTATAATGATAAGGCAGTGTGATTTTCATGCCACAAAAAAAAAACAAGCAGAGACACTGGCGTTACTTGTCCCGCATCGAGTTCCAATCGCTCGTCTTCTTCACCTCCTATAGTTAGCTTCCTTGCTTGCTTCCTCCCCATCTCTCTCTCTCTCTGTCTGTCTGTCTGTCCTGCTCTCCAATCCTCCATCATCGGTCCATATCCTCCATATCCTCCACCACCGGTCCATATCCTCCATCATCGACCCATCGATCCATCACCGATCCATCGATCCGTCTCTCCATCGTCTCTCCGTCCTTCTTGACATCACGAGCACGCGGACCGCACGTCCATCGATCGTCCCAAACCTTCTCGTCGGCTAAATTCGGACGTTGCAAAGACGCACAATGTCGCGCTTCCGGAAGCGAAACTCGCCGCAGTAGACGCACGAGTTGATAATGTCCACCACCAGCCGCAGGTCCCGTGACGACGACACGGGCGGCGGGTGGAGCCACGACACGGGCTTGCGCTTCCTCTTTTTCTTGCCTTTGCCGTCGTCCGTCTCGGCGTCTCGCTCGAGCACATCGGCTGCTGCTGCTGCTGTTGTTGTTGCTCCTATCGTCGGCAAACACGACGACGACGACGACGACGACGACAGCAGACCCGTTGTCTTGTCCTCCTTGTCCTCGTGGCCAAACAACGGCCGCCGGTGTTTCCGGATCCAGCTGCTCACGGTACTGCGGAGCGTCAGCATGTCCTTCTTCCGCCCGTGACTGGCTTCGGGCCCTCGCGCGTCCGCCTCGCCATCCGCCAAAGCACTGCGACTGCAACTGCTCCGTCGGCGGCCGTGGAAACTCGCGCCCAGTGTCGACAGCATCGACGTGTGGCCATTCGACTCGACCGACAGCGTGCGACTCGGCCCGTGCGCTCCACGCGCGTCGGCGCGAACGTGATGCCGCCGGAACGCGCGCTCTTCCGCGTCCCAGTCAAAGTGCGCGAGCCGGCGCCACCGCTTGACGTCGTTGCCCGAGAAGCGCTTGTCCTGTCGAAAGCCAGGCAGCCACGGCCGGTCCCCGCGCGGGTGGCCCAAGTACATGGCCGAGCGGTAGAGGAACTCGGCGATCATGAGCGGCACCGACCGCTCGAGCGTCGGGTCGAACGCGTCGTCGCGGCCGCCCGGGCCGTCGTCGCCGGACGAGCGGCTGGTCGTCAACTCGTCGTCGTCGTCCGCGTCGTCGCCCCACGCGGCGTCGACGTCGTGCAGGAACGACGTCGTGTGGAACAGCCCGGCCACTTGGAACACGAGGTCGTCGTAGCTCTCGACCTGCCGCGGCGGCACGACGGCGGGCGTGTACACGTTCTGGAACGTCACGCGACGCTTGCGCCGGACCGACGCCCCGGTCGACATGGGTCCCGACGGCCGCGCGAGCAAAGACGGACAGGCGGTGACTGCAATAGCTGCGACGGTCTCGAGTGCGTTGTACGACGGACCGCGCTGTGCTGCGGCAACGACTGCCGTCTTCCTGTGCCGGCGGTCGTCCAGCAAATGCAGCAGCGTCGACAACTGCCGCCGCTCCGGTCGCGAGTAAAGTCACTTTTGTCAGTGTCGTTGTCGGGAGGCGCGACGCGCGCCACATGGGGACGAGCGCACGGGCTGTCTGTCCACGACGCCCCGTGGGAGGGACAGTGGCACTCGCGGGACGAGCGCAGGGGGGTGGGGGGGGAGGGGGCGGCTGGACCGGCTGCTCGGCGTCGAAGTAGGGGGCGGGACGACGGGACAGAAACCGGCCCCTCCTCCCCCTGAAACAGCCGCTGGACGACCCGAGAGAGAGAGAGAGAGAGAGCGCGCGCAAACGACCACAACAGGAGCCGTAGCACGTGTTCGAGCGCACGACTCCCTGCGTGACGTCTGCAGCTGCTTTTACACGCGCGCTCTCTCTCTCTCTCTCTCATTGCTCTCTCATCGATCTCTCTCTCGTCCAGCTGCGCTTTTATCTTCTTCTTCTTCTCTGTCGTCGTCGTCATACCGTCCGCAGCTGCTGCGATGGGGTCGCGTGACCCACTCGACAGCGGTCCGAGCGTCATCACGCACTGGACGCAACGGGTGGTCGTGGTCGCTTCCCGTTCCGGTGGTCGACCCGCGGCAAAGACGCGACGCGACGCGCCCCCCAATGGCTCCCGAGTGTCTCTCTCCGCCGTCTCGACAGTAGCCCCCCCCCGGCTCTTTGGCTCGTTGTCGCGCGTGACAGACCCCCAGCAACGCCCGTGCACCGACTCTGCTCGCTACGCTGGACGAGGAGATCCGTTCTATGCACAAGATCACGGCGCGGGGCCATTACTGCTGCCCGCGGCCCCGTCTGCCACAACGTGCAAGTGGCTCCGCGACGACTTGGTCGAGATCAGGCGCTGGTTGAACGGCAGCAAGATGGGCTCGGGGTTCCGACTCGTGCGCTCCAAGTCATTCGCGCTCGCGCCCGACGACGCCTGCGTGTCGGTCGAGTCTCCTCGGTCCCGGGCCACCGTCGCTCGCCTCGCTTCTTGGGCAGCGGCTGCCGCGCTCTCGAACGCCGCAGCAGCTTGCAGGACGGGACTGAGGCGCTGCACCGACTTGAACGTGGTGATCCTCTTGGGCCGACTGTGTCGCTCGTGGTGCTCGCGGGGGTGGCAATACTCGCTTGGCACGGCAATGATCTCGCGCAACTTGGACTCGAACCGCCGCTGGTACTGCACGGGGTCAACGGCCGACAGCCCTTCGCCGTCTTTTTGCTGAATCCTCACCTTGAAAAACCGCTCGAGCTGCTTCTGGACCGTCCAAGTCTGTAGGATGTCAATGATGCCAACGTAGTAGTATCCAGGGCCAAACACGCGCTGACTTTTCCGCATGGAGAGCTTCGGTCGGGGTTCGCCACCTGCTCGAGGATCTCGCGGCTGGTTCAACGGGTCTGTGGGCTGCTGCCAGAGCGAGTGCACACTCGGCGCGACAGACAAATTGAGCTTGTCCGGCACGGGCGTCGTCGTCGTCGTCATCGTCGCTGTTTCGTCGACAACGTTCCTGTTCGTGGACGATCGACCAGCCGAGCTTCGAGACGATGAGGACCAATTCGAAGACGACGCCGAGACGAAACTGTCGTCCGTCCCGCTGTAGACGTACGAGTCCCTTTCGGCATCCGTCTCTGCGTTAGCGGTACCTAAACTCGCGGCACTGTGGTCGCTCAAGAGCGAGCTCGCGAGGGGCCGAGACGGTTGGTCCACGACAAACTCGATATCCATGACACCGAGAAGCAGACTGTAGTCCATGATGCCGAGATTACACAGGAAGGTAGAGTCATCGCGCAGTTGCTCGTACAGTTTGATGCCTTCCTCCATCCCGATCCGCATCCTCGTGCGCAAGTCGTTGTCTTTCAACACGACATTCGGTTCGTGAAGGCCAACGACATTGGGGCACTGTAGCAATCCTTTCTTCGCGCCGTACCGAAACATCATTGAGCAATGGCGGCATTTGACCTTAGCCCCCCGACGCGGGCGCTTGTAGCTCCGGTTCACCCACGAGCCCTTGATATCAAACCGATGGTGAATTTGCACGCCCTCCTCCATGACGTCAAACAGGTTTTCCATGACAATGAAGTAAAAGCGCTTGTCGAACATGGTGATCTTGAAACAGCCGTAAAACTTCGTAATGAGCGACAAAGGATTCCGAGTCAAGTACTTGGCGTAGCTCTCTGCGATCTCGCACAGAAAGCGTGCTTCTTCTTCGGCCATGGACTTGACGATATACTTCTTGTCACCACTGAAAAACATGAACGCGCCACTCGCACCTTCACTGATGTTGGGCTTCGTGCTGGTCTGAAAAGACTTCACAAAGTCAGCTGCCTTGATTCCGTGAACTTGGCGAAGCTCTGCGAATGCCAGCGGCTTATATGGCGTGAGTCGAATGGATGCAGGCGTCGTGCCTGGACCACCATCTCGCGGACGCAAATCAGCCGACCGTGCACTCGTCGAAGTCGACGAAGGAATGCCAGCACGATGATTTGGTTTGGACGGCTGGTGTACGGCCCGCTGGTCTGCAGGAATATCAAAACTGAAGGCGGTTTCCTCGCTGTTCCTCCTCGCTGCAGCTCGTACTTCTGCAACGGCACTGCTAGTCCGACGGAGCCCAGCGCTAATCACTTGTTGTATACTAGTAACCAATCGCTTCCTTTGTGCGCCTTCAAGCGAGTCACTGCAATTATCTGATCCACAAAGACCCGTGGCGGTTGTTGCAGCTTCACCTGGAACCTGCGTCGAACTGCTGTCGTCGTCATCGTCGTCCATACTCGTCTCTTCTTCTCGTATCGGAGACTGATCGCGAATGCGAGCAAGTTCCTCATCTGCGATCTGCACCGCGCGTGTCATGCCTTCAATAGTAAAATAGATCAGCTCTTCTTGCAGTGCCGTGTTAAGCTGCGCGCTGAACTGCTTGTCCACCGAATCTGACGTGAACTTGAGCCACTTCTCTCGAATTTGACTCGGACTATTGACCATGAACCACACAAAGTAATCGACAGTCCCACGAGCCGATAGTGTGAAGGTAAAGGCCCGGAACACGTGACTGGGCGGAAAGTGGCCGTTCTTGTCGTACGTCGTTCGCCTCTGAAACGAAAGCGCGTACCACATGAACACAATGGTCCAGTAGACTGTGTAGCTCGTAATTGACAGAGCACCGTTCCGCAGCAGCTCCCGCCGACTCTGAAGCGTATCACGCAGTCCCGAACGAAGCCGTTTGATTCCGAACATCAGCACCGTGATGCCCGAGATGTAGAACAAGATCATCCAAATGTAAAACAACAGCCAGCTGCCCGAGTTGAGGTGGAAAAAGTCTCGTTCTACAGGATCACTGGAGGTTTTCCGTTTCGTCCAGCAAAAGTTTCCATCGGCAATGCCATGAATACTCGGCATCAGCGCTAAGAAAGTGCCCGAAAACGCTCCAACCGAGTACACGGCAATCCTGAATCGTTTGCGATTGACCTTGACACTCATAAATGGATTCGTGAGCGACCAGTACATGTCAACGATCTGTGCAAAGTACCAGCATTCGCTGGACAGATACAAAAATTGCGTCATGCCTGATAGATAGGCACACGATCGTTCGTCGTTCACTCTATACAGTCCCATCTCTAGTAGCAACGGGTCCAGCAGGAAGCGAAGTGCCAAGCACATGTCGATCACACACTTGTAATAAATGAGAGGGTTCGGATGTCGCTGAAAGCTCTGCACGCCATGGTACGTCACAAAGACACAGGCACAGAGAATGAGCGTGAGCAACGAGCCAAAGACGAGTCCCGGGTCAATGACGTAGCCGTCGAGCGTGTTGACCGTGAGCGCCAGCACGAGCAAAAGCAGCAGCAGCACAAGGCCAAAGCTGAGCACCGCGTACGTTTCTTTCGACCACTTCCGAAAGTCCATCTGTGGCTTCAAGATCTGTCCAATCGTCTCGTCCATCCCGCCACTCTCGTCAATGACGTCCAAGTCAAACTCTTGATTGGGCGACAGCTGCAGCGGGTCGCATTTTCCCGTCGACGCGCGCCCCATTGCCCCAAAGAAACTCTCGCGCAAGCCCCCAACGTTCGACGACATGCGAGACACGACCGTGTCCCGCGTACTGAACGAGCTGCACGTGTTCGACGTCTTGCTGTCGTCCCTCCGCTTCGTGCGCTGCGACCGCAGACCCGCGTCGAAATCGTCAGGTCCACTCGCTTCTCTTGGCTCGATTGTTCTGTGCGTTGCGTCCAAGTGGGGGCGGCTTTGGTCACTATCGCCAGTATGATTCACCTCGTTTGTGACATTGCGCCCCGTGCTTGTGGCCGGTTTGTACACTGCACGAAACTGCTGGACCACAGTCTTGACAAGCGACGCGGGGTGGGGCGCCGGGCGAGGGGCCGAAATGTCGTCTGAAGGTATCCGTCGAGCATCCGCCTGCTGCGGCGAGTAGAGCGGCGACGGCGCGACGGAGAACACCGAGTCGCCCGTGCTGACTAGCGATCGATCGGACGTGAGCTGCGAGTCAGACATGAACGACTGCGACGCGAGGGCAGCGGGTGCAACGCCGAGTGTGTCGGCGGCATGCAGCGGCGACGCGCGCGCGTCGGACGCCATGTGATTACGTGATGGGTACGCAAATGGGTACAGCCACTCACGCGTGTCAAGCGCGCGACCGTATCCAGTGGATAAAATCGTGGTGGTCATAAAACGGGCGACCCCGCAAGTGGATGTTTTGAGACCGCTGGAGAGTTAGTTGCTCGTGTCAAGAGACAGACAGACAGACAGACTTGGAGAAGTGCGACATTGGTGTGGCGCACAGACGAAACCGAGGGCGTAAAAACGATAGCTCGACCACGACGTAATTACGACTCCCTGCGAATCGAATGGCTGGCTGGCAGGCGTTGCGTCAAGTGTGTCTTCGGCGTCAGTCTGCATCACATCCTTTTAAAATGGTGCGTGGGGTTTCTTGTGTGTGGTTTTGTGTGTGTGTGTGCGTGTTGGCACGACTAGAGGCAATGGAGTTCATGGGGCAAAGCGATACGGGTCACCTCCGTGACTGGCGGCATATGTCCTGCCTACTACGCGCTTGTCTGGACGTTGCATCGCTCCCAGTCGAGACACTTAACGAAAAGGTCTGTACGATCACGTTGACTCACTCGACCGGTTCCTCTCTTATCGCTGCAGCCGTCGCACAAGACTTTCCGCACGAAGCGTATTCTCGCCAAGAAGGCCAAGCAGAACCGACCGATCCCACAGTGGATTCGTCTACGTACTGACAACACGATCAAGTGCGTCTGCTAGTGTTGCCAGCAATCGTCGAATCGAGTGGATGCATTTGCTGACACGAACGGCATTTTGTTGTTATTGTGGCGTTTGTTGTAGGTACAATGCTAAACGCCGTCACTGGCGCCGCACCAAACTTGGCTTGTAAGCTGATTCAGACGTATGGATGAGGAGCGTGGAAGCTTTGGCTGGACTCGTGGCCAGTGCTTTGGCGTGTGAATTCGTTGGTTGCAGTTTATCTGGTCTCTGCGAGAGCGAGAGAGAGATGTGGGGTCACTTGTAGCTGATTGAACCAGAACGAATTCCTTGGAAAGGATGTTGACCTATTCGTTGCTCTCACTGTTGATGCCACCATAGCCTTCTTGTCGCTTGATAGTTTACTGATTCGACGGCAGGTGCGCTGGGAGGTTTCGACACTAGATGGTCCTTCTCCTCTCGTCATCAACTACCGTGTCGCTGTGACTACTTCCAAAGGATTCTGTGTAATGTGACAGCCGACACCGTAGATAGCGCAGTCGCTTTTTCGTAGTCGCCAGCACCGCAAGAGGTGCTGAAAGGTGTGAGGCGTCAGTACTGGAGACCTGCATCATAGCGTAAGCACGTCCACAGCAAGCAACCAGCCACCTGGTCACCTTTTTTCAGCGCATGTCGTTGTGATGACAATCGGTCTTGGACACAAGACCGATTGAGGCACGTGTCACCAGTAGCAATCGGCTTTGACGAGTTCTTCGGATGCCTCGAGACATGCGTGTAAAGAGCTTGGCATTGTCACACGCAAGGTGTCTGACAAGGTGAGCAAGGAAGCAAGTGTAACATTGTAGAGCTCCTCGCTTCCTTCAAGCGATGCCGAAAGCCTTTGCTGTGGTTTTATGGCATCTCTTTTCTACGCAACGGAGTTTGCAAGTCCTGGTTGGACGATCAGTCGCGCTGTCGATCACACGCACCATAACTTCATATCCATGACGCTCACCGTTCCTCGTCGTGCACCACTGCATCGCAATTTCTGACGACCAGAAGAGATAATGTCAATGACGCTCGTTTCACGTCTCCATTCAAGCAGTTTGTAGGAAGGCCCGTCAGCAGCTGGATAAAGCGGCGCTCGACAAGGCCCGGTAGCTCTGCAAGCGCTGCTGCTAACTGTAGAAGAGTAATAAAGAGAATGGAGCCCTAAATGTGTTGCGCTCTGAACGATAGTGCAGCAAGTGATTAGCTTCGGTATGGCGCACACAAGCGACGCGACACTTACTTATCTACCAGACTGACAAAGACGTCTGAAGGGGCGATTGAGAGGGTAACGACACGGACCATGTCGGTAATCCTACCTCGCGCTACGGTCGGACGGCTGCGTTATCGCTTTTGTATGAAGCGTTCGTCCGCAATGTCGAGAAGCCTTTCGGTTGTATTGACGCAGCAACACTACAGCAGCTATCACTTGCTCGTCCTGACCTGATCGTTTGTCGTGTTCGTACCCAGTCAGAGCGAGACCGACCTGGTTGTTTATCGATCATGGGCTAGTCTCCCTCCCCCCGAAGGCCCGTCGTCGTGTATTCCGTCTCGCTTTCCAACGTCGAATGATGATGTCGGTTTCCAGGTCAGTAGCCGACAAACAGCTCCCCCCCGTCTTCTCTCGTCGTCTACGTGTACCTACAGGTATGACCAGCTCCTGGTCCAGGAGCGCCGTACTGAACATCAGCGTACGACGATGCCGTGACGTTCACGTGATAACTCAACGTGTCGTGTTCATACCGGCTCATGCAGTCGTGTTGTAACTAGTGTGCGCCGACTTGTGGGCGCTGCACTAGCGTACCCACATACGACAGAAGGACGTCTTGTCCAGTATTTCTATCCTCAATAATCCGCCTGCGTATACATGCGACGTTTGTGTGCGAATGTGCCTACGCTTCGCCAAGTCATTTGTAGAGTACACGAGCATCGGTTGATCGAGAGTGCCATCGTGATGAACAGTTCGGCGACGTACAGCGAAGACGTGCCTCGTATGCTGAAGTGTACACTGCGCTGCATCGTGCATCCCAGCGAATGCACAAGCAATGTCACGGGTCGATCCAACATTCTGTCGATCGCATATGCTACTTGCTTCATACAGCCATTCCGATTGCAATGGTCAACAAGTCTTCTACACGACTTCGTTCACTACCGCTATCCATTTGACGGAAACGTATACTACCTCATTCTGTCGCTGGCAACCGAGCTAAGATTCGTCGCCGGTCGAACGAGCAAGTAGAGCACAGCTGCCGGGTGCGTGTCGTGAGTCAACACACAATGCGCGTTCAGCTTACGCGTCCACAGAGGAGACTTTGGCGTTCATCCGCAGAGTGCCATCCATGCGCTACCTTAACATTAAAAAGTTGGTGGAGAGAAGTAGAGAACTCTGCACTTAGCAGCAGCTTGCCGGACGTTTTCTATCTGCTTCTTCACGGAAGCGTACTCGATTCATTCGCGGTCTACGCGTCCAGACAGCTGTGTACTAGCAGCCGCTTCGTTGTTTCAAGGTTCGGACGGGATGCTGCCTCGCTTGTAGATTAATGCAGCACCAAACGGCAGCACACGATCGTATGGGGCAATCCCCGCGTTGAAACCGACGCCAGGCGTAGTTTGGCGCACGGTAACGAGCTCACCTCCGAGTATCACGTTTGCGTAGTGCATGGTACTGTGTCGTAGAGCGCTACGAGCTGTACCGTCGCAACGAATTTCTCACACACTGTGCAAGCAGACAAGCGCCAGCGCTTTCCGAGGGTGTGGTGTGTTTTGAGTAGTGGTTGGATTCCTTGCTTGCGAACGCTACAGTATAATATCACGTGCCTCAATGAGGACGTCATTGCTGTAGACAACGTCAAACAATTCGAGGAAAGAGGCATGTAGCAACTGTAACGGGGCAGCCCGTTACATAATATTGTCACTTAAGGAAAGTGACAATAAAGAATATAAAGATGGATATTCTTTAAACAATATCACCGAAGCGGTGATATTGAAGGGTCGACCAGAAGGGTCTGTTCATTGGTTGATATCGTGATGATATCAACCCACCAATCGCCGCAAGACGCGCGCAATGAGTGGTGACGAGACGTCACCATACATGCAGTTATATTAGTATAATTGAATTAAGTCAAACGAAGAGACAGTAGTTTAAAGACTTAATTTATTAATATAACAGTTCTACTTTTACCCTACCTACGCTTCCTCGCTCGCCACGTGTACGTCCGTCGGGGCACCCAAATCCCTTGCGTTAAGTTACGCAAGGGTGTGCCCCGTTACACCTGGTAGCACTTTGTAGTCCTTCCAAGGACCACATCATCCAACATGAACATGTTGGATGAAGAAGACACCTTTCACGCCACGCGTGAAGGGTTTACCCATTTGAGTGACATCGAATGGGGTGCGGTAGAACGAATGAGTTCTACCGTAGGCGAACTCGTCGTCAGCACCATGTTGGAGTCTCTAGACAGAGACCAACAACATGCTGCTATCGCCAAGTTCATTCACAATGAACTTGCTCTCGAGAGGGAGAAAGTAGCCTTGCTTCACCAGCAAGGCTCTCAACAGGCCGAGCAGTTGAGAGAACTCGGTGCTCAACAGACGGAGCTGTTGAGACAGCAGCAATTCCATGCTGCTGTGGGCGGGACGGCGCATGCGCGTCGTCCCGAAGTGATGAAAGTCGACATCTCCAAGTACAGTGGAGTCCCGGAGGACTCCCTGTTACTATGGTTTGTCGAACTCGACAGAGCCCTAAGGGCTCGTCGCGTCGAAGATGAGCAAATGAAACTCACATTTGCTCAGACCCACTTGGCAGGGCGTGCCAAAACTTGGTCCCTGGGACTCGAGAGTAGCGACCCAAACGTGTTTAGGTCGCTAGATGACTTCAAGTCCCGGCTCAGACAAACGTTTGAGCCGCCACGTGCTGAGTTCAGGGCTCGTTCAGAGCTCCTGAAACTCAAGCAGGGTAAGCGTGATGTGCACGCTTACGCACAACATATACGACTCCTTGCGAGTAGTATAACTGCAAACCCAGTTCATGAACACACGTTGATTACGGTGTTCATGCAAGGGCTCGCAGAAGGGCCCGTCAGGAGCCACCTGTTCCGCCTTGAGCTGAATACGCTTGAAGAAGCGATATCAGCCGCGGAACAGGAAGACTTTAGCATGAGACAGGCTCATGCTAGCTCAAACTCTTACCGTCCACCGAGACGACAAGAGATCGGAGGTCCAGAACCAATGGACCTCTGTTATGTTGAGAGCGAGAGACCTCGCTCTACAAGCAACAAGCGATTGCAGAGGTGCAATCGCTGTCAGAAGTTAGGGCACTACGCATACGAGTGTAGTGCTCCGCGCCCAGTACCAAACAGTACTGAGCGAAATGGACGACCATTCGCCAGAAAGGGCAATGGGCGTGGGTCCAGCGCTGTTGCGAAGCCGCAACAGCGAGACGGACCATCAAAAAATGGTCGGGGTCAGTAGGGGCGGAGCGCCCTACTGATCCAGCAACCTCAAGAGAATTTGCAAACCTCTTGACGAAAGTTGCTCCAGATACACAATCATTGTGTGTCTCTGCACCTGGTGATGACGTTTCGCTCATCACCTTGAAGTTGGAAGCGACAAATGACTTGTCGCTTCGTGCCCTAGTAGACTGTGGGGCGTCGAACAACTTTGTTCGTCGCCAGTCACTAGAGGGTCGTAGGCTCAAGTTCGTTGAGCGCGACATTCCCCTCACAAGGATGACGGTGCGCCTTGCAACAGGCGCATCGATAACCGTTGAGAAACGTGTAGTAGGAATCCACTACACGTTAGAGGGCGAGCAGTACGATGATGATTTCATCGTACTAGATCTGGATGACAAATTTGATGTCATCCTGGGATTACCTTGGCTCAGAAAATACGAGCCAAGGGTGAGCTGGCAGCATCGATCCGTGAAGATGCCTGCTGCTTGTTCATCAGATGGCCATCTGATGAACATCTTGGAGCGTCCACAAGCGTGTGGATGTTCTGCGAGTGAGTGCGATGGCCTCACTTGCGGTACGGTCGTTAGCACGACTGCACAAGGTCACAGTGTAGTTGATCACTACACTGTGGAGCAAGCTCCCGGCGGCTGTACAGAAGTACAGGCTGCGCCGAAGGTCCACCACTCGAATAAGTCGAGTGGACCGGGACATGGATGCATGCCTAGCGGGCAGCATCTTAGAAGAAAGAAAACTGTTGCCCCCAAGGGGCAACATGAAAATCCTAGGTCGACTGGAGAGTCGACCGTAGAGGATCGGTTCCTGACTGTGGTTGCACAGCCACAGTCGGAAGACGTCGAGGGAATAAGTCCCCACGTACTTGAGGAAGGAGTTCCTCAAGAGTTGCTTGCTGAGGGATCAGGCCCTCAGCAACCTGTGGAAGCAAGATCCCAGGAAGAAACCGAGACGTTGAACGTCTTGGTTAATGACGGATCAAGCGTAGGCGCTTATACGCTTGATCTGATTGTGCCTCCGAAGTTGACTTCGGAGATAACTCAGTTGCCAACGCTAGAACCGAAACGGTTCTTGCGTGATCTGCGTAGTGGCAAAGTCAAGCAGATCTGCGTACTCGTCACAGAGGACGAGTATGTGACCGACATTCGGTCGGCAACAGTATTTGCTGAGAACGAACGGGTTCTCAGCAGCTCATCGATGGACGAAAGTGTCCTCGATGAGAAGACTCGGATTGAGCGATACGCGTCCCAATCCTGGGAGTCACTTCAGGCAAATCCTTTGTATAAGGATTTGATCGAATTCAGGGATGTGTTCCCTGAATCCGTACCTTGCGAGTTGCCTAAGGACAAAGGCACTCGACACGAGATCGAGCTCAAACCGGGCTCGAAATACTGTGTCATGAAGCAGTGGCCACTGCCTCGTGAACAAGTGATAGCGATCGACAAGTTCTTTGCCGATCGCTTAGCAGCGGGCCATGTGAGGGAATCAACATCCCCTCACAGCTCTCCGACCTTCTGTGTGCGAAAGGCCACAGGAGGGTGGCGGATAGTGCACGCATTCAACAAGTTGAATGCTGCAACGGTACCGGCTCAGACGCCGATACCGAGGAAGGACGTAATCATAGATGGTATGTCAAAGAGTACCATCTTTTCGTCCATGGATCTGATGGATGGATTCTATCAGATCCTGATGCGTGAACGGGACGTCCCGTTCACGGCAGTGAGTACCCCCAGCGGGATGCTGTGGGAGTGGCTAGTGATGCCACAGGGGCTGAGTAATGCCCCTGCAACATTCAACAGATGTGTAACAAATCTGTTGAGACCGGTGCGAGACTTCGCACCGAGTTACTTCGACGATGTGTTCGTCCATAGCCGGGCTATGGACGGGAAGACGGACGTTGAAGTTCACAGAACTCACGTTCGTCAGGTTCTTCAACTTATGCGCAAGCATAAGTTGTACGCCAACCTCAAGAAGTGTATATTCGCGGCTAGCGAAATACCACTTCTTGGGTGCATCGTGGGGAAACACGGCGTACGCCCTGATCCCGAAAAGATCAAGGCGATCACCGACTGGCCAGTGCCAGTCGATGTCAAGGGACTTCGAAAGTTCCTTGGACTAGCGGCGTACTTGCACAAGTACTCGCGCAACTACGCCGAGATGACGGTACATCTTTCTTGCTTGCTCAAGAAAAATGTCAAGTGGTCATGGAACGCTGAGTGCCAGCGTTCCTTTGAAGGTATCAAGCAAAGCTTGATGCAATCGCCGATCTTGGCGATTGCAGATCAGGACAGACCATTTCATGTGGTCTGCGACGCCAGCGATTTCGCAATCGGCTGTGCGTTAATGCAGTTCGATGCAGATGGCGCGGAGCGCGTCATCTGTTATCAATCGCGTCAGCTGCAAGCAGCTGAGCGTAATTACCCAGTGCATGACAAGGAACTCCTTGCCATGAAATACGCACTGGCTAAATTTCGCGTCTATCTCTTGGGAGATAGACCGTTTGTTGTCTACACGGACCATGCGTCATTACGCACGGCCGTAAACAGCCCACACCTCTCGCAAAGAATGGCGAGGTGGCTGTCTTTCTTCGCGGAGTATAACTTCTCCGTGGAGTATAAACCGGGACGACTCAATGTCGTCGCGGATGCTCTTTCGCGCCGGCCCGATTTCGAGCCGGACGCGCAATCCAACAGTGAGGACAAGCCCACTGTTGCGACACTGTCAGTCAGTGTCCCGTCGTCAAGTTTACTTGACGACGTACGAAAGGCATACGCGGAAGATAAGGATCTTCTGCGATTGATGGATCATCTGGTGAATCCATCCAGTAAATCCATGAGGGATTTACCGGCTTTGTACCGATCCTCATCGGATCGGTATAGTACACGCAACGGATTGCTGTACTATACAGCAGTTGCCGACGACACGCCTCGTGTCGTCGTACCCGCTCATCATGATTTGCGATTGCGCATCATGTATGAGTGTCACGATGCCCCAACAAGCGGCCATCGTGGTAGAGAAAAGACTTACCTCACGGTAAGTCGCGACTTTTACTGGCCCCGCCAGTATCAGTTTGTTCGCAAGTACATCCGTGCTTGCGAAGTATGTCAACGGGTGAAGCCTAGTCCTTCATCCCGTGCGCCATTGCAGCCTCTGCCTGTTCCGACAGAGTGCTGGGAGTCCGTTTCAATGGACTTCGTCTTCGGGTTTCCCGAAGACGCTCACAAGAATAATGGTATTCTTGTGTTTGTGGACCGATTCAGCAAGATGGTCCATCTTGCTGCTGTCCCTGAGTCAATCAAGGCTCAAGGTTGTGCTCGTGTCTTTCTAGACACGGTCTTTAGACTCCACGGGTTACCCCGTGAACTCGTATCCGACCGTGACCCTCGGTTCACGGCGGAATTTTGGCAAACCGTGTTCCGTACTCTCGGAACACGATTGAAGATGTCCACTTCTGACCATCCAGAAACAGATGGTCAGACGGAACGTGCGAACCGTGTCCTCGAAGAGATTCTTCGAGGATATGTCCACTCGTTTCCGAGTTGGAGCGAATTCCTACCCATGGTGGAATTCGCCATCAATAATTCGGTGCATGCTTCAACACAGCACACACCGTTTTACGTGAATGGCCTACGCCATCCACGTGTGCCCACCCTTCTAGAGTGTGACTCTTGGATAAGGGGGGAGGGACTCGCTCGAGCAAAAACCATTTTGGCTCTTGCTCATCACGTGTCGACGCAAACGTCGTCACGTATGATGCCGATGTCGATCAAGTCGACATCGATGAAGAAGATCATCTCAATAATAGCGAAGACGCTATTATTGATTCGGATGATGATGACGATGCTGGTATATTCAGCATCGCCAACGATTATGCCAGCGAGGAAGAAGACAACCTCGCTGAAGAAGAGAGCAATCTCTTAGCAGTGCGCACGCAGCGCACTGCTAAACAAAACAAAGGGTCAGCAGAGAACTTCCTGCTGACTCGAGAAGCGGTAGTCCGTTTCGTTCAGGACTCCATCGCAAATGCGGTGGACCGTCAGAAACGGAACGCAGACAAGAATGGAAGAGCAAATGTTCTTTCATTTAAGGTTAATGACCTAGTACTACTGTCTACGGTAAACCTACCTGGACATGCAGTCACTAGTGTCGGCAGTAGTAAACTACTGCCGAAATACATTGGGCCATTTCGAGTGTTGCATCGCAAGGGCAATGCATACACACTCGAATTGCCACGTAGGATGCGCACGCATCCTACGTTTTACGTGGGGAGGCTTAGGTCGTACTGTCAGTACGGGCCTTCTTCTTCCGATGAAGATAGCCCCCACGTTCAAGAACATCCATCAAGTTCTTGCGTTCGCGCTCCAGACGATCCGTCTGGTCGCGCAGATATGATACCTCGGTATTCAACCGAGTTATCTCTCCGCGAGCTGTCGCCAGCTCGCCGAAAAGGGAGCGGACATCCCGCTCGACCTGAAGCTGCGCCGTGGCATAATCGGCGCGATCTCTCGCCCGATCAGCCTCGTGATCCTTGCGGTTCTTCCGCACGGTATCAGTCAAAGCGTAGCGTCGGTCGCGCTCGTGCGTCAAATCATCGCGCAATTCAACGATTGCGCGATCCATCTCGTAAGGGTCGAGATGGTGGGCCTGGGGTTCTGGAGGAGGTCTTTCCTCCTCCACCACATCCTTTGGTGGATGCTCACGGTGATCAACGCTTTCTAGTGGAGCGTATCTTGAATCACCGTGACGATTCAGGATCAAGGACGAGCTACCTCGTCCAGTGGCGGGGGTATCCACCCTCTTGGAACAGCTGGGAGCCCCGCTCTCAGCTGTTAATGGATGTTGAAGGTCTCGTCCACCAGTATGACGAGACCCATCCGATGAGTCCTGTGGCCCATCGGTAAACACGCGCCCTAGGCGCTTGTAGACGGATTGCAAGTTTGCAATCGCGTCACGCATCTCCTCCGAGAGATGTGCCCTTCCCCAGGGCGAATTTAGGGAGTACACATCCCTATGTGCACGCTGCGAGTTGTCAACACAACTCGCACAAGGGTCTCCCCATGTGAGGCAAGGAATGCCTGCCTCACTCGATAAACAATGCAACCGGTACCTAGCACCGGTTGGCGTTCGCCGTTCGAACCTGAGGCGTGTTGCCTCAAGTTTCTTGAGCCACCCCTCTCGTCCAAAATTCTTGACGTTTTGGACGAACGCGTTCCACGCAGCCAAAAGCGATGTTTTGTCACGCTTTTGGTTGCTATTGTACCATCGATGTCTAAGGAAGACATCGAGATAAAAGTCTTCTTCAGCGCGAAAGTTCTTCGCGCTGGGACTCAAGCCGTGAAGCTCGGTTGCATCGAATAAGGGTATTCGATGGTGTTGGCCTGTCTCGTGAGACAGGCTATTGATGAGCCGTTCGGGCAAACGCCACGGCTTCAGCTCATCACGCTTCACAGTGGTACCTTTGTTGGTACCACGGCTGTCAGTATGACGATGGGTTGCACCATCGTCAAGTCGCTCGTGCGAAGGAGCACGAGCTGATTGCGGTGATGAGCAAACATACTCATCATCAGATTCGTCATCACTGCCGAACAGACTGTGTTGCAACTCACGAGTCCGTTCGTTCGGCAGTGGCCTTGGCGAATACTGAGGCGTCGCCGGTGAGCGAGACGCCTCTGGAGCATTGCCCGAGTCAGACACGTCTGACTCGCCAGAGTAGATGACCTCCACATCGGGGTCATCATACGCACGCGGCGTGATACCGCGTGCACCTGCAGCACCTGTTGCTGCAGGCGAAGAAGGGGCGGCAGACGACGAAGCGTCTGCCGCAGAGGCTTGCACAGCACCAGGCTGTGTGGGTCTTGAGTCACCTCGCATAGACATGTTAGCTATGCGAGGTCAAGCGGAAAGTGAGTGGAACGGACCAAACAAGTACTCCCTGTCCCAATGGTGGCCAACGGGTGGCCTCCATATTTCGATAGTCATACGGTGACTATCAGTTAAGGGGGGGGTGATGTAACGGGGCAGCCCGTTACATAATATTGTCACTTAAGGAAAGTGACAATAAAGAATATAAAGATGGATATTCTTTAAACAATATCACCGAAGCGGTGATATTGAAGGGTCGACCAGAAGGGTCTGTTCATTGGTTGATATCGTGATGATATCAACCCACCAATCGCCGCAAGACGCGCGCAATGAGTGGTGACGAGACGTCACCATACATGCAGTTATATTAGTATAATTGAATTAAGTCAAACGAAGAGACAGTAGTTTAAAGACTTAATTTATTAATATAACAGTTCTACTTTTACCCTACCTACGCTTCCTCGCTCGCCACGTGTACGTCCGTCGGGGCACCCAAATCCCTTGCGTTAAGTTACGCAAGGGTGTGCCCCGTTACAGCAACTCAACGCTGGGACGAAGCGGCAGCACCTGAGAGCCGTTCAAAATATGCGCGGACGACGTTTGCTTTATATGCCAAAGCAACATCACCAGGCAATCTCAAGAGCTGTCAGCTATGGTGGAAAGCTCTGTACAACCACCAAACCCACTCGAAGAACTGGCGTTGCGGCTCAGGCTTGACGCACCTCAGACGTCCTGCAACCCATGAAGTTACATAGACTTGTCTTCCTCGCATGACACTTGTGATGCCGTCATCGACGATTTCGTCTACCGAGTTGTATTATGGCAGAAGACAGCATCGCACGACACTGTCCTTTCAGAGATGCTGCATACGAGATGGTCGGTAAAAGTCATGCTTTGTACCTCGCAAGCACGACGAATGTGTAACCCATCTCGTTTTCATATGGTACGCTGCTTGTGACTGTTACGTACGTGTGTTTGTGCATGAAAGGCATGTGATCAACGCACGCACATCCACGACAGCGAGTCGTAGCGCTGCATCAGGCGATGCAAGACACATGGCGTCCGCCACATACGTAATGCCTTCCCAACTAAATATCATCACACAAGAAGCAGAAAAGTGAGTAGGAGGCGACAATGCGCGTGTGCTACTCAGAGTGCGATGATGCATCGATCGGTAGGCAACGGCAGATACAAGGATTTCGCCGCCAGTGGATGGACTCCAGAGGCCCGACGCTAAGGCACTTAACACGCTGCAGAGGTTGTATAATTTTTCAGTCGTATCTTCGATTGCTACTTTGTCGTTAAAGCAATATCTTACGCGGTGCATGGTCGTGAGACCTCAACGAAGCGTGGCAGCTGGAACGCGCCAGCAACGACAGTCGATAATGCAGCAGAAGCGGTATCAATACTCGGCATCGCCACGTGACCGATTGCAGCGGGTACAGGACTTGACGCCGTGGAGCATGCGCGTTAGAGGGGAATGCCATCCCTGAAGAACTTGGCGTAGACGGCTGCGATATCTCTCGACCACTCATAACGGAAGCTACTCCGTTTGACATTTGTAAACTTGAGCTCGATCAAATTGGCCGGATCGATCCTCTCGACATCCTTCCACTTCCGCAGCAACGCGTTTATATACCATTGTGCCCGCGGATCCTTGCTTTCTACGAACATGTTCATAGCATACTCTGCAACTCTATTCTCACCCCCCAAGCGTTGCACCAAAGCATCCAGCAAGTCTTCCTTCATGAATTCCCTCGCGTAGCGCTCATATGCCTTGAATTTAGGCACACCAAACATAGTTAAGATCCTGTCATCAAGTTTCAGCTTTGTGAACACGTCGGCGGAATTCAGACCTTCCTTCTTCCAGCCTTCCATCATTTGCTCGCGCAGTTGTGTAGCATCATCAGGGCGTATTCCTGTATCGATCGCGATCTCGAGAGCAGTTGCAAGCTGATGACGAGCTCCATGATTCTCTGTCAGCGTCTCGATTAGCGTATGGTCGGTCCCTTCCTGCTCGTTGAAGAATTTGATATAACGACGCAGTACATTGATCCTTAGAAAATCGACGTCGTGCACAAGATAAGTAGTGTAGAACAACTGCAGGAACCGAGTGAACTCGTCGATCGGGACCTTATCCTTCACATACATCATCAATATGCTATCGAGCAAGTTGGATGCAACGGGGCGAGCGCCAATGTTGGTATGCTCCGCCAATTCCATTAATTTGTCCAGCATACGGCGGATCTTACCCTCCGACTTATACCATGTTGTATAACGCCTTTGGATACGCAAAAGAAAACCCCGAATGCCTCGGGTTGACGCCTTTCCGACCAAGTTGTATCCGCGCTTTAGGAAATCCTCACCAGAGCTTAATATCGGTGGTAAGTCGTCGTAAGAAATCGTGTTCAAATGCCCCCAAAGTATATCCTGTCCAACTTTTGCCGAGGGCAAACGCTCTTCGCTGTTGTTCCCGCCAAGATCGATGAAGCTGTTGTGCACGAAGACGACGTCGTTGTGGTCACTTGCCGGTCCTCGGCCATCCACAGACGTGGTGGGGAGACCGCACACGTCGCGCAGAATCTTGAGATGGACTACGATTGCCGTTACCGCCACGACCGCAATGAAGTCGAAGCGCATGGATGAGGACCGTTCAGTCGGTGCTCGAAGGAGGGTGCAAAATTCGGAATGGCACAGACTGGAGTTCAACCAAGTCACAGCGTAGAGCTACGATAAAAGTGTGGCCCGCGTATCCACCGCCTCTTGAACCGCGGTCCGAGGGCTCTTTTTAATGCTACTCCCGGTATTGCAGGAAGCCAACACTCAAAACCGTGTCGCATGCTCCTCAAATCTCTGGTCGCTGACTGCATCAGAAGGCAAGCCGCGACTCTTGTTGTCACAGTGGTGGCTTGCTTTTCTGTACGAGTGAGAAGCAGAGTGGGTGCGATCGAGGGTTACATACTATTTTACTCTACAACGTGGCTATCGCTTGCATGAGCTGGGCTAGACGAGCTGTACGCTACACCCAGAGTTCTAGTACGCAAGCTTCTCCATTTCCACCGCTGGAAAATGTCACTGACGGACTATGTGTGTTTGAGAGTCAAACTCATGTTCTATCCTAGCACGACCTCGAACGCAATGGTTGCAGAACGCAAAAGACACTGGTCCACCAAAACCGAACCCTTCCCGCAAGGGCTTCGTGTCCACTGAGAGGTCAGAAAGTGCCCACAATTCCTGTGTCTGCTGAGATCCGTCTGTGCTGGCAACGAAGAGAAAAGCCTTTTTTCTGATCCGACAGAGTCGACAGCTCGAAAGACCCATCTCTTTCTCAGCGCGCTCGGTGCGTAAACCCGGCATCGATGGAGAATACATGATCCAGCGATGTCATGGGCAGACACAGCCGTGTTGCAGTTAGGAGGAACGACGCAAGAAGCCGCTGGAGAAAGTCAGCCGGTTGCGCTGTCTGCATAAACAAGCGACGCCCAGTCCAGCACCAGATGTTACGACTGGCTTTTGTGTACGGACGAATATATAGAGATACTGTCCGGACATTTGCGTATGTCTCCTTCTGCCCTATTTCCTCCTCGTCCTCGTCCTCCCTCGTTCATTCTGCTGGCTCAAAACATCGAGTGCATTGCAACACTCCGCGACAGACAGGTGTGTCAATGACCGAGCCATAATGCATGCATGGGACAGAAGAAGCCCCTAAGGGACGACCGAACAGCAAATTGTTCGTGCTCAGTGAATGGACCGGCATGCCAGCTAGATTAAGCAATCCGAACGAGGTAGAAGCCGAGCTCTTTCCGGGCTCGCCATGCTTTCTCGCAAAGGCCACATTACGCTGAGAAACAACATGAAGCGAGCCAAACGGTCGTTTAGCAGCAGCTACATGTTAGGTGCTAGCCAAAAGCGAAAGCCCCGCAAGCTAGCGCTTGCATCGAATCAACCGTTCCCGAAGAAGTAGCACAATTCCGTAAAAATAGCTCGTGCTCTGCGGAGCATGTTGCAATGTCCAGAGTACGATACTGCAGATGGATCAACAAAGAGTGGCGCCGTGAGTACGGCCCATAAACTCATTGTTCTACTTAATCTGATGTACAGCACGCTTAACATTTGCCTTCCTTATCTCAAGGATTGTCGGGTTCTAGAGTATGCTATCGACACAAGATGATTGCACAAGTGGCAACGCCGAGTCCAGGGCTTATTACCCATCTGAAAGGGTACCACTTGAAGAGCTAAACACTATCGTATCAGTGTGACGTTCACGCATCTTCCAAGAGCCGCTACTTCGGTGCTCAATCTTCCATACGGATTGGAAGAGCAAGTCCTGTCGCAACAGGTCCGAGGTAAGCTGTCAAAGCGTATTGGTACCAAACTACTGTAGTCTTGCGATACAAGCGGCCTCCCACCTCTTGTCGTCGCTTCGGTGACACTGACCATCGATGCAGTCTACCTACAGCACTGTACTGCAGCCAGTGTTTGCCACAAGGTCCGCCAAACTTGCTGGACTTTATTGTCAAGATGCTTGCGGGACCGTCCAGCCAGGGCCACCAACTCGCAGCGATTGGACAATCAGGACAACATCGCACGACCGACTGGCCGCACATCTGCTGTCCAGGCCAGAAAAAGCGATGGCGAAAAACGACCCTCTGTTTGTTGTCCTCTGCGCAGCGACGCCCCCACAGATGGCTACACTGTGCCAAGCACGAGAGCGTGCAATTTGTGAGGTGCGCCATACCAACTGTACCCCCGACTGACCGCAAGTCGCCCAGACACCTTCGATGTAACGGGGCAGCCCGTTACATGGAAATTGTCATTTGAGAGATAATGACAATAAAGAATATAAAGATGGATATCCTTTTAAAAATATCACCAATAGTGGTGACATTGATGGGTCGACCAAAGAGTCTACTCATTGGTTGATATCTTGACGATATCAACCCACCAATCGCCGTAAGACGCGCGCAATGAGTGGTGAGTAGACGTCGTCATACATGCAGTTATATTAGTATAATTGAATTAAGTCAAACGAAGAGACAGTAGTTTGAAGACTTAATTTATTAATATAACAGCTCTACTTTTCCCAAAAACAGTGTTGCCTCTGTCTTACCTACCGCTTCCTCGGTCGCCTCGTGTATGCTTGTCGGTGCACGATACCCTTGCCATAACTCACGTAAGCGTTTGCCCCGTTACACCTGGTAGCACTGTGGTGAAGTCGATCTCACAAAATTAATTTAGTGAGTGTCGATCTTCCACTTTCCCAGACTTGCCGACTCACGGAGGGGGTACTCCGATCCGTGCCTTACCGTATAACCTTGTGCTCACCTTGTGTACCCGTCGGTTGGGCTGGCTTGAGCTCTTCGTAATGTCCTTGGGAGATGTCGATCTCGCTGAGGGTGTGGGGATGAGCGTTCGCTTCCGGTGCGGAAATCTTCACACCACGAACAGGGGTTCTGCGATCCTGATCTTGAGTCGCGGCGATCTCTATTTGGAGATGTCGCGATCTCGATCTTGAATCACACCGATCTCGATTCGTCTTCGGGATCGGGGCCTTCGCTGTGCGGAAATCTTCACTCATCAAATAATAGTCTTGCGTCGATCTTGCGTTGGAATCGGTCCGATCTAGTCTCGGGATCGGCCGATCTTGCCGGAAGTGCGCAATATAGACAGATCGGTTCTTGGTTTCGCCAAAATGAAACACGCCGATATTTCCGGTAGATCGCTTCGATCTTGCTCGGTATTGTCTTGAACGCCCTGTCCAGATCTTCTGACCGCTTGAGCCGTCTCACAATCTTGTGTCCAAAATCCTTTTCCTTTTCCTTTGTTGTGTGGCTGCTACCCTAGCAGTTGAGTTGAGTGTGAGTACTTGATCGATCCGGGCCAGATATCCCGAGATCGCTCTTCTCGATCTTTGCCAACAACTCAAGATCGGTATTCTGTGTCCCTGTAACACGCGTGCCTTGACCCTCCGGGGAAGCCAAATCAATCCTGCCCGAGGAAGATGGGAGGAGAACGTGCGTCGTGAGCAGAAGAAGTAGACTTCAAGTCTGTTTGTTATCCAACCAAATTAATAGCCAACCTATCATTAAGCCTATTCCCAACCATTGGTTACTCTCCAAGTCGATATCACCTTTAAGCTTGACCGTCCCCTTGAACACGCGTCGAAATTTCGTGACCTGTACTCCAAAGATAGCGCCAATACTCCCGATATCGTACCTAGACACCAAACGAGACCAAATTCCAAATACGGTACCAAATGCCCACTTTTGGTACCGAAAAGTCCAAAATTGTATCCAAATGCGGAATGTGTCCAAATCCGCTTTGCGACGTCAATTCGACCGGCTTCCACCGGCTCTTTCGATATGAACTTTTGAGACATCACTCACGGACCTTCCCCAAGCATGTCTGACATGATCCAAAAGTCTCATCAGCGATATATCCATAATCAGTGGGGAACATGACCGATCTGATGCCCAATTCGAGATAGTTGAGGATCGACATAGTGCAATACGGCCATATATGTTATTCCGTTCATTGTGCATACTCCGATGCCATCCTCACGGGTTTATCCGCACAATGGGATCATCCACAGTTCTCACAACGGTCCCACGGACCCCCACAAACATCCCCACTTCCAGATCGGGCCATAATTAACCTAAATCAGTACTCCCTTTGGGAGACCCGTAGAGAGCATCACCGGTCTGCAGGATGTTACACCTTCGCCACAGAGTCACATCACGTCACCTGATCTCAGATCCTTGTACCAGATCGCTCCATGGTAATCGTTCTATTTGTCGTCTTGTCCCATATCACCCCGTCTCAGATCGTTCCATACCCATCATTCTGACGACAGTTGAATCGGATCGCCGATCCCGTTTAGATCGCCTTCCGTCTCCTTATTGGATCGCCAGGTCCCATGGCCTCATTTTCCACCAGTAAGTGGCGTCCCAAATGTGTAGCCACCGATCCTCGTACAAATTTTGATTAGTGACTTCACCACAACCACCCCCTGTACTGAAGTCTATTGTACAGCAATTGACCTCAGTGCAGTCACTCATCAACTTCGCTATAACCACCCAAGTCCGTCTCATGGCCTTTTCAACGCATCTCCCCACCTCGCCGATCTCGTCAGAAGGCTCCACCGTGTTTCTGTCTCCGGATCGCGACCCGTCGTCTGGATCGCCGGATCGCGGGAGGTATGCTACAATCGTCCCAGATCAACATGCGTCTCCAATCCATCTAGTTCCAGCCGGATCGCCACCGATCGCCCCGGGATCGCCAGATCGACAGCCGACCAGACCTTCGTCCCCAGTCCGCAACTTGCCGTCTGGGTCGCCGGACCGCGGGATGTATGCTCCAATTGTTCCAGATCGACACGAGTCTCCAAGTGATTCCAGTTCGGTCGGGTCGCCCTCGATCGTCACGGGATCGCCAGATCGTCCCTCTGAGCCGTCCTCACTTCCTGCACCTCCGGCGACCCTGAATGCGTTTAGCTCCGACGTTCTGGCCCCTAGTGAGTCTCGTACAGGATCTTCTCCAATTGCGGGCGTCACCGGCTTCGTTCCGCGAGTTTCTGCCGACGACGTTCGTCTTACGTTGGCTACGATCTCTTATTTGTGGGATCGAGAGGCTACCTTCTGCAGCCAAGCCGATACAATTCATGCGCTTCAGCAGTCATACCGAGATGCGGTCGCCCGGGGGGATCGCTTGCAAGACGAGATTGATCCTCTGTACAGATCGGCCGCCCCTTTCGTCTCTTTTGTCCAGCGTCGATATGATTTGATGCAAGGCCGCTACGTCGACGCAGTACATTCTCTGAGCGACTGTAAACGAGCTCTGCGGACACATCGAGGTCAATCGGCGCAGATTCTTCGGCTACGCGCTTTCTTACGTGCCAACGATGAGGGTCAAGGCAGCTTGGAACGAAAGGTGAACGCTTTGAAGGCTCAAATCATTTCGCTCCAAGCCGAACTTAATTCTCTCGGACAGCAGCGTGACCAGCTGACCTCCGACAGGTCTTTCATTCACATAGATGTTTTGCGTTTATAGGAGGAATTGGATCGGTCTCAGGCGGAGATCGCAGAGGGACTGGCTTCAATTAGCGATCTCATGCAACAAGTGGATGGCTTGACTCCTCTAGAGGGTCAGTTGGCACTTTCGCAGATGGAAAACGCCAACCTCCGTCGTCAGCTTGCGGAACACCTCACGGTACACGACCAGCTACAGGTGGCGGAGCACGATCGGGATCGGGACATAGCAGAACACCGTGCTCTCCTCGACACACTGAACAGTGCTATACTCGGGTCCCGGTCGTTTGCGCTGACCGTTCGACCGACGTCCGAGGGTGCTACTCCGGCCAGATCTCCACCTGTTTCCGCTACCCAGAGATCGAGATCGCTTGCCCGTAGGTCCAGATCGAGATCGTCTGGCCCGCCTACCAAGCGTCGGCGTGTTCGACCACGGTCACGATCCAGAGATTCTTCCACCACCCGTGTGGCCTCCCGGCTATTGTCGTTGAATCCCTCAACGCCCTCCAAAAATGTCCAGATTGGCCCCACCCGAGCCTTCACCCTATTCTTCTTCTTCGCCGCCTTCATCCACGACTTCTGGGACTGGATCGGGACGTGGGGAGCCAGCCGAGTCGGACTCTAGCTCGGGAGCTTTGACCCGTTCCGTGTTGTCCCGCTCGAGATCGACCGCTCGTCGTCAACCTAGATCGGATGCCCGATCTTCGGCTTTAGACCCCTCTCCAGCTGCCCAGGTCGCCCCCGCTTCTTCCGCAGCTACCGCATCGGCTCAAGCACTGTCGCGGTCGCCCTCTCCAGACGCTCCGGACCCCCGATATCTTTCGTACCCATCCTCTCCGGTCGCGGCTGCCTTCGTAGTTAAAATTCAAGATGATGGAGACGTAGAAGATGTGGAGGGGTCGCCGACAGGGGAAACACACAGCGAGACTGACTCCGTTAGTCCGCCTTCGGGGTCCACTGCGCTTTCGGATCGCAATTTGTCCGATAGCGAAAACAGCATCACCCTTCCGGTGCGCCAAGTGGCTAACAGAGTCATATCCTCCGTTGATTTAGACAATCTTCCGCCACTCCAGCAGCCACGGATTCGGTGGATTCCCAATTATCTGGCGCCTTTTCGACGGGTAGCTTCCGAGATCGCTCCATGGTCAGTTTCGCGGATCGCGATGGGTTGCGTGAGGACCATGACCATTGAGCTGCTGTTTCACCACTACTCCAAGCCCAGGAATTTTCTGTTCCCCTTCCATAGTCATGGGCGAGCTCCGCCGACGGGGACTTTAGCCTCTGGG
The DNA here is from genome assembly GCA_947650285.1 of Hyaloperonospora brassicae. Classification (NCBI taxonomy): domain Eukaryota; phylum Oomycota; class Peronosporomycetes; order Peronosporales; family Peronosporaceae; genus Hyaloperonospora; species Hyaloperonospora brassicae. The sequence continues at coordinate 384,196 of CANTFL010000251.1, read as the reverse complement.
CTGATTTCGCGGCAGCACATCCAGGCTCTTTACGCTACGGCCCCCTAGGACAATATCGTGGTTCCCGTGAACCCGATATCGTTCACCATGACTGGATGGTATCAAGACATGAGTCATCGTTACCTGGAGCTTGAGTCCACTCATCGACAAGTTCTATGGGAATCTACTCATGCTTTCCCGATATCTCCGGCCCAGCGACGATCCGAACGGTTTATGCAAACGTTCTGGCGTCAACGAAAGCAACGCCGATCTCTATTTGGAGCGCGTTGGAAGAACTTCTTGAAGAGGATACTCAACAGCATGATCGCTGGCCACTGCGATCTCGACATCTTGCTGGATCCCTTCTTCCTCAACTATCCGCGCCCACATGAAGAACGAGTTTGGTATCCAGGGTTAGGACACTCTAACGACCCAGCTGACTTTCTAGAGGCGTTGGACATGGCCGACCAAGAGGATCCTTGAAGTAATTAGTTCCGCAACGCCTATTGGGATCACCCCGGATCGCAAATCCCTCGTCTACAGAACAAATTCAAGACTGCTCCATCATCTTAGTTCAAGATCGGTGCCCAAGCCCGATCGTCTTTCATACTCGTGTAAGTCATTCAATCATCGTCTCTTTTTTGGGTACGTCATTCTTTGCAACTTCCACGACCTCGATCCTTCTCGCTCTCATCCACCAGCATGTGCTACCGCCTAGCACCTCTTTTAACCCCTCCATCCGCATATGCCACCTCCCGCATACTTGTTCGAACTGTTAAGGCTCGTCCGACTTGCCTTCGTGAGACTGCATTGCTTCGAAACGGTTTCGACTCACTCGGTTCCAATCAAACTCTTGCAAGATCGCCCACAACTTAGATTGGCCTCATCCACCCAACTTAGATCGAGGTGTACCTTCCACTTCACCAGAAACTGTCGGTGTACTCGCCCATTACGGGTTTTCCTACCAGATCGCACGTCCAATATTTCTTCTACTTCGTAATCTACTTCTTCAAGCTCACTCTCCCAACTATCTACTGGCAGCAGAGCCTCATCGAAACACAAGCGCTCTGCCTCGTCTATCGTAAGCTGATCCTTCGGCCGTTCAGGGAACGTTTTTACCTTTTGTAGCTTCGATAAATGTACAATCGGAAATAAACGATACGGAGTCCGGCGATCTCCAATTTCACAGCGTGATCTCCACAAATGTCCGCAACTCGGAATGGACCATACCACATATGCGCTAGCTTCTTCGCATATCCCTCTTTAACTCGATCCAGGTATAGCCAAACTTGCATTCCCACTTCGATCTCGTGTTGCTCCAAATCTTCATTATGTCGATCTGCCCTCTCTTGGATCGCAGCTCGTAGTTGATCGTTCACTGCGGATCGAGCTCGCTTATATTGTCTTTGGATACTATATCTCCACCGCTTCGGATCGCGATCTCTTGTTCTCGTGTTCCCCACTGATAACGTAGCTTCCAACGTCGATCGTGGATCCCACCCATGAATCAGATAGAATGGGGTGTCCCCCCGTATCCGATCTTGTGCGGTGTTAAACGCAAATGTGAGTCGCTCAGCATACTCATCCCAGTCTTGTTGGTCAACTTCAGCCACGTACATCTTAAGCGAATGCGTCAAGGTTTGCACCATTCGTTCGACTATTCCATTTGCTTGTGGCCTGTAGGCCATAGTAGCACGCTGTTTCTGTCCTACGATCCGACTGAAGGCTCGAAAAAAAATCAAACATAAATCCCGGTTCTCGATCGTGTCTGATAGCCTCGCTAGCTTCAAAGCACCGGAACACACATTCTTCATAACTATCAGCTATTGTTTGTGCTGTTCGTGATGAGCTGGCCTTTGCAATCACATATCCCGAGAAGAGTTACACCCAAATAAGCAGTTCGGTATTCCCCTTTGTAGACTTGGGCAACGACGGTATATGATCCATTGCGATGGTCTAAAATGGATAGGTTGCGTTCAGGTTGCCCGGGGATCTCTTATGAATCTTCGGGCTTCCTTTTTCGGTCTCACAGTCCGTACATTCGCCCACATATCGTTGCACACTCCGATATAGTCCTCTCCAATGGAATCGCGATCTGATCCTCTGATAGGTTCTGCCGATACCCTGATGGCCTCCTCCCAGACTCGTATGATAGTGATACAAAAAATCCTGTTGCAACGTCTCAGGGATCACCAATCGCATCAAACCATCGCGATCTTCTGACTCTCTTTTCGCCATGGGGCAGAAAAATAGCAGATCGTTTTCATCGATTTCGTATTCTGGCGCCAGTTTTGCACACATCTTCACCTCTCCCGCGTCTAAGTTTGATACATCGCCACTTAGATACACCTTGAGATTGACAATCCAACACTCTTCATCTTGAGCTTGGACAATTCGTTGTACCCTAATCCTCTGTACTATCTCCTCCTGAACCACTTCAGGTTCATGACGTATCCTCCCGGCTGATCTCGTGATTGCAGCTATCCGCACCAACTGACCATCTTGCTTGGGCTTCAACAATTCATCGAGACGGTTCAGAGTCATTAGACCTTGTCGATATTCTTCAGCTACAACAGTTCTTCCTTTACGTTCTGCAATGCTGTGCTGGCTAGTCGATCTGCGCTTTGGTTCCATTCTCGCTTCATATGCAGAAACTCGTGACTAGGCCAAGATCGCAATTATTTTAACGCTTTATGTTTAAGAGTTGCAGGCCCGGGGCTTTGCAGTCGATCTCAACGCGCATCTGGCGGATCACCAAATTATGATCCCCACAAAAGATTACTCTTCCCCTGTCCAGATCGGCCAGTAAATCGAAACATAACAGCAATCCATTATACTCAGCTTCATTCACGGTGAGGTAGAGAGTGTATCTGTATTCTGCCGCCACGATCTTCCACTCGGGTTACCTCCATATCACCGCACTGTACGACCCTCCTTTCTTTTTTATCCTCGCCGATACATCGAAGCTGGCCACCAGCAACTCTTCATCTGCTTCCACCGTTGGAGGCGGTGTTGATATCTTGAGTCGGCAGTCTTTACGTGGGTAGATCACGATCAGCATCTCTTCTATTTCGTCTCTTGGAGTGATACTCGCTGCCAACATGCCCAGGATTTCTTCCTCTCCTCGCTCACATTTCTTCACCTCCATAGTCCACTTAGACAACAAGGCAGCTCACCGTCCTAATCTCTCGTTGAGTCCCCGAGATTGCATCAACCACGCTAACGTAGAATGTCGGGTCAGCACAGTGATCTCTCGCGAAGCAAGCGTAGTGTAGCATACATCCAAAACACGAAGTAGCGCCAGCACTTCCTTTTCCACCGTTCCATAGTTAAGCTCGTTGGGCTTTAAGGTGCGGCTAGTAAACGTAACCGGATGGTATACGCCCTCGTACTCCTGTATCAGGGCCGCTGAAACAGCCCACTTGCTAGCGTAGACTACGATCACAGGGGGGCGATCTGGGTCGAAATGTTTGAGCATAGGAGCGGTAGCTATCTTAGCCTTTAGCATAGTGAAAGAAACCCTGGCTTCCGTCCATCGACCCTCGGTCGACCATTCGTCACCTGCTGCGAGCTGAGATCGGCCGATCTCGAAGAAATCCGATTCTCTTAACTCATACAATACCGCGTCATACACCGCGAAATCCTCAATGAAGCGACGGTAGTAGTTCAAGCTTTCGAGAAAAGATTGCATAGCTCGTAGCGTGCTAGGGAACGGGATGTTGATCAACGAACCCAAGTTCTTGGGCTGAGCCTCCAGACCATCCACAGACACTCGATTTCCCAAATAGTCGACCTTACGGCACCCCCAAAAACTCTTTGTGAGACTGACAGACAGATTCCACTTATCACATGCTTCCAGCAATCGCTCTACTTTTGCGTACAGAGATTCCCATGACGTGGCTGGTATGAGGATGTCGTCAATGTAAGATCGGCGTCCCAGTATAGAAGATCGTCGATCTGTTTCAGGTTCGCCGTCCTTGAACATGTCGATCTGGCCATCAGAGGTGGATCTCTGGCCGATCTTGTGGTATCCATACAGCGCATTGTCAACTAGACGTTGGTAGATCTGGGGCGCGTTCTTAAGCCCAAAAGGCATTCGCAACCACTCGAAAAGACCAAACGGCGTGACAAACGCTGATATCAGTTTTGCTCGCTCGGTCATTTGCACGACCCAGAATCCACTGGCCATGTCTAGCGAACAGTACCATAGGGCTTTATCCAGGTCTTCCAGCAGATTGCTGATCAACGGCATAAGATACACCATCAGGCGTGTCAGCTGATTCACTCTTCGATAATCTATACAGGGACGAATATCCACTCCATTCTTTTTGAGGATCACCACTATATGAGACGCCCAAGGCGACGTGGATGGCTGAACGATCTTGGCCGATAACAGCCCTTTGATAAGATCTGACAGCTTCTCCCGATATTTAGGTGCGACCGGACGTACTCTTTGCGCTATCGGAGCTGCCCCACCGACATCAATATCACCGATCGCGCCTCGTGCTGCTGGTGGTAGAGCATTATCTTTACCCATGAGGAGGTGACGGCTCTTCCAGATCAGCAATCTGAGCCGCTGTTGATCTGTGGTGAGAGGCACATTGGGATCACCGATCTGAATGTCATCAATCGTAACTTCTTCTGTAGCTGCCGACATCTCTGGTAGCACTGCCATGTGCTGCTCGATATCTTCAGCAAACAAATCTCCGCTCTCGTGGTAGTAAATTGGCGTTACCGCGATCCCGGCATCTTCAGTCTTTAACATTGCTTCTTCCTTGGGCTCTTTTGTCTCTCCCGGCTGGTCCAAAGTCAGCAGTTTATCAGTCGGTTCGGCCTTCGATGGAGACGATCCGTCACGTAGCCATTCTGGATCTGTATCGCGATCTCCCTTCGTAGCCTGTTGGGCTTCGATTTCTTGATCGCTATGTACCCGCGCTAGTTCGGCTCCGTTGACCATTACTTACCTCGCGACGACAACACCTGTCTTTTGCGATTCGTCATTGCCAACTTTCTGCGTTATCATGAAAGTCGCTGGAAATATGTCCTTTAACGCGTCGGACTGACGTTTTATGATGCATTTGGGAGTGGCATACGTAGGGCGATCTACCAGTGGTCCGATCTGTTCTTTCAAGAGTTCATTCACTCGATCCGTCGTAGCCTCATCACCAGAGTTTGCCACTCCTTTTACTTCCCCGATCCGACCGTCACGAAACCTTGAGTTCGTGGTACCATATCGCCTTCGGGTCACAAGCCTAATATAGTGTGGGTGGGCAGTATGATCTCATGGTCGCTAATGTTGGTCCTATGCAGGTACTTCGTCTTACCCAACCCCGAGATCACAGTGGGAACCCAATCTGGTCCTCTAGCGACCCACAAATTTATCTTAGCCCCTCCGATCCCGATCTTCACTTCCCTTGAATCTCCGACCGGGATCACCACATGTTGGTCCTTCGCCGTTACATGTTGTATCTTCGATCCGTACGCGGGGCGACGTCCTGCGATATGAATACGGATTTCTTCCGGTAGGCATAGCGCGCCATCGGCTAGATCAAGCCGCACTCCGGCAGGCACCATAAAATCCATGCCCAGAATTGCTTCTTGCCCTGCCAGATCGCCTACCCACACATTGAAATAGTATACCAGCGATTCCGCGAGGGTTATTTTAATCTTGGTACGTCCCATCGTCATGTACGGGGTTTCAATAATCCCGATACATTCTTGTCGTTGACTTTCGTCAATATTACAACCGACCTTACGAGCAAAGGTGGTGTCAATGATCGACACTTCAGCACCAGAATCAAATAGCAGAGTGGCTTTTGCGTTGTTGATCTTGCCAACAGCTTTCGCTTGTTTGAACCACTTCCCGGGCGAGTAGTGCTTCCAGTATCCGCGAGATTCACCGTAAGCGAGCTCGATCTCCATAGTTAATTCAGATCGCGAGTACTCATCGATCATCTTCAGATGGGCCACGGAAGCAACACGTTTTAACTTCGAACGAGATATATTTGTTTCCATATCTGTATCTTGCTTACTCTCGCGATCTGTCTTCTTTTTTTCACGTATGCAATAATGCAGAGCCTAGATCGCTCGGCTCGTACCAGATTTAAACCTGGCGAGCGTCCTAGTTTAACATCTTCTCGGCCTTCTCTGGCAGCATCCCCGCATGCTTGTTTGGGACGTACCACTGGCGGATCATAGTGTAGAACTCCTCCATGGGACACTTCCCCGGGTCATGCATCTCACCGCAGGCACGACACACGAAAAAACAACTGTCCTAGGGGTGTCCTTTACGCCCACACTTCTGACAAGTGAGTCGCTTCCAGCAACCGAGATCTCCATGCTTGGTCGATCCGCAATGAGTACACGGCTTCGATAAAATATTGAGATCTTGGTAATCTCGACGAGTGTTCGGGTTGACCGATCTCGCGTTTGCCGTAACGTCATTGGGGGATGGGTGCCGATCCGTACTAGCAGCCACGTGGACCGATCTCAATCGATCTTCCAAATCTGATCCGTACGTGTCCGATCCTGACTCGATGCTGACGTCCTCGGTATGGAACATCCTCACCGCTCGTGCAGGCTTAGACAGCGCTGGACCCGGCGTTCCCTTCTACCTGAACTTGGACGATCCCATCATCACTTTACCCTGACGCGATCTCCCTTGTTGATATCCATGCAGTGTCTTTTTCATGGCATCTGCGTTTTCTATATTCAGCAGTAGCAATTGATTGGACAGATCGGGGTCGTCCAAGATGTCAATGAAATGGTTGACATGTTCCTTGCGCGCAGCTGGCAATCCAACATTACCGGTATCTTCGCCTGCAGTCCCATCACATTAAGCCGATATAGGTACTGCAAAGGATCTTCCTTCGATCGTTTCTTTGCTTGGTAATATTGCCGGCTCGCGGACATCCCGTGTCCCGCATATTCCACAAGAAAACTGTTCATCAATTCTTTCTAATTGAATCTCGTCGATCTACTCAGCTGTCGGTACCAGCATCGGGTTGGGCCCACCATGAGATCACCGAAAACCAGACATCTCTCTTCGTCCGGTGCTTGATCCCGGATGATCGCTGACTTCACTTTGCCGATCCAGGTTCGTGCTTTATCTTCTTCCCGATCCTTCCCTGAGAATTCTTTCAGTTCAGAAATCGCTGAGATTCTGATCCTCTGCGTGATGCTTCCCCCTCCGGTAGTCACACCGGTCGCGGCTACGTGAGGGATTCGTGGTTCGGGCATCCATAAATCATCCGGGTCGTATTCCGCCCCATGGTGGATCTGTTGATAAGTGTCCGACTCCACCGATTCCATCTCCACATCCGGCATGTCATGGCTTTCGTGCGAAGGTCAGAGAAAGGTACGGCGATCTGGGTGGCGGTTTGGCTGTCGATTCATTCGCTGAGCTGTGCATTGATCCGCCTCGTACTTCTTCATGGCTGCATTGAAGTGCCTACTTAGATCGCTTTCTTCTTGATCGTCCAGCCCAGTACGGGTACCGGCCGATCTCAGTAACATGTCGCCCTTGGCTCGTCCTTTAACGGCGTCGATCTTGGCTTGCCCGATCTTGTTCTTTATAAACGTACTACCCGATGGTCCAAGAGACATCCGACGAATTTGCTGATGAATCCATCGGACTCGCTCTCAGAGTCATCCGAGGCGTAACGGGGCGATCCCGCGGGGTGTTTCCGGAGTGAGTCCGAGGGTGTCCCGATCTTGTCTTCAGGAGTATTGGCTTTGCCCACCAGCATTATCATGATCTCCACAAACTCATTCGCCGCGTTCTTCAACAGTTCCAAGCTGCAACTCAGCCGTTCATCTCCATCAAAAGCGTTAGGGCAGACACCCATGTCGTCCAACATCTGCAAAATCAAATTGATCTCGTCGACTTTGTTGGTCCCAGGAGGTGGGACCGAGATCGGCTTATCCAGAGGACAAATCAACTTGGGCCTTAATATCTTGAACATTGGATCTGTCTTGAATAGTGTCTTCAAATGGCCATAATAGTATTGCCATTTCGCACGTTCCCGCGCTTCATTCGTCTTCTTCTTCTCTCTGAACGCGATCTTCACTGGGTTATATTCCGTCTTCTGAATCCCGATCTTATCTGGTGTTTCATAGTATTCCTCTTTGACTCCGATCTTCGATTGCACGGTTCTGCCGATTTGGCGATCTTTGACGTCCGATCCCATTGATCTCGTCGTGGGTCGTTCAGATGTGGTCGATCTCGTGATCGTGTTCCTCAGCTTGAGGTCAGGAGATCTGTCAACGAGGAGGTAGGGTTTGGCTTTCGCCTTTGGATTTTCATCCAGCAGATCGCTCTTTGCAGAGCATTTTGCGGTGACCCCTGAAAGGGCCCTAGGAGGGAATTGAGGTTTATCTTCCAGATCGATCTCTCGATCTTCCGCTTCCCTTTTCATTCCATTAGAGCCCCTCCCAAAACTCTGATGATCTGAAGATCTTGTGCTTCTACGTGTCTGCGTCGATCCCTCTGTCGCTGACACTTCAATCCCAGGTTCTTGCTTGATCTTGACATCTTCGCCAGTGGACTCACGGTAAAATACAGAGGCCTCAGAAGATCCGGGCGTGCGCACCATTGTGGTGAAGTCGATCTCACAAAATTGCTTTAGTGAATGTCGATCTTCCACTTTCCCAGACTTGCCGACTCACGGAGGGGGTACTCCGATCCGTGCCTTACCGTATAACCTTGTGCTCACCTTGTGTACCCGTCGGTTGGGCTGGCTTGAGCTCTTCGTAATGTCCTTGGGAGATGTCGATCTCGCTGAGGGTGTGGGGATGAGCGTTCGCTTCCGGTGCGGAAATCTTCACACCACGAACAGGGGTTCTGCGATCCTGATCTTGAGTCGCGGCGATCTCTATTTGGAGATGTCGCGATCTCGATCTTGAATCACACCGATCCCGATTCGTCTTCGGGATCGGGGCCTTCGCTGTGCGGAAATCTTCACTCATCAAATAATAGTCTTGCGTCGATCTTGCGTTGGAATCGGTCCGATCTAGTCTCGGGATCGGCCGATCTTGCCGGAAGTGCGCAATATAGACAGATCGGTTCTTGGTTTCGCCAAAATGAAACACGCCGATATTTCCGGTAGATCGCTTCGATCTTGCTCGGTATTGTCTTGAACTCCCTGTCCAGATCTTCTGACCGCTTGAGCCGTCTCACAATCTTGTGTCCAAAATCCTTTTCCTTTTCCTTTGTTGTGTGGCTGCTACCCTAGCAGTTGAGTTGAGTGTGAGTACTTGATCGATCCGGGCCAGATATCCCGAGATCGCTCTTCTCGATCTTTGCCAACAACTCAAGATCGGTATTCTGTGTCCCTGTAACACGCGTGCCTTGACCCTCCGGGGAAGCCAAATCAATCCTGCCCGAGGAAGATGGGAGGAGAACGTGCGTCGTGAGCAGAAGAAGTAGACTTCAAGTCTGTTTGTTATCCAACCAAATTAATAGCCAACCTATCATTAAGCCTATTCCCAACCATTGGTTACTCTCCAAGTCGATATCACCTTTAAGCTTGACCGTCCCCTTGAACACGTGTCGAAATTTCGTGACCTGTACTCCAAAGATAGCGCCAATACTCCCGATATCGTACCTAGACACCAAACGAGACCAAATTCCACATACGGTACCAAATGCCCACTTTTGGTACCGAAAAGTCCAAAATTGTATCCAAATGCGGAATGTGTCCAAATCCGCTTTGCGACGTCAATTCGACCGGCTTCCACCGGCTCTTTCGATATGAACTTTTGAGACATCACTCACGGACCTTCCCCAAGCATGTCTGACATGATCCAAAAGTCTCATCAGCGATATATCCATAATCAGTGGGGAACATGACCGATCTGATGCCCAATTCGAGATAGTTGAGGATCGACATAGTGCAATACGGCCATATATGTTATTCCGTTCATTGTGCATACTCCGATGCCATCACCAAGAGTTTATCTGCTCAATGGGACCATCCACAGCTCTTACAACGGTCCCACGGACTCCCACAAACATCCCCACTTCCAGATCGGGCCATAATTAACCTAAATCAGTACTCCCTTTGGGAGACCCGTAGAGAGCATCACCTATCTGCAGGATGTTACACCTTCGTCACCGAGTCATATCACATCACCTGGTTTCAGATCCTTGTACCAGATACTTGTCCCAGATCGCTCCATGGTAATCGTTCTATTTGTCGGCTTGTACCAGATCGCTCCGTCTCAGGTCGATCCGTATCCATCGGTTTGGTGACAGTTGGACCAGATCGCCGGTTCCCATTGAGATCAGTTTCCATCTCTTCATTCGATCGCCAGGTCCCATGGCCTCATTTTCCACCTGTAAGTGACACCTTAACTGGGTGGCCACCGATCCACGTCCCATCATTTAATTTAATTAGTGACTTTACCACACAGGCCAGACTATGAGCTTGCTCATGCATGTTACGACTCTGTCGTCGTCAGTTACTGACCTAATCCGTACATCTTACGCAAACGATGATCACTGTGTGACTCTGCTACATAATCTTGGAAGCGAGAAGTTTAAGGACTCAGACATAGAATTGTCAGCACAATTACGTGCGCGGCCACATCGATACTCCATCCATCACGGCCTGTTGTACTACGTCACGGATGTTGAGGGTACTTCTCGTATCGTTTCCTTGCACGATGAGTAGTTAAAATATCGAATCCTCCATGATTCACAAAGTACTGCGTTGAATGTCCATCTCGGTAAAGGGAACACCTATATCTCAGTTATCCAAAACGCTTGGTGGTCCGAACTTTATAAATGGCCAGCACATATTTGCGTACGCGTGAAACGTGTCATCGGGTTAAACCCCCAGCACATGAGGTTGCGCTGCAAAATATTTTACCTGTACCCAAAGAGTGTTGGGAGTTCATCATTATCGATTTCATGCTCGACCGTCTGAAAGATTCGTACGACAATATGGGTATTGTGGTCTTTGTTAACCGTTTGATCAAGATGGCTCACTCGGCGTCTGTACCGAATAACATTGTTGATGAAGTTACAACTACGCTGTTTATAGATCGAGTCTTCGATAACACAGCTTGCCTGTGGCAATTGTCTATGATATGAATCCTCGCTTCGCTTGGAATTTTGGACAGTCCGTCTTGAAGGTCCTAGACACACGCTTAGACATGTCCACAGCGATTCATCCGCAGACCGATGATCAAACCAATCGAGTGTACCGCGTTTTTGGCGAGGTGTTACGAAGAGGTTGCGCTGCCGAAACGTTGGCGTTCCATGCTTCCTGTTGTTGAGTTTTCTTTAAAAAATGATGTTCATGTCTATACAGGATTTACTCCGTTCTACGTGAAAGACCTCACAAACCCTCGCGCTCCGTTAACGCTACCACAACGTGGTTCAGGGCTTGGTGGGGGAGCGATGGACGACCGGCTAGCTGAAATTATTCCTGGTATTATTCACAAACAATTCAGCGGGTTTCTCGCAACGCGATTGAATGTCTTACGCCATGCGTGTGACGCACTGGCTAATAGCCAAGAAAAATCGAAAGAGCAATCAGATGCCAAAGGAAGAGTTTGTATTGAACGGTACGAGGTCGGATACCAAGTATCACTCAATGCTAAAAACCTACCTACAAATGCAGGGTCCGCTGTCTTCAACACAAAGTTGCATCCGCGCTTCATTGGACCATTCACAATCGCCTATAAGAAGAGACTTGCGTATACGCTCAACCTTTCGCGCAAATTGCGCACACATCCTGCTTTCACGTTGGCTTACTTAAGCTGTATCGGGATCCGTCCCACGTGAACTTGGAGGCGCTTGCACCGCAACAATTGGCCAGGCAATCGGCTGCTGAATCCGGTCGAGGGTGTCAAGATGAGCCTTTATCCGTGTAAGACCCTACCTTAACTTCTGAAGGCGAGTTTGCATCGTGTCAAGCGTACTCTGGGTCTTACCCACGGTCTCGGGGGGACAATTTACTTCGAGATGTAGCTTCTCATGCTCCTCCCTAGATACATCTACCTTCACCGACGCTGCTCGGTGATCAAGGGGACCATCAGTTGTATGTGGATGGACTTTTGGAACGACGTCGTCGTCATAGCCAATGTCAGTATCTGGTATATTGGCGAGAGTAACCCCAGTCAGAACAATAATGGGAGTATAATTAATCCTTCGTCAGGATTGCCCATACGTCGAAAATATTTTTAAAGTAACGTCAAGGGCCATTCGGAGAACGAGATCGCTTCTCACTTATAGCGACGGAAGGACGCGAACAGCTCCGCAACATTTGGACAGAACCCCCGCAACCGGCATAGCCGAAGCGTAGTGGGCACGAGCTCGCAATTGGTCTCTGGTCTTAAGATTGGCGCATTCATACCGAATCATCCGATCAATACGAAATCTGCCACGATGGTACTTGCTCTCAGACCCGTACACGGCCGAGGTGTCGATCTCGATAGACCCAGCGAATGAAGTGACCTTCTTCTTCCTCGAGTAATGCACCAGCGAACAAGAGTAAGGGCACTCTTTTAATATGCCGAACCGGATCACGATGATCTATGCTTTCAAGGAGAGACTGGTAGTTGCTTTGTGTTGTCAAATAAATTTTGAGATACCTTTCGTGTAGTGCCTGCCGGAAGGCAATATCCTCCCGCAAAGTAGCCTCTTGGCCGATGGCTTGAGTGGACAGATAACGACCAACTGTTTGACGAAGACGTTCCTTCACGTCGGATGTTGTAAACACATTTCCGCGATGCCTTTTTAGGACCTTGTCAGTCTGTGAGTGGCGGAGAGCCATCATTTATTTGTGAATGACCAGCTTTTGTTGCTCATCGAGCGGGTATGTGACGATGGTTTTCCCAGCATCCGATGAAGGATGCTGCGCCGCTGTCGCGTTGGTGTCACTACGTTCGATGAACGTATTTAGTGCCGAGCGAGGTCGTAACTCAGGCACAGGTGGGTTGGACATCGTCCCTCCTTCACTACAAACAATGGAAATGCTACCATATTCCACATCCTCATGAAGACTGAGATATGAAGCAAGAGTCGGAAACTCGTCTTTTGGCGATGCCATGGTGTTTAGTGATTTGTGTTTTTAGCAAATCGTGAGGTTGAGCGCACACAACCCGACCTCATCAAGAAAAGTATATGGTTGACGTTTTGTAATAAATTCCGTCTGGTAAAGGAGAATTTAACGGGGTAACATGTGTGGTTTACAACAGGGGTGAGACGCCATTAACATTATATTAGAACGCCATCATCGTATCAGTTGTTGGAGGATAGCGTGTGCCGGACACCAAAGTACGAGATCATTTAAAAGGTATAAATTAGAGTATTAGTGTCAAAATTAAGTACGGTTATTCTAGAGTGTTATTTTAGATATAAAAAAAAAGTTTAGCTCCCCTCAAATTTATCAACAACACGTGCCTTCCTAGGTAGTCTTCGATATTAATAAGAGTTAATTCTTACGGAGACACCGGCTAGCAAGCACACGGTGCCGTAGATTGATTGAATACTTCTGGGTCCCTTGGACAAGAACCTAGATCTGTAAGATCGTTGACTCGTAGAGTCAAGTTCTTGTATAGGACTACCTCGCTCACTAATCAGAACGCCTTCCTCTGGCTAGGAGGTGTATCAGATCCGCTTCAAAAGACGACTACATGAGTCGTTGTGGACACGGCAGATTGAGATATTGCGTAAACGTGGCGGTATCGTCATGCGCTGATGTATAGTACAGCGTTCCGTGACCAGAAGCTGGTCATACCTGTAGGTACACGTAGACAGAAAAATAAGAAGTGGTATAGCTGTATATGTGCTACTGAACTGGAAACTGACATCATCATTCGACGTTAAAAAGCGAGTCAAAATACACGACGACGGTCTTTACGGGCACTGATTGCTTATGGTAGATAAACAGCAAGTTCTACCTCGATTTGGCTAGATACTAACAAGACAAAAGACCAGGTTATCATGAACAAGTAATAGTTGATGTAGTGTTGCTACACCGATACTGCTGGAAGGATTCTCGACTTTGAGGACGAATGCTTCATACAAAAGCGATAACGCAGTCTTCTGACCATAGCGCGAGGTAGGGCTACCGACGTTGTCCTTTTTGTTACCCTCTGAATATTCTTTATATATGTCTTTATCAGTCTGTTAGACAAGCAGGTGTCACGTCGCTCGTGCGCGCCATACCGAAGAAAATCACTTGCTCCACTATTGCTCGAAGCGCAACAACTTCGGGTTCGAACCCTTTTCACCTATTTTCCAAAAGAATTCATTACTCAACCCACTCAATACTGTTTGCAAAGTTTGCGTAGTTTGTCTCCACGGCAAAATCTGCCAGGGTGCTCCAAAGAGGTGACGGACATAGCGACGTAAAAGAAAATGCCCTCTATCTCAGAATGACGTTCAGCCGATATTTGCCGATGACGATTGCACATCGAACTGTGTTCTGGACAACAATAGTCAGCCGGTTATTCGGCTACATCGAATCGTCTTCATACTGCCACGAGACCGCACGATAAATACCCCACCATAATGTCGTACTGACAACTATGATAAATGATGTCATCTCAATTGTGCTTACCTTTTCTGCCCCGAAGGTGTAAACTCATACGTAATTGACCGCCGTCGTATCCGTTTCTTGATTACACATTACTTTTGAGCTCTACACAGCTGATCCGTGTACAAAGCGATATCGCATTTAATATTTTATTGTCGATACTGCGCTTATTTGTGCTTTTCAGGTGTCTCGTGTCAATTCCTTTTCGTTTGAACTTCGCAGTGAGGTACAATAAAGTCATCTAATTTTACTTAAACCTTACCATGTCTGTTCTACCCTCCACCTGATCACTCACTGTCGGCTTACTAGGTTTTTGCCACCTTGCTCCTTTGGGTATCCAATAGTTGTTTGCGGCCTTGAAACACTGCAAACGCGTGCTTCAAAGATCCGAACTTCATTTCTGTGTACTGTGGGCCAGTGACCTGCATTTAAATTGCCGATTCGAGCTCTCTTCTCCTCCATGTATCCATTGTTTTGTTCGCCAAGTAATCTGCCATGTATTATGGACCCGTGAGTGCGACTATTTTAACAAATGGGCATGTTTGCCCGACTTCACATTGTCACAATTTTATGCAGCTTAAGTCCAACGACAGAAGCCAAACAGACTCGTAACGGAGATGCGTACATTTTCCATTAGTATAATATCCTGAGCTATTAAACATCGATGCATATCTACCGACTTCTACAGCTAAAAACGATCGATACTGCAAGAGCGCGACGAGGCCGGGCGCCTCTTTGTCCCTGTTCAATGCGACGACGACGGTACTGTTAAAATTAAGCACTCCAAAAAAGGTATAGGAACGATCGATACGGTCTAATGTCGACCCCGTCACCATCACGTCGATCTTCCGTAGGATCAATCGTATAACTTTTGATATCTCCATGCCGCCTAATTAATTGATGGGATTGAACAGCCAAAGATCATAATAGAACAGGGTCGTTGAGGCTGTTGAGGTCTAATGACCGAAATGACAAACAAGCAGCACTAACGGGTAGCTTCGCACCGAATCCAATCTTCAAATCTTATTCCATTTCATACATAAATGTTGTAACAGTAATTGGTACCGTGAGGGTACATTGATTCTTCAATCCTGGCACAAATTCATTTTTAACGCGACCCGCATTGATCTTGGGGCCTGTAACAGGGTAGCTTGTTACATGAAATTGTCATCAAAACAATCTGACAATAAAGAATATTACGTCGAATATTCTTTTAACGATATCACAGAGTATGGTGATATTGTTGAGATGACCGAAGGGTCTACTCATTGGTTGATATCGTGATGATATCAACCCACCAATCGCTGCTAGACGCGCGCAATGGGTGGTGAGTAGACGTCATCATACATTTAGTTATATTACTATAATTAAGTCAGGACAACAGAGATTCAAGAAGTTATAGGACTTAATTATATTAATACAGTTTTACTTTTACCAGAGACTAGTCTGACTACTTAGTCTCCTTTGCTTCCTCTGTGTTCCTTCAACACCTAGCAGAGCACTGTCGACCACTGTCGTCAGTGGAAGTATACTCCGTACTGGTCAACCAGTACGTAGTCAACAGTGCCCCGTTACAGGGACAGTCTCCTCAAAAGCTGCAATTTACATTACATACGAAGAGCTTATTGTAAAGAGAGCAGTGGCTACTTTGTATGAAGGGAGTCAGGTCCTGTTGATTTCTCTCAAGCAACAATCGGGGTGATTCCGTAAGATGCCATTGACACCAAAGCTAGGTGTTGATGAGAAATATGATCTTGTTTTATAATCTTCTACAATATTTACATTGCTATGTTAGTGTTGAAGGAATGTCATCGTCGAATGTAACATTCGATTTTTGCTGCAGTAAATGGTCGCTATGGGATATTTACTAAACCTACTATAATACCAATTGCTGCTAGACGCGCACAATGAGTGGCGAGAAAGCAGCCTCATTGCGTATTTTTGGTTGCTATCGCCATTGTACGATCAAATATATAATTTCAGGCAGCCTAAAACTATCGACTTATTATAGCTCGACGTAAGTATTAAGACATCTATCAGCAATGCGGATAGTGTAAGTCGCTCATTCTCTGTCAGTACAAGCGTTTAGTTCCCCGTTCAACAAACTTAGTTTGATTGCGGCAAAAACGCTAGCTGTGCGCCACAGATGAGCTACTCTTTTAATGGACCGTTATTGCCAATTTCATCGATGTCGAGACGCATATAGGCATGTTTTTCTATAAAGTTTCAGGATGAGCGTGCATAAAGCTCTACTTGCTAAAAATCTTTTACACAATCGTATTACTTTTTCACGCATGTCGACTAGACCCATGATTTTCGCAAGCTTTCATTTAGCAAAACAAGATCAATAATAATGTATGATTTAGCCACAAGCATGGGCTTGGCGACTATTATAATGAATGGTGCGTCAGCGATTTTTAGACGATGCAAAAACATCTCGCGGATATTACAAGACCTGATGTGTCGTAGAAACTCGATATTGATCGTAATAGTCGCTTAATTTAAATTTCGCGAGGACAATGAGCACGAGCAGAGTAAGCGTGACCCTAAACGTACACTATGCATCGGCATAGGAGTGACCTCTTGATTTTCGATCGTATATATTATGACTGCACATCTCGAGACCGAGTGGACGTAATAGTCCTTCGAAACATTCTTGAGATGCTTGTAAGATGACCGTTTACATTAATAAGATATTTTGCATGAAAATAATCAAGCTAAGATCACCCTTCCGCGACCGTATAATCTATTTAGCAATGTTCGTGAGTAGAAAGAACATGATATCGAGAGAAGTAGAATCACGCACAATCTTCGGATGCTTATAAACTTTTTCGTGGCATCGTGATCAATTTGATATCATCGGAAACACTAACCTCGCATTGGGTCGCTATGTGTATTTAAAGCAAGTGCGTAAGAAATTGTATTAGTGCGCAAGTAGAAAGTATAGTAGCTTCCGCACGTCCAACATGAATGTGACCCTTTTTTCGTCAAAATAAGACTTCCTATCATACAGATACATCCTTCATTGCAAACTGCTAACTTTTGAGGTATCGAGTAAGTATATACGTGAGACGATTGCATATAAATTGCCTGATGTCTTTGTGTATGTCAAAATGTAGAAAAACCTGGTCGCTCTTACAATAACGAACATGTGAAAAAGCTAAACGTATCATAATTTCGAATGATGTCTACGTCTATCTTCAAAACATGATACAGTTAAGACCACCGAAAGTTTTAAAGACAAAAGGTTCTACAAAGTATAAATAAGTGCAGTTTTCTAGAGCCCATAGCTATACAGATCTTCTTTTGGATTGCAATTAATACATATTTTGTCGAGGTGATCGAGCAGGTAATGATTCAAATTAATGTTTTAAATCAAGCCGCATATAAATCATATCTCGTTTTCTCTATGTGACCCCGCAGACTAAGAGAGAAGCGCACAGCAACCCTGTTTATTCGAAGCAAACTTATCTTCTACATATATCGATAATCTTGAGCAACAAAGACTGTATGGAAAATGTAATGCATGCCACCAATCCTAAACAAGAGAGTATCAATATCGATATGCAACGTACGAATTTACAACTATTCGGAATAAATAAAATGCGTGTAAAAACAGATATATAAGAAGTCTATGGTCACATTAAAGGGAAACAAACAAAATATAACGATCTTCAACTTATTGCAGCATCAAATTAGCACGGCCAATGAAAAGCGAAGCAATATCCTTCCGCAAAGCTCGCATCAGTCGGAGCAGTTGCTGTAACATGGCGCTAAGCAATATGTACTGTTGATAACAGATTAAGATATTCCACTGATATTGAACCAAAGTATGCATATCCTCAAAACGTTACAGGTTGACATCCTCAACTTCATAGCAGCCAAGGAGACTCACTGCTGAAATCATTTGTCAAGCTTGGTGAATAAATTGCAGCCCGTCACGTCGAAACCAACACACTTATTGTGAGTTTGGACATGTCGAATCAAGTGGGTACGTCGAAGATGTGAAGCCCGGATCGAGTGTCATCGAACGTGTGTTTGTTTTGCCAATACGCGAAAATCAATGGTGCAGCTCGTGCGATCGTTTGGGCCGCCACGAGCCGAATTCAGGTCTCGAGATGAGGTCGTGAGCATGACGAAGGTAAGCATGAGATGCAACATTTTCTCACGCATTCTACACCTTTTAAGTTGTATGGTGCATAAAAGTATTAATACGCAAACACAAGTTATGATTCCATATTACGTTTTGCGGTATTTTCTTCAAGAACCTTCACTATAAACTTACATCAGAGACGCTAGATCAAAACTTCGTTTTGTAGTAGGTGCGCTTAAGCTGTTTGCAAGCTTAAATAGTTCGCCTTCGTATCTATCTCTGATATGACGGGAAAGTGAATGTTCAGACTCGTTAGAAATACTTCATGTCAGGATCGTGATGTATCATTATCATGGCTACAATTATTATGCTATAAAACATTTCACCACTGATAGAAGTATGACTACGACGTATATGTGTTTTACGCTAAGTGCTACATACCCCGGAGTGGAATAATTGGTCGTCCGCTTAGAATGGATAAGGAAATGAGCCCTAAGTTCTGAAATGTTTGCGCTGGAAATATCAATAAACATAAATTATCGGCGTAAATAGATGAGAAGTGCCTTTACTTAATTAGAGACGGAGGAAAAGTTAACAGTCATCTTGACGAATGTTCATTTTGTCACACAATCAATGTGTGTTGCAGCACCCGGTGCGTTATAATATCCCTATCTACT
Organism: Hyaloperonospora brassicae; assembly: GCA_947650285.1. Taxonomy (NCBI): domain Eukaryota; phylum Oomycota; class Peronosporomycetes; order Peronosporales; family Peronosporaceae; genus Hyaloperonospora; species Hyaloperonospora brassicae. Next base: position 364,898 of record CANTFL010000251.1, on the reverse strand, counting down.
TAAAGACCGAGGTGAAAGCCAACATTTTTTGTGCTCTAGTTGTTTTTATGGCGTCGACGGAATTATTTCGAGGTCAGTTGGTTGAGGCTAGTAGGTTTGATTTGGTTTATTGCGAGACTATCCGGGTAAAGAGGATGACAGTTTGTATCGCAAGAGGCGCATCCGTAACCGTGTAGAAACAAGCATTGGTAATTCGCTACAACTCAGAATATGTACAGTATGATGACATACGTCGTACTAGAGATATATGATAAGTCTTATATCATCTTAGACTTATCATTTCTCAGATAATATGAGTAATGGGTCAGCTGGAGACAAAGATACGAAGCGATGCTGGCATCTTGCTCATCAGATGGTCATCTGATATAACAGGAAGTATTGTAGTGCTCACAAAAGCGTGCATTCCTTTCGAGTGAGTGGGATGAGCTCACTTGTGGAATAGTCGTTAGCATTAATGCACAAAAGAGATAGAGTAGACAGCAAAATAACTAAGAATCAAAATTCCCACATCAGAGCAGAAGCACAGACAAAGGCTCACCACTTGTATAATTCGGGTAACCCGATTGAAATTGCTCACAAGAAGTACAGAATATGCTTAGTAAAGCCTGATACCCAGAATCATCAACATATTCATATATTAATTGACAGTATATCGAATCGGGTCGGGCCCCGGTGTGTCTGAACTACCACACATAGAATGTCTCAAAAGTGATTGGCTATGTAAATATTGAGGGAATAAGCTGCCAAAAAGACATAGAGTTGGTCATTGAATGTCTTGGTGGAAAATGGGGTATGCTTAGGTGTTTATCCTCGTCATCTGATTGAATCTATATAGGCAAGCTTTTATATATATAAATTAGTATATTTTTTATAGATCCTAAACGATTTATGCTACATCTGCATGGTGAAAAGTCAAGCAGATTACTGCAATCGCTGCAAAAGAAGTTCGTCGCTGACTTAAGATCGATATTAATTCTCGACAAGAAATACAGTTACCAGTATGTTATCGATTGCAGATGTTATCCTTACCGGCAAGATTCGAAATAAAAGATACAGGTCTCACTGTTGGAAGTCGCTTCAGTCGAGCTTTATCTCTGCATATTTGGTCTAATTGAAGGACGTATTCCTGAAACCTTACCTGCAAGATGTTGACAAATAAAAGTTCTCGTCATGAGGTTGACGTGAAAACAGGTTCAAAGTAGTGTATCATAAAGTAGTGATAACTTCCTCTTACTCAAATTTTGATCGAAAAGTTTTATGCCGTTGGCTTAGCAAGGAGGGGCCATGTAATGCGTATACTTCCATTAATCTCTCCGACCATCGTTTTGTGCAAAGACACAGAAGGATGATAGACATTGCATAGAATCAGTAAACTGAATGCTGCAATGAGACAGGCTTCGACGCTATTTCGAAGAAGGACGTGATCATAGATGTTTTGTCGCAAAATAATCGTTTTCTTCCATGTAAGTGATGAATATATTATACCAGACTCGCATACGTGAACAGAATATCCCGCTTATTGCAGCAAGCACTCCCAGCAAAAGATCGTGCCGATGTCTTGTTGTTGATCTAGCGATGAGTGTGCCCTGCTGCATGTAACGAATGTATATCGTATCTTCGGAAACCAAAGAAATCTCACCGGTTTATTAATTTTTTTAACTTTTTCATTCATATCTGATCATTAATGGATAATAGACGTGATAAAATATATGCCTCATTTATATAAGCTTTTGTATAATTATGAAGTAGCGCACTTCGTACGTCAATACGATGGAGTGTCGATTCACGGCTAGAAAATAACACCTCCTGGGTGCATCATTAATATAAACGGTGTATAAATTGTTGAAGAAGTAATCAATACGATCATTGATTGACCAGTTTCATGGATTTATATGAAACCAAATTTTCTTCAAGAGGAACGAGTGCTTTCACAGTACTTGGTCAGTACGCGGAATTCGGGGGTTTTATTTGCTCAAGCAACATATGATGTGATTTGGAGTGCTGATCCAAAATTATTATTTGCTTGCATTGGTAAAGACATGATACAGTCTATAATATGAAGATTGCGGACCAATTTTTGCCGTAATTGTTGTCTATGACGTCAGCCGTTTATGATGAGATGTACAGTAATATAAACAACACAGATGGCGTCAAGCGCGTCATCTGTCATCAGTTGCGTCAGCTGCAACTGACTGAGAAAAATTGCATAATGTATGATAAATGTAACTTTGTCATGAAGTATGAACTCACAATCGGCCGTATCATGTGCCGAAAAATTTGAGCTCGAAGTGTTTCGTCGGTAAGAGATAGTGTCGTCGGTGGGAAGAATCAGTTTGATCGATACAAGTCTTGTTTTCGGCGTCGATCCAGTCTGAACCTCTGTTTCAGGATCAAATAGATATCACATATGCAATCGCCAAATCTTGCCCTTGTTTACGGACAAGGCACTCTACATGCGATTAGCATAAGACAAGGTACATATTTATGTGTCATGAAGCCTTCTCTACTGTCCGTATGACACTAATTAGCGATCGATAAGTCGTTTGATATTCGCTTGGCATCGAGCAATGTGACGGATCTAACCTCTTCTTCCGTCCATCAATTTGATCGACATGCTCTTTCCGATTTTTCTGCTTAAATAAAATATCCCGTGTATAGCAGTGAAAAGATTAAATGGAATGAAATTGGGTGTAGCTGTCAATGCCACAAGGTCCTAGCAACACCCCTGTCATATCACAGACATGTATAATGTATGTTGAGACTGGTGAGCGACTTCACACCGATCTACTTCTCCGAAAATAGACGGTTTATGAAAAGAAGGTCAATCGTGAAATTTTATGAGCCCCACGATAATGGCTTCTCGCGCTTGTGCGTTATCGAAAGTTGTATACCAAACCCACGAGGTTTATATTTGTAGCTAGAATAGTAACATACATGGATGAATTGTAGCAATACAAGTCGTAAGTCCTGATTACGCAAAAAGTGGTAGCCGTCGAGCACTTACTGCGAGCTTACAATGCAATTTAATTATTGAGGAATGTAAAATGGACCAAAAATTTACGCAAACATATGCGTGCGACACAAGAGGAAGAATGAAATGCGTTTTGTAGGATACATAAAATGAAATGTTACAACGTAATCTGTAAAAATACGTAATGAAGCATATAGACATTATCAAAGTACACCACTAATGAAAACAGAGCGACCCAAATCCATAGATACAAAAGGTGATGATCACATGGATGCATATCATTATCTTTTGATAGCATGTACGACAGTGTCGTTCGAAAGTATACATAAGAGCATTTTTAGTGATCTGGTATAATTATATCAGTCTTTTGTATCCAATGATCGCTTCTGGTAACACCATGAGTCGACGACACGCCAGCAAGTCTACCACATGATACATAAATCTATGAAGCAAGCGTCAATCTTTTCCGTGAAAGCAAGTCGAGCAACTATGTAAAGAGTGCTTCACAATAAAGATTCAGTGTATTGTGCTTCATGTTCGTTGTAGACTGATCGGCCCGAGGTATTGACGCTTGTGTACGTAGTGTACTTTGTCGCAGTATGATTCCCACAGTAGCTGAAAAACCTGCCACTACCTCTCAAAAACCATGGTTGGAATATACCGTATATAGTGGGTCGTTCGCGTACCCGAATATGCCTCACCAAACTAACCAACCAACATAGTGTCCTTTGCAACAGATCTCATTTGTCGCAACTGATTTAAAGTTAATCGATAGAGACATCCAGATCAGCACCATATCCACCTTCAGCATTAGCTTCAATTTGTGACGAACATATACCTCTACCAGCATCTCTCCTTCTTTGGTGATAGTAAACGTGGTAACGTGGATCAACGCGGACGCGCGAACCTGAGGGTACGCGCGTTCGCATAGATCCACATCGCCACCTGTAATATCACCGAAAGAATTTGAATTCTGTTCCATATATGCCGGGTGTTGTTGTTGTTTATCATGCTCTTGTTCTACCTTTAGCTGTCTAATAAACATCTCGTACAGCATTCCTTACCGAAATTTGGAACTGAGATATCTCTGTTATCTGAACTCAACAATACCGCAAAGGCGACAGCTACACATATTACAATGTCGAACCATAGGGTCTAAATAAAAGATACATGAGTGGTGTGGCCCTTAAAATTGCAAGATAAACAACACTATCAGGTAGTGGTTGATGCGTCAATGTGCCTCTTCTTATTGTAAAATAACGTCGATGACACCGATCCTAATAAATCTGATTCAAATGGAATGCGCGAGCGAATGAAGAAGATGTCGGTTTGTGAGTAAAAATATCTCAGGTATGTGTCTACTCGGTCGCATATTACATCAGTGGTGCTTCTTTTGATATTTGGTGCATTACCCTTGATGTTGAGGTGCATTTCTGTATTCCCTCAATACTTTTTTTCTTGTGATGCAATTTGGATCTTTCTGTTAAATTAGCTTTTTTAGATATTTAACCTTGAGCTGCTTTTTATATTCTCTCATCTACTTGGTGCCTTTTTTATCCCATTACTTAGATAATAAAACCGCTATTCTTTTTTTATTGTTACTGAATCACTTCTTGTTGTTTGTATTGTATTTTTTATACAATATCGCATTTGTCCCCCCTTTTTCATACCCTCTCTGGTGCATTCTTCGTATTGTTTATTACTTGCTACTATTTATTAGTTCAACAACGACTTTCTTCTTTTTTTGACGATTTGGTGCATCTTTCATTTGTCTCGCTGACACTGGCCACACACGGTTATACAAACAATCGAACGCCTCATCTGCTCATCAGGCAATGGAACAAAAAGTGGTCACTAGCTTACCACACATGCTCAGCTTTATTGAATTACGCACACTCGCATCATCGCGACCTCATCCCGACAGTTTCAGCTAAAAGACAGAGACAATGCGCCAGTCGAGATTGTCCGGCTGTGTCACGAGCGACTCGAAACGCCAGACAGCTGACGATTTCTTCTCCAGTACTTGGTCCGCAAGATCAGCTGAAACAACTTCCAGATGCTCCACGGTTTCCAACAGCACGTCCAGATGCAGTCGTTCAATCATCGTGGTGTGGTCCTCTAGAGTAGCCTTCGCCGTCTGACTACCCACCGACGGCATTGTCTCGTGTGACACATTCGGGTCCTCGTCTCTCTCCCCCTCCTTCTTCTTTTCTTCCAGCTGGTCCAACTCGACCCTCTGTGATCGCGTCAACGCTTCCAGCGCTTCTTCTTGCTTCATCTCCGCCAGCGACATCCTTTCCCAATTCACGCCATAGAGGTACACCCCGTTGATGTCCAGCTGTTTGAGTGAAAACCTGTTGCCACTCTTACTCGTTTGTTGCATCGCAAACAAAAACGCCTTGTAGCAAGTTTGCGACAGTCCAGCTTGCATCTTTTCTGCTGCAGCCGACTCGGAGACGACTCCATTGGCAAAGTTGACAAACTCGTTCGAGTACATGGTATTGATCGCCAAGTCACACGCAAAGCGAGCACCGTTCAAGAACTCGACCGCGTCGATTTCCACGTTCGTTGGCAGCTGCAGCTTTGTAAAGAGAAAGTAGTTTTGCAACATCCAATTGGATGGCGGAAAAATGCTGTGGACAAGGTACCGGTCCATTTGCAAAGCCGCCCGTTCTTTCGTGCGCGTGGCGAATTGGACTAACCCGTCAGAGCCATCCAGAACCGAGCGCTTCGAGTCGGACGAGTCGGACGAAAAGAGCTACGAAATAGAGCAGGAGTACGTTAGAGCAGGTGGAGATATCCCATCAAAAGTGCCTCAACTGAGTCAAGCGAAACAACAACATAGCGAGAAGATCTACAACGCAAAATGCTAGCTTACGCGTACGCGTGCGGAAGATGGGAGGGATAGGGACAAGTGAGAGATCGTTCGGTGGACCAGCTGCAGACTCTTGACGCGACGTGGCAGTCCCTTCATTTATCAATTTGCTGGTGGTTCTTGCGGGACGAATTGTCGACTGAGCGGCGCCGTAGCATGGGGTAAACTTGATTGGTTGAAAGAGAGCTATCTGATTAGTATCGAAATAATGCAAAAATGAGAAAATCATTTGGTGAAGTGAGTGACCTGGCGCTCGGTTTGTTGTTTTGCTGATAGTTGACATTCACACTTCCGTTAGGCCATTTAGGTGTACATCACTTACGAGGCTTGTCCTTGTTACAGTTTTGCTGTCAAAGTTGCCACTACGATGGCTCAGTTTGGTGTTGGCAGTACAATTGATTGCACTTCCAACATGATGTTCAATCGTTTGCCCCTCTCGTCTTAGCTGCAAGGTGTTTGTATGGCTCCCATTCGCTGCAAAGGGTGGTCGTCCTCTGCGGCTGATACTTTAGCCGTGTGCGTATTCTGGACACATGTAGCATCAGAAGCTGTGTTAGACGTCAGGAAGGGGTATCATCGCTAAGGCACCTGAGCTCCAGCAACACATGGGATTCCTTCCACTACAGAGTGTGTCCAACGGTTTTGACATCATTCTGCATCATTCTTGACTGCAAGCGAAGCACGAATAGAGGTCACAGTGTACATCTTCTGGTAGCTATGGCTGCAAAGAACAGTGGGCCGCGATGTAGTAGGGAAAACGAGATGGCTGCATGGTGCAGCTCTTACCTACAAAATAATCCTCCATGTATACAACGGGATGACTGCAAGTTTCGTCATCAAAGTACGCCGGCCAGGATTCCAATGCATTGCTTCTTCATCTGTTATTCCTTTGTAGTTGCGCTATGGATGGCAAGAGACCGACGCACTCAGCGAGCATCTCCGAGAGCTATCGTGGACACGAGTTGTCTACTCTAGCAACAATGCAGCATATACATGAGATACTACTCGAAGGTGCAAGTGCGCTCTTCAGCAGGAGCACGTTGGTCTACGATTTCTATGCCATCGTCGAAACGATGGTGACGATAACTCACATCGATGGACAAAGCGGTGCGACTTCTTGACGAGCCACTGAAACGTCATAGCTTGGAAAGGTATGACCAACTGGCCATCTGAAAAGAAGTAAGTAGAAGGTAGCTGCATGGTGTAATCGAGAACTGTGGTTGCTCCGAGTGACGAGAACGCGCAAATGATGGCACTCGGGAGCACCGGCATCTGCCACGTCTCCAGCAGTGATTCCTCGACGTGTACTCGCTATTCAGTGTGCGTTGGCACTCTGTAATGAGATTTTAGTCGTCATGTGGTGTAGTAGCCGACAAGCTGACTACCACATCAATAATGGCAGTGACCCCAAATGTCTCATTTCCATCTTCGACTTGTATGGCGTTGTTATATATCAACTCCTGCGAAGCGCGGCACGTATAAATTGCAAGGACCACGAAGAACTGCATGTGCTGTCTAAGGTAACGGGTGAAGCGACGATGTCATACAAACTACTGGCTGGTTGGAAGGTCAAAGACCGCACCCAATGTTGTGTTCCCTGTTGTTGGCAAGATCGAGTAAGCCGAAAGTGTCGTTCATCGAAGGTATGCGTATGGGAGGCATCTCAATCGAAAACATAATCGTCATCATGACAAAAACGGTATCACTATCGAGTCGGTGCGTACCCTGCTACGCTTTCACGCCTGCGAAGTGCTTTTCCAATACGTTTATTTTGACATCGGGGTACATACGGTATGTGCAACTCAAAGCCGAATCTACTAACGTTACTGCAATGACCAGATCCAGAGCTGATACACTTCCGTCCAACTGCGATAAAGCAGAACGATCGAGAACGTTGCTACTGCCTTGGCATTCACCCACACGTCGGAGACCGCGGTAGCACCAGCTGTTCAATGATGTGCATATTCGCAATCCGCCAGTCCACATCATCCTGCTCTGTCACTCGCGACTCAAATGCCACCCGATAAACATTTTGGTGCTGCACGTGACGAGGCTTCTGCTCACGATGCACGACCTTCAAGTCCTCGACAGTAGCAATGTCTATATGGATGCTCAAATGTTCGATCGATGCTTCCGGCGACAGCTTCGAACGCGATCGCCTGAAATTCACCAAGTCCAGATACTCTGTCTCGGTCAGACGCCTGTACACCACACGCGCAACCTGCGCTCGCTCAAGGTTCATCTTTTCACACTCAATGTAGAAGTTCCGATGCACGTAGTTTCGCTTGACTTGCAGCGCCATTTGATTGTAGTATGCGGGAGTTGTATACTGCTGTACCTGCTCGTTTACTTCAGACGGGCAGGTTTCGTTCCCCGCTAGAAACTTGGGAAACGCATCACAGTTCATAGCTCGAAGCGTCGCCTCCGAGGCAACAGTTGCTCCTTCTACGAATTCCAAAAGATTCACTTCTGTTTTCTGTGGCAGCTGTAGCTGAAAAAACAGCCAGTACTGGGCCAAGGTACTAAGAGAATTGACAAAGATATTCTGGTCTTGGTAAGTCGAAAGCGTTGAGAGACGCGAAGTGCAGCGGTGCCACGTTCCGGTAGCGAAGTCGTAGCCTGTTTCAAGCTGCCGGGGGCTTTGGTTGTTGTTGTTGTTTTTGTTGTTGGGGCTGCTGCTGTTTCTGTTGTGGGAGCTGGAGTAACTGCGGACAGTGACGGGATTGCGATAGGTAGCGGAGCAGACATAGGGGCACGGGACGCGGAGATGGAGACGACGAGCAGCCGTTAGTGTGCGCATGGATAGTTCTAATGGGGGATGATGATTACTGCACTGGGATTAGAGAATGTTGGGAATACGGCACTGACGTAAAGCGTGATAGAATGCTTCGCAGGCTTCAAGCGCGTACTTAAGGACAACTGGGCTTAAGTACGGTGTGCTTTCGGATAAGTTGTCGTCCATTGAATTCGTGACATAATACTGTTTAGACATCATCGCCCAGAGGTTATTCGGTTGGATAGTTCGGCTATTCGTCGATTCCGAATTACTCGATTTTTGTCCCCGGTTAGAGAATGTTGGGACACGGCACCGACGTAAAGCGTGATAGAATGCTTCGCAGGCTTCAAGCGCGTACTTAAGGACAACTGGGCTTAAGTACGGTGTGCTTTCGGATAAGTTGTCGTCCATTCACCTGTTACTTCCACTAAGTTGTCACAGTGGCTGACTCGTCTCGTGACGTGCCCGCCAATAATTATAGGGAGGGCAGGAAACTGCAGCGAGAATAGGCACTATACCCATAACGATGAAATTGCGCTTTCGAATGCGGCTCGTTGCAGTATAATGGCATACCTGAGTAGAGCAATTGATATTGATGTTATGTTTTGACGGGAGAAAAGGAAGTCTTCCTTGAGTGCGGGACAAGAAAGGTGGATCGAGTGATGTGTGCGTTGCGACTGTCAACGTAATGGTCGTAAGCTGTATAAATCTTTGAGTCGAATGAACCTTCCTAGGAAATGTGCCAGAAAATCAATGGATCTACTGCTTTCCCTCGACAAAGTTTGCCTTCTGTATCATGTCGAGAGTTTGTGCACAATCACTCCAACTTCATCTTCGTCGATGTGATGACGAGGCTTACATTTGACATGATCTTCGAAACACACGGCGCTTCGGGCTTCGCTCTTAGCTCTCGATCTGTTTTGTTCTCCACCCTTTCTATCCTTCTTCGAGACATCTTTGTGACTCGCCATCTCCGTAGCAGTTGTACAGAGAGGAGGCATAGCAAACAGCCACGTCTGTCAAAGCAGTTGACACCCACAGGGGCTGAAATCCCGGTCCGAGACAGCTACCGACCATCGCATGACATAAGAACGTTCGACTTTATACACGTTGTCGACCATCCCACGCTCGACACAATTGATCGCGTTCTGCGACCTCCAGCTGTGGATGTGGAGCCAAGATGTCAAGACGATGCCGGAATCCATCGGCTGGACCTCGATCGTCTTCTGTCGTGAAAGAAGCCTAACCTCAATATTGGCAAGCTTCAGATCATACGTGATATGCGACGGAGCGTTGTCGTTGAAACCAAAGACACCGTCAGCACGCTGCATGACTGTAGCTCCCACAAAAAGTCAGATCGCACGTTCCTTTTGTTTGCTACGGTCCACTTTCGGATCAAATACTTCGAATAGAACCGTCTTTTTCACCACCTCAACGAAATGAGTTGTGACCTCCCCCATGTTGTTACGATATCCTACAACCAGCAAGATACATACCAAGTTTGAGATGGGCACCGCATCCACAACGACCGTGACATCGCATGCTTGCAGTCGTCTCTGATATAGGTAGTGATGATTCTGCATCTTACCTCACCTGCCTGGCTCAAATTTCGCCTTCCAGGTCTCACCGCAAATACTTTACACCATGTAATTAGTCTATTGATTGCTTGTATGACGAGTGCATGCATAGCGCGACGAACACTCGGAGAGACATTACTAATACACGAGTGCATGCATGGCGCGACGAGTACAGAGAGAGGTGTCACTAAGGGCCATCCGGTCACAATTGAAAAGATCCTTACTCCAGTGTTTATCAAGTAAAGAAGACTCGCTCGCGCAATGCGACTCATAGTTACGATTATAGCATGTAATCGTCAGCTTGATGGCCTTGCGAGGATCGCGTCAGTTGGAAGCATTAGTAGCTGACGCATGCGTCATTTCACGCAGTGTTACTTGGTGCGAGCACTGATACGCTGATATCGGGTATTATTGTGCTGGTCAAGGTCCTATCAGTACCGCATCGTCCATTCGTCCATACGTAAGCTAACGCAGTCAGTGCAAGTGCAAGAGGCTAGAAGAGATGACGAACGTTGCGTTCTTCGATCTTTCGGCGCTCCAACGATATGCTAGGCTCCGAGCTCAACGATAGACTTTGTATCAAATGCATCAGAGGCCATGATCATGCCGATAGTGATCTTGTTAGGCTGCATTCGACAAGTAATTTGATGAAGCAAAACGCTTTGCCCAATGACATATCTCTGCGACCTCGAAAAAGGGCGTAGATTGTACTTAACGTGCGCAAGGTGACAGCCAAACATGTCAGCCGTTAATTCCTGTCTGCATCTCTACTTCTGTTAGTCCCGCCGCGTGAATCGGTCACGTCCTGCGAGGTGCGGCCTAGCAGTTTTTTGTCGTACATACACCATGTGTCAGTCTTGTTCGGTCACAAGTTACGACCGTTCAGGAGTCAGTAAGTTACGCACACGCACACACGTGACTGGCACCGAGTGATTAGGTGCAAACACAGCAAATAAGGCAAGGAATGCTCAACAGATTGTGGCAGCGACGGCTCGCGCCTCGGGTAGCAGCGCCATTCGCAACAACACCATAAGCTAAAGCACCACTGCCATCTTGAGCAACATCTACGAGCAGCGACTTTATCTGCTGTAGCCATCGCGCGTAAAAGGCTGCTGCTGTCTGTATACAAGCCCGAGTTTGCCGAGATACCAAGAAGTAGACAACGTTGTCTGAACGGGCGTCATGCCTCATACTCTCGCACTGCACGTACCTCTTCTACGATAGCGGTTCCTACAAAATGTTTGTCGAGAAAACGCAGCAGCAGACACATAGTCTTCGGCTATTCCAAGCAGCTTGCACCTTCACATTCCGCCGTTATGTCTTTCTTCGCGACACTGCAGATATGAGACGGGTAAATATCCAGCGGCAATCAGCTAGGTCAGAGGCAAACACGCCCTCCTCAAGACGTCGTGGGCTTGTCGGGGTTGAAGTCATGAAGGAGCTGACGACTTGCTTACAAACAAATAGCGGAGGAGAACTAAGAAGCCGACACTTACGCGCCGGACGATTCTTACCCGCAGTGCTTGAAGAACCGAACAAGCACAAGTACATGGTCTCCCCGCTCTGCGGCAGAGGCAGATCCTTGACTTTCTCCTCCTCCACCAACCGCTTTTATGTCATCGGTCGCGTGCTGTTGTTGCTATTGCGCATGCAAGTCTCTATGAGCCTCGTCTCTCTTCTTCTCATCCGTCTATTCAACACGTCAGCAGCGCCAGCGGGTTGCTTCATCACGCAACAAGCACAGCATCAATGTACTTGGCACACATCACGACCTATCCTCTATCCTCTACTTGGCAGCCCCCGTCACCTGAAGTGGGTACGTGGATATCCAAAACTTGGGTCCGTTCTCTAGGTTGGGTGACCCAGATCCCATATCGAGCTCCAAAGCTTGCCCCGCTATCTTGGCATTTACAATACTAGCTACGACGCATACACCGCTTGCAGTCGCCTCGGCAGGCAATCACAACACGTCAAGGCAAGGAAACAGCTGCGACTTGCTGTACGAAACTGTCCCTGTGGTCGTGGCACCGCAAGAGCGGTACGACGATAGGCATACGGAATACCGAATCATTTACTCTATTTCGAATGCATCCGGCCGGCGGTCAACACAGACCGCACCTTTCGCGCCCTGTCAGCAGATGCTGCAGTTGTTGTTAGAAGCGCGATACCCTACAGTAACGTCTGCTCGTCATGTCGTGGGTAAGAAAAACGTATCGGAGGAAGCGTTCCTCGGATGCGCTGTAGCATCTGTTAGCATGGAATTAACGTGGGGCTGAGCCGGTAGCACGTGTTGACAACTCGCACCGGCAGTGAACAGCGGTCAATTTGCTCAAGCACGTCTCTAGAGACATTCACTGTCAACTGCGCCCTCATCACCGACTCGGGCCAGCTTGTCACATAGAGCCACTTTTTTGTCGACTACTGCAACCCCTCGCTCGCGTGTGTTTACGGGCACACCATCACGTCGTCCGTCAGTCAAATCCGTGCGCCAAGCTCCACCTCTTGTCGCTCATACGACAGCAGACCGTTCTTGGCTTCGAAGGAAGCAACAAAGACAGATGGTCGCTTCTGGAAATGCGTTCTGTGCTAAGGTCGCGTGGCCGAGCAAACACGTCTTTGCGCTAAGTAACATGCTCAGGGTGCATTGTCACTAGCTGACGCATCTCGCTCAAACGTGAGCATGGACGGCTTTGAGCTCTCTGGGTCAAGTTGGTAGACGTGCATAAGTCGAAGACCACAAATGAGTGAGACACAAGCACGAGAAGCTGCAACGTAGTACGCCATTCTCTCGACCACAACATGTGATTGATCGCACCCGCGTTGCAACTCTCCCTGGTCCTGTCGTCTGCGTACCACAGCACGTGTTTCGGATGACGCATCGTACCATCGACATGAGGCATAGAAACGGACTCGCTTTACGCTTGACTGACTCGATTGAACACGTGGGCTCGCGTACTACACATGTACAAGTCACATGTGCAGAGAGCTCACCTTGTACCGGCATCGTTTGTGCGGTCCACACAGCAGAAGGCCTGCGAACGCAAGTCGTTCACCTGATGGCCGTCCTGAGTAACCTTGACCAAGTGTACGCGCTCGTCGCGTTGCAAGGCATTGCAACTTTGCACTCAGCTTGGTCTGCCATTCCAGCTTTGACCAGCTCCTGCACTCATCTTTCTCCGAACTTCTCCTCAACGAGCTCCTCGCAATGAAGATCTTCTTCCCACTCATCTCCGCGTCAATCTTGGTTGGACCGGTGACTGGCATCATTGGCGGCAATGTGCTTCCGCAGCCAAAGTCGTACGTGGCTGGCGTCCGCACGACGGTGGACCCCACTTCCGATGAAAACTTCAGCTCCTGTGCTGGTGCCCTGATCGCTAGCAATAAGGTGCTAACGACGGCATCGTGCGCTTCCACGACGCGGGCAAACTTTGTATCCGTTGGTGCATACTACGTCAACGGCGGCGAAGACGGCGACGAGATCAAGGTCATCAAGGTCACAAAGCACCCCCAGTTCGACGCCAACACTCTCGCGAACGACTTTGCCATCCTGACGCTGGCAAAGGCCAGCACGAAGAAGCCCGTGAGGCTTCCAGCAGTGGGTGGTGCCGACATTAGAAGTGGCAGTTGGGCAACAGCGATGGGGTGGGGCATCACCTCCACTTCTGCCGACGCCATGGCGTCCGAGAAGCTGAAACAACTGCATCAGCAAATCCTTCCCAACCAAGTCTGCCGCGATGTCCTCAAGGTGCCGATGACCATGTCCCATGTGTGCGCTGGTGGCCAGCGGGGACAATCGCCATGCGAGGGCGACATTGGAGGTCCAGTTATTGTGGCAGACGCCTCGGGAAAGGGCAATGACGTTCTCATTGGTTTGATCAGCGGCGGCGGAGGCTGCGGTGTCAAGCAAGGAGTTCCCGGTATCTACGCACGCGTGTCGTCATCCCTGCCGTGGATCAACGCTGTCATGAAGGCCAAGTAACTTTCGTGATGAGCGGTAGGTCCTGGAGCGGCCACAGCATCAAAGTAGTGCACACTTGACATGCAAACGCTTTGCGTCAGTAGAGTGAAAAGCAGTTTCTTGGCTTAGAGTGTCGACAATCAATAAACTTCGTCTTTCGCGCATACGCTCTTGACCACAGTGGCGTATGAACGCCACATACACAGAGCGCAAAAAGCCGTTGCCTAGCAGACTACAAAACCTCCAGCGCGACCGACCCTAGATTGCGTCAAGGACACAAAGAGGCGTCTCGCCGTTGCTTATGCATGGACACTACACTCATCCTGACTGTTGAGCATTCGCACAAGAGAGTCGAAACCTGTGACTCTGATGCAACATGTCACAATCACGTTGCCCAACAAGGACAATGACTTGTCTTTGCAACTTGGCTGTTCGAAGCGATATCTTTCGGACTACTGCTATTCGCCAAGACAATACCTTCTTGTTCGATCAAGCGCTGTAGCAGCTGATGGACTTCCAAGAAGAATAAGGACAAAGTCTCACCAAGAGCAAACAGTCGTCTATCCGACGCTGAATAACAACATCCAGACCGCAAAGTCAAACCTTTCGTCAGTTGTGGGTCACTTCTCATGAGAGGCAACACAGCATGCCAGCCATTTAGCCTTCATTTGTATGAATCCGTTTTCGTCACCTGAAGCTATCCTTCAAGCGCAAGGCAAGGCAAGTTTCGTTTCCACGACTCAACGTTCAGCAACTAGCTATGGAAACGAGTGATGAACTGGATAGGAATATGAAAAGGCAATTGTTTCTGACCCGCGGCCTATTGAAGCGATATATGCTGCTAGCTCTGCTGCTCAAGCCCCTCTTCACACAGCAAACTGCATGTGTGTCTACCAAGGGCCTCTGTCTCATCGAATGGAACTTATGGATTACATTGCTCGTGGGTTGCGCATTGTAAACAGCGTGGTCTCCGCGGCAAAAAGGCGATACAGTCCATAGCCTCCTGATCAGCTTTTCACCGACGTCATAGTGCTTAACTATCGTGCATATTGACAACGTGTCAGCATTCTCGAGTTTCTGCGGAAAAGCAGCAGCAAGTTGTGCAACAAATGAGCATGTTAGCAGTAGTCTTTTGCTCTACCTCTTCGTCATCTACGCACGATGGCTTTTCGCGTTGACCGTAGATGCAGAAAGTGATCTCCCGATACTAACGATATCGCGAGCAAGATTTGCGGAATGGAAGAAGCAATGCTGAATTGGTCCATGCAGCCGTAAGAATATACGGCCTTCAACACCAGCAACGTGTACTGGTAAAGAAGCACGTGGAAGACCTGCGAAGTCGCTTAGTAGGCAGTTTTGCAGCATGGCGATCCAGCTAGAGAAAAGCTCGAAAAAGATGTCCGCTCGCGATCATCGGCCGCGTTGGTTCATATCCTCTTCATCTGGAATGGCACATCATGGACGTCCGGACCACTTGCGTCATCGCGTCACTCGCCCCCCACGATCATTCGCATCAGAGCTGGTTAGGGGTAAATGTTAAGCAATTGGTCCGGCAGCGCATTTAGTAGTATGGACTGATACTGTTGATCCGCGATGATACTGTCGGAGTTGGCTTGCTAATGCTTGTGTTGGACTTGTCAGTTATACAAGTACTTCTAAGTACTTCATTTATCAATGTGTGACCCCTTTCGCTTTTTTTCTTGACAGTGGAGTTGGTTCGCTGATTCTATCGTTGAAAGGTGTCAGCAAAAGGGGAGGTCGACAGAAGCACTTAGCTGATTGTTTGGATTTGTAGTGAACTTTTGTCGTATGCTTAGTCGACCCCCCGTGTAACGGGGCACACCCTTGCGTAACTTAACGCAAGGGGATTTGGGTGCCCCGACGGACGTACACGTGGCGAGCGAGGAAGCGTAGGTAGGGTAAAAGTAGAACTGTTATATTAATAAAATTAAGTCTTTAAACTACTGTCTCTTCGTTTGACTTAATTCAATTATACTAATATAACTGCATGTATGGTGACGTCTCGTCACCACTCATTGCGCGCGTCTTGCGGCGATTGGTGGGTTGATATCATCACGATATCAACCAATGAACAGACCCTTTGGTCGACCCTTCAATATCACCACTTTGATGATATTGTTTAAAGAATATCCATCTTTATATTCTTTATTGTCACTTTCCTTAAAGTGACAATTTCATGTAACGGGCTGCCCCGTTACACCCCGGCGATTATCAATAGACCTACTATTCGAATGCGCAAAGTACTCACAGCAGGCTGCACTCAGTGGTCTGCCTGCCTGAAACTCGGTCGTCCGCCCAAAAATGAAAAAAAATGACCCGTCACGCGCCTTTGCATATTTTGATACCGAGTGCTGCACAATACAGTCGATACCATCATCATGTCCAATTGCACGCAACATGGTTGCGGTCACTGCATTGTCGCAAAACAAAGCATGCTTCGAGCGATCAAGAAGCATTGATTCGTGTCACCCTATTTTGTCGCGAGAGAATGCATTGACAACGAAGCTGAGTTTAGTGTTGTGGCCGAAACCTGAACGATATACGCAACTATCGTTTATGCTCGAAAGTTTGCTTCCACCGACCATATCGCGCCCCAGTCACACTGCAATGTGCTGTGGAGCTACAGAGTGGTCTGGGTTGACAAACCGGTACAAATGAACGTAGTTAAGTCATCCTCGCATGAGTTGTAACCTCAGATAAGTTTTCTTTGCCAGCGTCCACCGGCCTCGTCTATTGGTGGACTAGTTGCAAGTAATAAGTAGCAAATGGGTCCGCATGTGACACAACATGGACATTTTCATATGTCAATGTGAGCGTAAATGAAGCGGATATGTATCAGCACTGTTACTTGGTCGGTACAATTACAAATAACATCGTCTCAAAAGGTTGTAGTTTACAATACTTGACGACACCCTGTGTGTTGGCTTACATCCATCCTATGAGCCGATGAGTCGATCCAAGACGATCCATGAAACAAGTGATGGACAAGTAGTTGCATCCACGTTTTGGCTGTATGACTTAGTGTATTGACCTATGTGGTCCTGAAGAGCCCGTTTGGTGAAGGGTGATCTAAGTAACATCTGGGATGTATTATCTGTGGGCAAGATACAGGAAAGGTGTATCGCATGTATAAGTCATTAATTGTGGAGCCATGATGCAAAGCGCATCGACATAACATTTGAAAAGTGTTGTTGCTTCGAGGTCCACTCGGCATTCGGACAGGCGCAGGAAAAGATCCATAGCAACAGAAAAATGCACTGAAGTTTCGGTAAGTAGCTAGTATTCCTTCCGCGGCATTACACTTAGATATCGAAGTGACTTCCATTTAAATTTGGACATCACCTTTACTTCCATTTTGCTGTCATAAAACCAGTCTAATTAACGCTATCTTCGTGCCAAATAGTGCACATCCGTGGAGTTCTGGAACACCTGTGTGCACTTTAACGGTGCAAACAGCTGATGCTGCCATTAGTATAAGCAAAAAGCGATTTTGCACCTACGCTCGAGTTTTCATTGAATAAGACGCGGAATGTCCTGTAACGTGTCTGGACCCTTTCTCCCGCAGTTGTTTGAAGATCATTGAACTAAGGGTGTGTTACTATGACGCTCACGATATCATGTTCATGGGCTTAGTCTATATGCGATAGGGGTAGATGTACAATACCAGCAAGATGTTCTATGTATCGCATTCACAATTTAGAAAGCATCATGTTGCAGCTTACAGGCGATCCGTTTTTCGTTTATCGCTGAGATGGACGGCCTCAATGCGATCATCCATGCCTCTGATGTATGAGAGGTGGGTCTTTGACGCTGAATATGCGTCTGCACAGCCACCACCAGATTGATCGGAAGAGTGGACGTATGCCACACTGTGTTCCGTTGCGGCCGGTATCCCCACAATCCACAATCCGACCATTGCTTTCACTCTCATAACATTAACATACCACTGAGCGCTTCACAACGTTCATCACATGAACATTTGATGGAAGAGTGGCATGCATCTTTACATACTGATGCTACCATCCGATCCATGGCTCGTAACTAGTGAGGCGTGAGAGGATTCGCGTGAGAGGATTAAGATGACGTCAAAGTTTGGCATTCATCTCAAGCAAGGCATTCTTGCTGTCATGTTCTTGCTTGTATCAAGTTCTGCTGCATGTCACCATGTGTAACGGATGTGTCTCTTGCAAGGCGCAGCGGCATCCATTTAGAAAAGTGTTTGTGTCTTCCGAAACCAACCCATTATCGATTAGCGTCGTACGAAGTTTATCGACGCTCTACAATAGACGAAGGCGCGAAGATACTTGTGCGTTATCCCTTACATTGACGATGTTATGACGTTTATATCATCTCCAGAGCAGCAGTACGAGGTGACCGTGCTAGTGGAAAAATCTTTGTCGAGAGGTCTGCAGCTTATCGAACGCTGCCGGATCAGTAGGGCGGCCCACATACGTCCCTGTCCCTTCTTGACGGACGGTCCATCGTTTCCGCTTCGTACTGTGATACAGGACGCATATTCAGTAAGATTTTTAGCGCGCCAACCTGTCTTCTGACAATTTCTGGATATTTGCAAACGATCGTAGCAAGACGAGCGATCCTATCTGTAACGGGGTGAGCCCGTTACATAAAAATTGATACGAATGTATCATTTTTCGGATATTATATCTATTTAGATAATATTCAATTGACATTACTCGACAAGAGGTAATGCTGACAGAATATTACCCCCGATGGTAATATTCGTGGTTGCTCCACTTCTTGGTTCATGTACCGTGTACATAAACCAAACTAACCACCAATCGCTGCTGGATGCGCGCAATGGGTGGTGAACAAGAAACCCACATGGGAGATTGTAGTTTAATTTAGTTAGATGACGACAAAGATGATTTTTTCAAGAAACATGACTATATTGAATACAGTTCTACTTTCCCTCAGACAGAGCTTTCGGGTTCTATTTGCTTTGGTTGCGCTTCCTCGTCATGTGTACGTGACGTCGTGAGCGCGCTGCCTTGTGTTCAATTAACACAAGGTATTGTCAGTCATGTGACAGTAGCGTGCCCCGTTACACTATCGCTTTTACACAAGAGAGTCCGTGGTATCTGATCTTCTGCATTTCTGTTGCAGAGGTGATCCATACGACGCTAAATTGACATAAGCCTGACTCAGAGAGAATGACATATCTTCCTTCACAGCAAATCGCTTGGTCAAGGTCTACAGCTCATACAGATAACCGAGCACTTGACGTGACTTTGCGCAATCCCCTTGATGAACACAGATATCTGTGTAGGTTCATCAATGGGATTCCTTGCAAATGCAACACACTAGGTATCACTTGTGCAAAGGGAAGTGTGCAAGCAAAGCTTACCCCGCTTCATGTTCAGGAGCTCAGCTGGACATCCCCATCACGTGGCGGTTCCGACGTTTGGCTGAGCCACCTTATCTGAATCGCTTACGCTCGCAAAGCGTACAGGTCCAGACACTTGAGTTATTGAACATACACAATAGCACTTACAGCCAGGTAGGACATGCCAATTCCGCCTTCAACTACTGTCCATGATACAACAGGTTTTTGATGAAGTTGTCGAGATCAACGAGCTATCTTGTCAAGTTGTCTACTTCGACTACTTTAGATTTGGGCTGTTGGATTACAAGCTTATAGATCGATGCACACGCATCAGCCGCACGAGGCGATCAACCGATTGCTGCTGTCTCGGCATCAGAACATTAATCATCAAAACGCTTTCTGTTCACAACTCTGTTTGTTGAGATACTGCCTAATGCGGCGACGTGACTTCTTCGTCATCAGCGTCGGTGTCATGTGTGTGCAGAAACATGACGATATTGAAATGTTGCTCGTTTTTTGGAGCGAATAAATACTGGCATTGCTGGCCCAATCCATCATCGATCAAATTCATATGGTCGACCACGCTCCGTCCAATGTCACGCAAATGGATGAAGCCATCATGCGTGTTGTGAAGCTTTTTCATCCACCGTGTATGTGCATGATGGGCTCGTGTTTGTGAGTCGGACCGCAAATCGTTAGCAGATGTAATTTTACCCTTACACTGGTGAAAGTGTCAACAAATAGCAGTGGAAACAATGTAGACAGGTGCCTATAAACGACACGCAAATTGCTGTGTAGAGGATGTTGTGACTATCAAACAGTCAAGCGGCGTAATACTATGGTGAAGAGAGCCGTCTTTAATGTCTATAATAATGTAACAGTCAAGCTTAGTCAAATGTTAAAGTGAAACCGTTTTTCAATATCTATTTAGATCTGTATGTTTCTACCCTGCTTTTTGACGGGTGGCAGATGTCAATGCCATCGTTGTGATCTCTTGCTATCATTGCGCATGTCTGTCATTCATTAGACGTCTTGTGGGCTGATGTGATAGTTGGTATCAGCCAACAGCAGAAGACGGTCAACTGCTACCGACGTTTACCGGCGAGTTATATCGTTCAGCATCATGGGTCCGATGTAATATTGTCTCGTATCAACGTGCGCGGCACCAGTGTTCCAATGTGCAAACGAACCGTTCGCAATAGTTTGATGCCAATAGCACGCACTGGGCGGTAAACGAGCTGCGAGCGACGAACCATAGTCAAGAATGCATTGCTGCCTTCCGACCCTCTTACGCTATAGCGTTCTCCGTACGCCCATCAACCCATACGCTTCCTCTATCGCAGGCACTTTGTGCACGAGAAGGACCACCTTGTACAGTCGTAACAGTCTCGCAACACACCGGTACAACAGAGACGGCACCCACACGATACGCTCGCGCGACAAGCACAAGCCCGTGCTTTACGCACCAGCTGGCAGGTAGGTAGGCGATACCGGTATTCTACCTGCCAGCCTCATCGGCCGGTCGACGCCCGAGAGCCCTCAAGCACTTGGATATTCCTGAACCCATATAGCCCGATAAAATCGAGTCAGCTTGCCCGTGTTCTCCCCGACCCCGACCGAGCAAAAAAACGACCCCAGCCGGTGCGCTCTCAGTGTACCCATGTGTCACCTATTGACCAATCAGCCGCCTCGGCGAGCGCACGCCATCATCAAATTTGCAGCGCCGCCGCCCGCGACCAGAGCACCAGCGCGTCGTCCGCGCCATGACCTCGTCGACCCCCGCGCGCGCCACTGCCTCGACACCCGATGCAGGTGCGTCCTTGATCCCCACGCCAGCTGGAGCCCGCACGTCGTTCGTAGACGGTCTCCGCACGCCGCCCAGTGCGCGGGGCGGCCACTGCTTTGCGCCTTTCGACGACGTCGCGTCGCGCTCGTCGAACGTGTTGTCCCCGCGCGGCGCGGAACTCGCGACGCCCACGACGCCCGAAGCACGGCTGGACGAAGGCGATACCAGTGGGTTGTACCGGGGTGCGAGTTCGCTGCCCGTGCTCTCGCAGCTGCCCAAACCAGACGACGGCCGGAGTTATCAGCAGTTTGTCCAGCGCCAGTTGCAGTTGCCGCCGCTGTCGCCGCATACGCGGAGCGCTGATAAAGACGGCAGGCGAGCGGGACCGGCCAAGCGCAGTCAGACGTACGTGCAGCAGCTGTCGCGGGAGTCTGCGAGGGAACTGGCCAAGACCGCGTTCAGTTTGCGCTCGACGTCGATTGGCGACGTGACGTTTGAGAACCCGCACGAAGTCGTGGGGAGCAGTTTGCGCGAGAGCATTCGACGCGTCACGGCCTTTTCGAGACGAGAAGCACCGCTGGATAGGGAGCTCACGACGAGCGCGAGGGTTGGACGCTCGGTGCGCAAGTGCACGTTGAAACTCGACCCTGATACCATCACGTGGACAAGAGGGACGAAGACACTGGGCGAGCTCTCAACCGATGATGTCGTCGGTGCAGAGGTGCTTGCCAGGAAGAACGCTCGTACGTTCCGTGTGCATTACTTCAAAAAGGGGCACGGAACGGGCGCGAAGGCGTTGCTCCGCACACCGCGGTACGTGGACTTTCACGGACTGGACGTTTCGGTGATGAATAGCTGGGTTGCGGCTATTCAGGAACTCGTGCGCTGGCAAGCACGTGCACCGCCGCTGGCCGAGAAACGGCTGCTGAAGGTTGTGGTGAACCCGCACTCGGGAAAGCAGCAGGCGCGACAGATATGGAGGGAAAAGGTGAAGCCGTTTATGGACTTGGCCAAGTTTGACTGCGTGGTCGAAGAGACGACGCACTCGGGTCATGCAGCTGAGATGGGGAGAAACTACTCGGACGAAGATGGGTTCGAGGCTCTTGTGTTTATTGGAGGCGACGGCACCCTGTGCGAGTTCATGAACGGACTCTTGACTCGCCCAGAACATGAATGGCGTGAAATAGTGGCCTCGACGCCGATTTCGCTGATTTCAGCCGGGACGCAGAACGCTTTTGGCACGGGAGCTGGCATTCCGACAGTGAATGCAGCGCTGTACTGCATCATGAAGCGCAAAATGCGCCCGTTGGATGTCGTGACAGCTGTGTCTGCTGCTAACCCGAGCGTGGTGCACTATAGCTACTGCGGTCTTGGCTGGGGCGTGGCAGGCGACATTGCAGCGGAGTCGGAACGCTACCGCTGGATGGGGACGCTCCGATACGCTTTTTTGAAAGTGAAGCGCACAGTGGTTTTGCCCAAGAAGCACACTGGTCGAGTCCGGTACGTGTTGACCGAGCCACGCCCGCCGCTCATTCGTTACGACGACTACCCGGACGCTGGTGCCTTGGACCAGTTTGAAGTGGAGGAAGGCACTGTGTACGACATGGACCGTTTCAGTACTCAACGCAAGTCGTGGGCGGGTACCGCTGGCAGCATTATGAGCCCGGCGAGTCGCAAGCGGTACCCCGAGTTGCTGTGGAAAGAGGACCGCGACAACTACGTCGTCGTGGGCGTGGTCAACATTTCGCCCGATGGCGCCTTCTCGCATCCGTCGGACGGCAGCATGGACCTCATTGTTACTCGCAAGGGTACTGTCGTACGCACAGCGAAGCTCTGTGGTCTGTACCTGATGGGCAAGGAGCTCCAGAGCGACCTGGTGTCGTACTTGAAGGTCAAGGCCGTGGAGATTGAGCCCGACCAGCCAGAAGACTGCATGAACATCGACGGCGAAGTGCTGGAAGGCGGTCCGTGGCGCATGGAGGTGGTGCCAAGTCTTTTCAAGGTGCTGTCTGAAAAATAACACAGACAGCGCGTTGGCCGCAGACAAACTCGGGACAGCCTGACAACGCCGAAAGCAGCAGCAGCGGTCATTTGTACCATGCATGTATTTTGCATTTTTGCTTTTTTTGCACGCTTGCTGTAAATAGTGTTTTCGTCCTAATGCAGGACGTGCGCCGCTTGTGGAATCCCGACATGGTGTGTGCTACACCCGCTCCACACGAGGTCCTTCGACACCACCAGCACGAGATCAACAGGTCGTCGTCCCTCCCCCGACCCTTCGTCCCGGTATCAACCCATCAAGTGGCCTACTTGACGTCGTTGTCGTCGTCCTGCTCGCCCACGAACGAGGTCGAAAACTTGACGATCGCGCGACCGATCGCGGCAATCCACTCGTCCTTGTGCTTCTCGTCTTCGGCGTACATGTAAAACGTGGAATCAGGTGTCGCCACCTCGAAGCAGAAGCGCTTGTTCGTCTTCTCTTCGGCCGACTTGACCGTCAAACAGTCGGCCAAGTCAATGAGGCCGTGCGCCGGCTCGCCCTGGGCGCGGCAGAAGTAGAGCTTGTTGCCCTTCAGCACGAAGTACCGCTTGCGCCACTCCTTGAGCCACACGCTGCGCTTGGTCAGCGGCCCTTCAAAGTCCGGATCGGTCAGGTCGCAGTGCGAATAGTCGCTGCCCTCCATTGATCGGTCAGAGCAGTAGGGCACGTTCGGTCGACTCGGCCACGCGGGACGTGCTCGGCAGACCCAGTTCTTGCGAGAAGGCGATGTAGTTTGCACGCGTGCCGAGGTAGTTTACGTGTAGTGAGGTAGTTTACGCGAGATGAGGTAGGTTACGCGAGATGAGGTAGGTTACGCGTGCCGAGGTAGGTTACGTTACCTTGCAGGGTTGCTGAAGTGACCGGTAGGTGTGCGTGTGGGACAAACGTCACGGACACTGGGCGACGACGACCTTTGCCGATACGATCAAGAGGTTACTACTCTTGTGCCTACAATGTCCACGTGTTGTTGCGATGGCAGTGGAAAAAGCCATGTAGTCGATGGGGTTGCGTGGGTAGGCGACTACTGCTTGAAGACGCTTTGCCGCCGATACGATGAGTCTGGATGAGGAGTTAGACTGATGTTTGCCGTGAAGTTGTATCCCGTATCGCCATTTTGCACACGCTGCGAACTCTTTGAAGTAACCGCCTGGTTTCCTCCTGGTGTGTACACACCCTCGGGAAACGCGGTTTGCGATGCCCAATTTTTTTAAGGCCTACTTAGAAGGAATAGTCATTGCGGTTGTGCCGCCGTTCGTGCGCATACCCCAACAACATATTGCTGAGAAGACGCTCCTTTTACAACTCCGTGAGCGCCGTGAGAGGGACACGGCACCAGACCCTATGAGTCGCGAACTAATCAAGGAAGCTAAGCGTACTAGCTATGACGCGGAAACTATACACCTCACCTTCGCCCTGCCGGATCAAGCAGCAGCGAGTTGGCATGCCAAATCAATTTTGGTTCGGGGCGCCCGTATTCAACTTTTATGCCCCGCTACTTTGGAGCGGGGGGAAATTTCTGCTGCTTCGGCCTCAGCTACGCCGGTTGGACGCAATCTTTTAAATTACCAAGTGCGAGATCTCGTCAATGGAGTAGCGGCTAGCCATGTCCCGGCCGTTTTATCGTCGAGTGTGTCCTATGCGGTGACATCTGTGACTCTTGCGGGCCCGAACGAGTAAGAGGCGTATGACTTTAATTTTTTTGTGGCAACTTTCGACAGGGTTACATGTCCCGAGCAGCTCAAGCTGGTGACCCACATCGCGACCACCGATATCTCGATGTTCTACATTATCGCCAGCATTTTCAACGGATTCCATGCGTCTCACGTTACTCGTCGTACCATTTCGGTGCAAAATGCGTGGCCCGCACAGGAACATTTCTCTACGAACATAACCGCGAGTTCACCTGTTTGCACCGCGCTGCCGACCCGGTCAGCGGGTTGAACTTTCAGAACATCAATGTGCACGGGCGCTTCCAGCATGTCATTGGCCTGGCGGCGATACTAACTGCAACAACGGCCCGGCTGAGGGAAGAAGCGCGCAAGTCCTCACTTTTAGCCAAGGCTTATCAGGCTACCTTGCGTGACAGCCATACGGCGGCCACCTCTGCCTCTTCGCCCAGTGGTCAGCCAGCAGCAAGCGGCAGTAGCTCACGTCCCGCCGTTCTTTCGAACGATGGATGATTTAACCACAACATCAACAAGAAAAAGCGTGGCTCGCACCCGGATGCAGCATCCATCAGTCATCCGCCTGTCCCTCCAGCTCGACTGTCTAGACGCCCTAAGGCGCAGCCAGTACAAGGGGCCGGACATCCTACCTCTCAGGTGGCGAATTACTCCGCAGAGAAGACTACGAAGAAACCAGTTCAGGGAGAGCACAACTTACACGTACCGAAAAAGGTGAAGGGGCATACGGCTGGACGGGCGCTCGCAACTGCCATTGCAAAGACGCCTACTCGCTCATCACAAGCGGCTCAGCGTCGCACAAAGTCGGTTCACGAACTTGTCGAACTACTCGGAGGTGACAACAAGACTGCAGCGGAGGACGCGACCACGGATTCAAGTGGTATGGATTCTGATCCTATCGTCTCATTAGTCGCTACGGAGCTGGCAGTTGCTTAAGAGAAGGTGGATGATGCACAACGGCAGGTTGATATGTTGTCCACTAAGACATCCGAGGAGCAGCGCATTGCCGACTCGAAAAAGCATGCTACTTTGAGGCTCACCCTCATGCGTTGGAAATAAATTTTGCCCCAGATGCTACTACAGTCGATGAGGCGCCTGAATTTGACTACGAGGATGACTCTCTGCCTACTTTGGAATATGAATACCGCGCTGCCGGTGCGGCAGCCACCCGAGCAACTGATGAGACCACGAAAGCCATAATTACGCAGAAGACATTGAAACGCCGCTTGGCGAAGATTACAGCACAGGAGCATCGTGCGATAGAGGATGGCGTCCTCCGACCTGATTTACCACCACTCGGGCGGCCGGCTGAGATAGACGAAAAAATTAGGGAGCAAAGCCGCTTGACAATTTGCCGCCTCCTGACGCCTTTTGTCCGTCGCAGCAGAAGCCATGTTAGCGTGAGAAGCAAGCCAACTTCTGGAGCGCTGCCCTCTGAGGATGTATCGCACGTTCCGGTACCATCGGACATGTCACCGACGTATACTCTATATCCTGACTTAGTGAATACACATAGTCTCGGCGTGACTATGGCGGCGAGTTCTGCTACTCTCGGCCACACAATGCGTATCGATGATCTCGGTAGAGGTGCAGTAACGCCCCCACCCTGCGCCGCCAGTGTTCCCATACTAGTGGATCTGGCTAAGGCTATAGCAGATGAGTTAACTGTATCGTCCGGATTTATGGCGGAGCGAGACCTAAGCAATCGTGCTACGGAGACTTTACCACAGGGTGATCATGAAGAAACCCTGCCACCTGTGACGGTACAGTCTTCTATGGACCACATGCGCGCTCAAGACTCACATGCCCAGACCTTACGCGCCACCCGAGTCCGCAAACTTACAGGTACCGTGTCAGCGGCGGTAGCTGCTGCAGCGATGCCGGAGAGCACGAAACAAATACCTGCAAACACAGCCGCGATTCGACAGTGGGTGATCGAGCGGAAAGCGGTGGCTGCGGTTCCCGCTACACTTCCTGTTGATCCAAAAGGCCAAGCATCATACATTGTTTCCTGTGCGCTGGAACTGGCAGCTCTCGTCTATGCTCTGCCTTTCTCGATTCCACATCTCGCCTCCATGACCTGTGAGACTCTCCGAGCCTTTGGACATTCCAGTAATAGCGAGTCTCAGCTTGCTGTTATTTGACAACACGCTAACCACGCTGATGAGAAACTACGAGAGCTATGTACGGGGTGGGCCGCGGTAGCAGATGGTCAGACGGGTACAACTCGCTGGAAAACAACTGACCCCATCCTGCGCTCGCGACGCTTTAACCGGAGTTGTAATGTGCAACTATCGTCGAACCTATATCCGAATTGGATCACTGGGGCGTTCTGAACGTCCTGTGTAATTTATTACCAGCGCTTGCGCCTGTGGAAGACGAGACCAAGGTTGTGATGTCACAGACCAAGGCGGTTCTCTATCACCTATCCGAAGAAGTGCGTGCGGCAATCCTTGGAGTCTTATCCAACCTGTCAACTGGCAGTCGGCCCTCGACCTTATCAAGCGCGACGATCAGATGCTGGCCCCTCGATACTAAAGGCACCGCGGTTGGTTCAGGGGCTGACTCGTCGGATCGAGTGGCTCAGCTTTTGTATTCTTCTATTTCTGCCGATCGAACTCGTTTGAGCGACGGGATCGAGCATCCGCCCCGACCACTCCGTCGTCGACGGCGTCAGATGCTGAGGGCATCCCGGAGGCTACGCAAAAATAGCCTCAGTTTACATTCGCAAAATTTAGCCGGGTTTCCAAAGCAACCAGGGTGATGTGCAGAAGGTTCGGACTTTTTCATCAACGCGAACAGTGAGGGGCGATTACAGATTTTCAGGAAACGCGGGTCGCTCCTGGGGAGTCGTCCACTACGGACGGGCTTTACAACTACACGAGGGGCTTCGTTGCGAAACTAGGGCACACTATGTGGACTGAGTCAGGCGTGGCGCGTGGAGGGTAGCTATCCTTATCAAATCATACTCGTCGATTACAGAGATGTAGCCTTGGCACGAGGAGCATTATACACCACATTGGACGTCCGCTAGCGTTACGATCATAGGCGCAGCGGTCCTCGTCGTCAATGTCTATGCTCCGAACGTTAAGAGTAAAATGGGAGGCCTTATTCGAATTGCATGTATCCACCACATACGGGGGTATAGCGGTTTGATGATGATGGGAGGGGACTTTAAGTGCACCTTAGTACCACGACTGGATCGTTCCTTCGTTACTCCTAACGGCAGACATGATTCTATGGCGCTGCGTCGGCTTCTCGCTATGGCATAGATGAGCGATGTCCTCGAAGATGAGATGGAGCGAGCGGAGGAGGATCGTGAAGTTTCAGCATTTCATGCTGCGGCCCACAATTATATCTACACTCTTCCAGGGGGTGGCTCCTCCAGCTCTGGGCTTGATAGGTGGTATTTCAGTGCTCTACAGGATGACTGGATTCACGACGTTGTCCTCTCGGTGCCCAA
Organism: Hyaloperonospora brassicae; assembly: GCA_947650285.1. Taxonomy (NCBI): domain Eukaryota; phylum Oomycota; class Peronosporomycetes; order Peronosporales; family Peronosporaceae; genus Hyaloperonospora; species Hyaloperonospora brassicae. The sequence goes on along the minus strand of CANTFL010000251.1, from coordinate 336,404 downwards.
GCTAGCGGCGGACCACAATGAAATAACTATTCGGATCGGGGTGCCACACTGAATTGTGCGCGTGCCTAAGCCACGATGTGTATATCCTTTTCTGGGATGTGCGAAAGATGCCGCAAACCGCGCAATTGTTGCGGCACTAGATACTACGCAGAGTGCATTCGAGGACGCAAATTTGATTTCGACAGCGAGCCATGACACGGCCCGCAGGCTTGCGGAGTGGTGGGATGATTGGAAGCTACGTTTACGTCAAGCCTTGTTGGCTATAACCAAGCCAGTCCGTCACAGTTTGACGCGAAGTTATCAGCAGCGACTGAGTCGCCTCTTTGTCCGGCTCGACGCGGCACTCCTCGTGGTGCGCTCTTCTGATGTCGCTTCGGCGGGGGGGGGGGGCGTTCACGGGAGCAGCAAGCAGTCTTTTTCGGGCGATACTCTGAAGGAACTTCGTCGTTCTGTTGCAGATTGTCGCAGGTTATGGCAAAGAACCAAGAAAGAGTGTCTTCTTACCCAACACACGTACTTTCCGGGCGAGACTTCCCGCAGATTTTACGCCCGAGTGGCGACAAAATTTCAGGACACCACGATTGTGTCCCTGGGTGGTAAAGCATCCTCCTGACTGAATTGGTCTCAGGAAATGGCTGAAGAGATGGCAGACGGGTGGGAGTCTATTATTACTCGTTATTTCGCGTGCCCCGATGCTACCACCTCATTTCTTGGTCAGGCCGCCCGGCTACATCGAGTTAACGATTAATCTGTCCAGGCGGCTATCTCCCGGATGACGTGGGTGCGTCTATTAAAACACTCAAACGTGGAAAGGCAGCAGGGCCGGACGAAGTAAGCAGCACATTGTACCGCGATTACTCCGATGCGATCGCGCCTATTCTTGCAGCGTTGTACAGAAGATGGTTTAAATGCAGCGTGTTCCCAGCGTCGTTTGAAAAAGCAAATATTCAGTGCTTGAAGAAAAATGCGGCTTCCGCCTTGCCGCTGGACCATCGTCCTATCGCGTTTCTCAACAGCGACTACAAGTTATATACGAAAATTGTTTCTTTTCGAGTTCGGCCTTTGCTATCGCAGACCGTTCTACCGGCCAAAGATGGCTTTGTTTCAAAGCGGTCCATCCATACGGCGATTGACATATTTGCTGCTGTCCGAAAAACCGCGAATGGTGACCCCGATCTGCATGATTCCATCGTACTGCTGTTTGAATTCGCTAAGGCCTACGACACGCTACAACGTTCATTTTTCATCTCGGTGCTGGCGTGGCTAGGTTTCTCCTCTAGGTTCATATCAATAGTAGCTGCATTACATCACGATACGAATTATCGATTTAAAGTGAACGGCTACCGCTCGAGCAGCCGTGAGGTTCGCTGTGGAATTCGACAAGGGTGACTACTCGCCTCCCTACTCTTCATACTGGCTCTCGATAGTGTCTATCGAGTGATCCAAGAGAGGGTGGACGTTCGCGGCGTACCTCTCACCTAAGGCGGCCGGACGAAAAAGATCAAGGTTTCAGGTTATGCCGGCGACACGGCAGTATACCTGCGAGATCGAACAGCGGTGAAGCTGGTTGTTTCCATTCTGGAAGAATTAGCAAACGTTTCTGATCTTGAGTCGAATCGAGCTAAGCCTATGGTTATCGAGCTAGACCCTCGTGGATCAGCCTTGCTTTTCGACACCCACGGCCTCACTCTTCTAGCTTTCAGCGAGTCATGCCGATATCTTGGTGTTCTGGTAGATCAACAGGACGCAGTGGACGAGAATTGGGCGAAATGTATGCGATCCTTATGGTGTCGGCTCGTTCTGACCAGAGAGAAGACTCACACAGTCGAGCAGCGGGACCGCCTCGCCAGTGCCGTTGCGGTGCCCAAAATTGCCTATCTAGCACGTCATTGTTGGCCTCCTCCTGCCATTGTCACCCGATTGCATGAATTGGTCATGGACTTTGTATGGAGTATCCGAGATGGCAAACGATACCGACCTTAGGTGACCGCCGATATAGCTGCATTAGCGATACAGCAAGGTGGCCTTGCGGTGCCGTGTATTCGAAAGGTACTGCTGAAAATGGCGGAGACAGCGGTTGGGCAGTGGTCAGCCACGGTTTCCACGAGGGTTATGCTGGTTGGAGATTTCCTGTGGGGTTCTCCCGGGTCAGGCTCGGCTTACATCACGCCATGTTGGACCGAAAGCACGTATCCCAGATTGAGGTCTTCCCTCTGGTCGACTGGTTCTGAAATTGTTGGTCTCTCCGCTGCTCGACATGCTCGCCTAGGTGAAGTCGAGGAAGTCTGCCGTCGGGACAAATTTTTAGGTCGACAGGCCAGGTCGACTATAATGACGACGGAAGCGTCTCAATTGATGTCCGACGAGAGCTTGATGACAAGATGCAGGCTGGAATGAAGGCCAAATTTGCAGCATCGGGTCGATTTGACACCAGATGGCTTGTCCACGCTACGATGAAAGATATGTCGTGGCTGCGAGGTCATTGGGGCAAGCCCTACTAGTTTAAAGGTGTTGCATTTTCGACAGAGCAGACCTACCTAGGCGACATACTGGCTTGGAGCACGGTTTAAGTGGGGTTGTACGACACTCACCCACGCGAGATGCGGCTACCCAATCGATGGCGAAACGACTACACGTTGGATCCTTCTGTCTAGCCCTCCTCTACAACTTTCCTTCGCTCGTGTATCGGGCTATTGAGCCAGGGGCCTTACTTGCGTACTTGTCGACGATCCATCGTCATCATGACTGACTACTGAATCGCGACGGTACATCGCTATCCCACTTCGACACGGACATGTCTTGTGGGGAGACTCCCGTCTCATCGATGTTGGCGGTCGATAGCGCTGCCTCCTTCAACAGTGAGTCTCTTGTTCACTTTGGCGCACATCCCGTGCTCACGCGGATCGTGCAGCTTTGGGATGGCTCACGACAATGGCTTACGCAACGCAAACAGCTCAAGCATATCGTTTCCCGGCGGCTGCGTCAGAAAGGGAGCTGACTGCGCGACAAGCGGGTAACGAAGCCGGACTTTCGAGTGATTTCATCAGGTACGAAATTGATGGAGTTGAGAGATATCCGACAGATAGGGCGACCTTTCCATCCGGTGCCCAGACGCTGTATAGGCTCAAAAGAAACAACTTTCCGCTTTGGAATTGGGTGACTTAAGGCCTGTCGTTCCTCGTACGTAAGTGTTTACTCACCCTCCCTGAGATGGCAAGTCACGTCTTCTGGAAATGCCCTAGTGCCCACCGACATTGGCATCATCTACTATCTCGGTGGCAACGTCTCGGCGACATTAAGAAGGACGACCTTCAAGTCGGGGTATTTGGAATAGACTTGCCGTGTCTTCCAAGCGCGGCAAGGAACGCTATTAAGGATGTTCCTCACTCGGACGACAATCCGTCGGGTGCAAAAAATGTGGTATTTACAGCAGCTCGCGAGCTTTGTCGTTTTGTCGTTTCTACGACGCTACATGCCATCTGAATCGAGCGTCTCCGCCGCATGGAGGACTCAACTCTGCCATAGGAGGTACACACCGCCAGGGCTCAAACCCATTTCCGCCGATCGGTGACTCGTTTTCGCGGGTCCAAGTTCCAGCCAGATGTGGGACCGGTTGTGTAACGGGGCACACCCTTGCGTGAACTTAACGCAAGGGTTTTCGGTGCCCCGACAGACGTACACAAGGCAAGCGAGGAAGCGTAGGTAGGGTAAAAGCAGAACTGTTATATTAATATAATTAAGTCTTTTAACTACTGTCTCTCTGTTTGACTTAATTCAATTATACTAATATAACTGAGTGTATGGTGACGTCTCGTCACCACTCATTGCGCGCATCTTGCGGCGATTGGTGGGTTGATATCGTCAAGATATCAACCAATGAACAGACTCTTTGGTCGACCCATCAATTACATCACTTTGGTGATATTGTTCAAAGAATATTCAACTTCATATTCTTTATTGTCACTTTCTTTAAAGTGACAATTCCATGTAACGGGCTGCCCCGTTACATCACCCCCTTAACTGATAGTCACCGTGTGACTATCGAAAATATGGAAGCCACCCGTTGGCCACCATTGGGACAGGGAGCACTTGTTGGGTCCGTTCCATTCACTTTCCGCTTGACCTCGCATAGTTAACATGTCTATGCGAGGTGACTCAAGACCTACACAGCCCGGTGCTGTGTCAGCCTCTGCGGCAGACGATTCGTCGTCTGCCGCCCCTTCTTCGCCTGCATCAACAGGTGCTGCAGGTGCACGCGGCACCTCACCGCGTGCGCATGATGACCCCGATATTGAGGTCATCTACTCTGGCGAGTCAGACGTGTCTGACTCGGGCAATGCGCCAGAGGCGTCTCGCTCACCGGCGACGCCTCAGTGTTCGTCAAGGCCACTGCCGAACGAACGGACTCTTGATTTACATCACAGTCTGTTCGGCAGTGATGACGATGATCAGAGCAGTGAGGAATATTATTCCTTACCACCACCGGCTCGTGCGTCTTCGCACGAGCGTGATGACGATGGCGTGAGCCATCGTCAATCTGGGAGCCGTGGTACCGACAAGGGTATCACTGTGAAGCGTGATGAGTCGAAGCCGTGGCGTTTGCCCGAACGGCTCATCAATAGCTTGTCTCACGAGACAAGCCAACACCATCAAATTCTCTTATTCGATGCGACTGAGCTTCACGGCTTGAGTTCCAGCGCGAAGAACTTTCGCGCTGAAGAATATTTTTATCTCGATGTCATTCTTAGACATCGATGGTACAACAGCAACCAAAAGCGTGACAAAGCATCGCTTTTGGCTGCGTGGAACGCGTTCGTCCAAAACGTATAGAATTTTGGACGAGAAGGGTGGCTCAAGAAACTTGATGCGACACGCCTCAGGTTCGAAAGGCGAACGCCAACCGGTGCTAGGTACCGGTTGCACTGTTTTTCGAGTGAGGCAGACATTCCTTGCCTCACATGGGGAGACCCTTGTGCGAGTTGTGTTGACAACTCGCAGCGTGCACATAGGGACGTGTATTCCCTAAATTCGCCCTGGGGAAGGGCACACATCTCGGCTGAGATGCGTGACGCGATTGCAAACTTGCAATCCGTCTACAAGCGCCTAGGGCGAGTGTTTACCGATGGACCACAAGATCAATCGGATGAGTCTCGTCATACTGGTGGACGAGACCCTCAACATCCATCAACAGCTGAGAGCGGGGCTCCCAGCTGTTCCAAGAGGGTGGATACCCCCGCCACTGGACGAGGTAGCTCGTCCTTGATCCTGAATCGTCACGGTGATTCAAGATACGCTCCACTAGAAAGCGTTGATCACCGTGAGCATCCACCAAAGGATGAGGTGGAGGAGGAAAGACTTCCTCCAGATGATTCTGTTCACCATCTCGACCCTTACGAGATGGATCGCGCAATCGATGAATTGCGCGATGACTTGAAGCACGAGCGCCACCGGCGCTACGCTTTGACTGATACCGTGCGGAAGAACCGCAAGGATCGCGAGGCTGATCGGGCGAGAGACCGCGCCGATTATGCCACAGCGCAGCTTCAGGTTGAGCGGGATGTCCGCTCCTTATTCGGCGAGCTGGCGACAGCTCGCGGAAGATATCTAGGTTGAGTTCCGAGGTATCATATCTGCGCGACCAGACGGATCGTCTGGAGCGCGAACGCAAGAACTTGATGGATGTTCTTGAACGTGGGGGCTATCTTCATCGGAAAAAGAAGGCTCGTACTGACAGTACGACCTGAGCCTCCCCACGTAAAACGTAGGATGCGTGCGCATCCTACGTGGCAATTCGAGTGTGTATGCATTGCCCTTGCGATGCAACACTCTGAATGGCCCAATGTATTTCGGCAGTAGTTTACTACTGCCGACACTAGTGACTGCATGCACAGGTAAGTTTACCGTAGACAGTAGTACTAGGTCGTTAACCTTAAATGAAAGAACATTTGCTCTTCCATTCTTGTCTGCGTTCCGTTTCTGACGGTCCACCGCATTTGCGATGAAGTCCTGAACGAAACGGACTACCGATTCTCGAGTCATCAGGAAGGTCTCTGCTGACTCGTTGTTTTGTCTTTCAGTGCGCTTCGTGCGCACTGCTAAGAGATTGTTCTCTTCTTCAGCGAGGTTGTCTTCTTTCTCGCTGGCATAATCGTTGACGATGCTGAATATACCAGCATCGTCATCATCATCCGAGTCAATCATAGCGTCATCGCTATTATTGAGGTGATCTTCTTCATCGATGTCGACTTGATCGACATCGGTATCATACGTGACGACGTTAGCGTCGACACGTGATGAGCAAGAGCCAAAACGGTTTTTGCTCGAGCGAGTCCCTCCCCCCCTTATCCAAGAGTCACACTCTAGAAGGGTGGGCACACGTGGATGGCGTAGGCCATTCACGTAAAACGGTGTGTGCTGTGTGGAAGCATGCACCGAATTATTGATGGCGAATTCCACCATGGGTAGGAATTCGCTCCAACTCGGAAACGAGTGGACATATCCTCGAAGGATCTCTTCGAGGACACGGTTCGCACGTTCCGTCTGACCATCTGTTTCGGGATGGTCAGAAGTAGACATCTTCAACCGTGGTCCGAGTGTACGGAACACGGTTTGCCAAAATGACGCCGTGAACCGAGGGTCACGGTCGGATACGAGTTCACGGGGTAACCCGTGGAGTCTAAAGACCGTGTCTAGAAAGACACGAGCACAACCTTGAGTCTTGATCGACTCAGAAACAGCAGCAAGATGGATCATCTTGCTGAATCGGTCAACAAACACAAGAATACCATTATTCTTGTGAGCGTCTTCGGGAAAACCGAAGACGAAGTCCATTGAAACGGACTGCCAGCACTCTGTCGGAACAGGCAGAGGCTGCAATGGCGCACGGGATGAAGGACTAGGCTTCACCCGTTGACAAACCTCGCAAGCAGGTATGTACTTGCGGATAAACCGATAATGGCGGGGCCAGTAAAAGTCATGACTTACCGTGAGGTAAGTCTTTTCCCTTCCACGATGGCCGCCTGTTGGGGGCATCGTGACACTCATACATGATGCGTAAACGCAAATCATGATGAGCGGGTACGACGACACGAGGCGTGTCGTCGGCAACAGCTGTATAGTACAGCAATCCGTTGCGTGTACTATACCGATCCGATGGGGATCGGTACAAAGCCGGTAAATCCCTCATGGATTTACTGGATGGATTCACCAGATGATCCATCAATCGCAGAAGATCTTTATCTTCCGCGTATGCCTTTCGTACGTCGTCAAGTAAACTTGACGACGGGACACTGACTGACAGTGTCGCAACAGTTGGCTTATCCTCACTGTTGATTTGTGCGTCCGGCTCAAAATCGGGCCGGCGTGAGAGCGCATCAGCGACGACATTGAGTCGTCCTGGTTTATACTCCACGGAGAAGTTATACTCCGCGAAGAAAGACAGCCACCTCGCCTTTTCTTGGCGAGAGGTGTGGGCTGTTTACGGCCGTGCGTAATGACGCATGGTCCGTATAGACAACAAACGGTCTATCTCCGAGAAGATCGACGCGAAACTTAGCCAGTGCGTACTTCATGGCAAGGAGTTCCTTGTCATGCACTGGGTAATTACGCTCAGCTGCTTGCAGCTGACGCGAATGATAACAGATGACGCGCTCCGCGCCATCTGCATCGAACTGCATTAACGCACAGCCGATTGCAAAATCGCTGGCGTCACAGACCACATGAAATGGTCTGTCCTGATCTGCAATCGCCAAGATCGGCGATTGCATCAAGCTTTGCTTGATACCTTCAAAGGAACGCCGGCACTCAGCGTTCCATGACCACTTGACATTTTTCTTGAGCAATAAAGAAAGATGAACAGTCATCTCGGCGTAGTTGCGCGAGTACTTGTGCAAGTACGCCGCTAGACCGAGGAACTTTCTTAGTCCCTTGACATCGACTGGCACTGGCCAGTCGGTGATCGCCTTGATCTTTTCGGGATCAGGGCGCACGCCGTGTTTACCCACGATGCACCCAAGAAGTGGTATTTCGCTAGCCGCGAATATACACTTCTTGAGGTTGGCGTACAACTTATGCTTGCGCATAAGTTGAAGAACCTGACGAACGTGAGTTCTGTGAACTTCAACGTCCGTCTTTCCGTCCATAGCCCGGCTATGGACGAACACATTGTCGAAGTAACTCGGTGCGAAGTCTCGCACCGGTCTCAACAGATTTGTGACACATCTGTTGAATGTTGCAGGGGCATTACTCAGCCCCTGTGGCATAACTAGCCACTCCCACAGCATCCCGCTGGGGGTACTCACTGCCGTGAACGGGATGTCCCGTTCACGCATCAGGATCTGATAGAATCCATCCATCAGATCCATGGACGAAAAGATGGTACTCTTTGACATACCATCTATGATTACGTCCTTCCTCGGTATCGGCGTCTGAGCCGGTACCGTTGCAGCATTCAACTTGTTGAATGCGTGCACTATCCGCCACCCTCCTGTGGCCTTTCGCACACAGAAGGCCGGAGAGCTGTGAGGGGATGTTGATTCCCTCACATGGCCCGCTGCTAAGCGATCGGCAAAGAACTTGTCGATCGCTAGTACTTGTTCACGAGGCAGTGGCCACTGCTTCATGACACAGTACTTCGAGCCCGGTTTGAGCTCGATCTCGTGTCGAGTGCCTTTGTCCTTAGGCAACTCGCAAGGTACGGATTCAGGGAACACATCCCTGAATTCGATCAAATCCTTATACAAAGGATTTGCCCGAAGCGACTTCCAGGATTGAGATTCATATCGCTCAATCCGAGTCTTCTCATCGATGACACTTTCGTCCATCGATGAACTGCTGAGAACCCGTTCGTTCTCAGTAAGCACTGTTGCCGACCGAATATCGGCCACATACTCATCCTCCGTGACGAGTATGCAGATCTGCTTGACTTTGCCACTACGCAGATCACGCAAGAACCGTTTCGGTTCTAGCGTTAGCAACTGAGTTATCTCCGAAGTTAACTTCGGAGGCACAATCAGATCAAGCGTATAAGCGCCTACGCTCGATCCGTCATTGACCAAGACGTTCAACGTGTCGGTTTCTTCCTGGGACCTTGCTTCCACAGGTTGCTGAGGGCCTGATCCCTCAGCAAGTGACTCTTGAGGAATTCCTTCCTCAAGTACGTGGAGACTTATTCCCTCGACGGCTTCTGACTGTGGCTGTGCAACCACAGTCAGGCACCGATCCTCTACGATCAACTCTCCAGTCGACCTAGGATTTCCATGTTGCCCTTTGAAGGCAACAGGTTTCTTTTGTCTAATATTCTGCCCGCTAGGCATTCATCTATGTCTCGGTCCACTCGACTTCTTCGAGAGGTGAACCTTCGGCGCAGCCTGTACTTCTGTACAGCCGCCGGGAGCTTGCTCCGCAGTGTAGTGATCAACTACACTGTGATCTTGTGCAGTCGTGCTAACGACCGTACCGCAAGTGAGGCCATCGCACTCACTCGTAGAACACCCACACGCTTGTGGACGCTCCAAGATGTTCATCAGATGGCCATCTGATGAACAAGCGGCAGGCATCTTCACGGATAGATGCTGCCAGCTCACCCTTGGCTCGTACTTTCTGAGCCAAGATAATCCCAGGATGACATCAAATTTGTCATCCAGATCTAGTACGATGAAATCATCATCGTACTGTTTGCCCTCTAACGTGTAGTGGATTCCTACTACACGTTTCTCAACGGTTATCGATGCGCCTGTTGCAAGGCGCACCGTCATCCTTGTGAGGGGAATGTCGCGCTCAACGAACTTGAGCCTACGACCCTCTAGTGACTGGCGTCGAACAAAGTTGTTCGACGCCCCACAGTCTACTAGGGCACGAAGCGACAAATCGTTTGTCGCTTCCAACTTCAAGGTGATGAGCGAAACGTCATCACCAGGTGCAGAGACACACAATGATTGTGTATCTGGAGCAACTTTCGTCAAGAGATTTGCAAATTCTCTTGAGGTTGCTGGATCAGTAGGGCGCTCCGCCCCTACTGACCCCGACCATTTTTTGATGGTCCGTCTTGCTGTTGCGGCTACGCAACAGCGCTGGACCCACGCCCATTGCCCTTTCTGGCAAATGGTCGTCCATTTTGCTCAGTACTGTTTGGTACTGGGCGTGGAGCACTACACTCGTATGCGTAGTGCCCTAACTTATGACAGCGATTGCATTTCTGCAATCGCTTGTTGTTTGAAGAGCGAGGTCTCTCGCTCTCAACATAGCAGAGGTCCATTGGTTCTGGACCTCCGATCTCTTGTCGTCTCGGTGGACGGTAAGAGTTTGAGCTAGCATGAGCCTGTCTCATGCTAAAGTCTTCCTGTTCCGCGGCTGATATCGCTTCTTCCAGCGTATTCAGCTCAGGGCGGAACAGGTGGCTCCTGACGGGCCCCTCTGCGAGCCCTTGCATGAACACCGTAATCAACGTGTGTTCATGTACTGGGTTAGCAGTTATACTACTCGCAAGGAGTCGTATATGGTGTGCGTAAGCGTGCACATCACGCTTACCCTGATTGAGTTTCAGGAGCTCTGAACGAGCCCTGAACTCAGCCCGTGGCGGCTCAAACGTTTGTCTGAGCCGGGACTTGAAGTCATCTAGCGACCTAAACACATTTGGGTCGCTACTCTCGAGTCCCAGGGACCAAGTTTTGGCACGCCCTGCCAAGTGGGTCTGAGCAAATGTAAGTTTCATTTGCTCATCTTCGATGCGACGAGCCCTTAGGGCTCTGTCGAGTTCGACAAACCATAGTAACAGGGAGTCCTCCGGGACTCCACTGTACTTGGAGATGTCAACTTTCATGACCTCGGGACGACGCGCATGCGCCGTCCCGCCCACAGCATCATGTAATTGCTGCTGTCTCAACAGCTCTGTCTGTTGAGCACCGAGTTCTCTCAACTGCTCGGCCTGTTGAGAGCCTTGCTGGTGAAGCAAGGCTACTTTCTCCCTTTCGGCGACAATTTCATTTTAAATGAACTTGGCGATAGTGGCATGCTGTTGGTCTCTGTCTAGAGACTCCAACATGGCGCTGATGGCGAACTCGCCTACGGTAGAACTCATTCGTTCTACCGCACCCCGTTCGATGTCACTCAAATGGGTAAACCCTTCACGCGTGACGTGAAAGGTCTCTTCATCATCCAACATGTTCATGTTGGATGTTGTGGTCCTTGGAAGGACTACAAAGTGCTACCAGGTGTAACGGGGCACACCCTTGCGTGAACTTAACGCAAGGGTTTTCGGTGCCCCGACAGACGTACACAAGGCAAGCGAGGAAGCGTAGGTAGGGTAAAAGCAGAACTGTTATATTAATATAATTAAGTCTTTTAACTACTGTCTCTCTGTTTGACTTAATTCATTTATACTAATATAACTGAGTGTATGGTGACGTCTCGTCACCACTCATTGCGCGCGTCTTGCGGCGATTGATGGGTTGATATCATCAAGATCTCAACCAATGAACAGACTCTTTGGTCGACCCATCAATTACATCACTTTGGTGATATTGTTTAAAGAATATCCAACTTCATATTCTTTATTGTCACTTTCCTTAAAGTGACAATTTCATGTAACGGGCTGCCCCGTTACAGGTTGGCCAACTCCTTGCACGGGTGCATTCGGCCTTTGTCTGACTCTCTCCTTTGCTACGACGACCCCGCCCTCATTGCGAGTGAGTGAGAAGGTGATGTATATTTAGGTACGCGAACGACCCGCTATATCCTGTCTACGTGCTACAAAGTTCCTTGTAGACATCTACTTTTGTATACTAGGGTAGGACTAGTCTTTGGACGTCCGAGCGCCGCTGCGCAATGTGTTGTCTCGAGAGTATTAGATCCCTCGCATGTGTTGAGTGGCTCTGTAGGTCGGGTTGTTCGGCATGAGAAGCCTCTAGCCAATGGTTGACATCACTGGCGAGGAATCCTTTAGTTTCAGTGACGACACGGCGATCCGATGATCCATGCACTTGAACGGAGGCACAGGTGTCCATTGCAATGTTGGCTAGTCGATCCGCCATCTTGTTGTAGTCGCGGTAGTGATGCCCCCAGCTAACGACGACTATATCGTCTGATAAGGCTTGCGCCTACCGAAATAATACAGACAGATGCGGCTTGTGAGGGGAGCGATGAGTTCGAAGTTGAGAAAGCACTAGAGCGCTGTCCCCGACAACATGTAGAGGCGAATAACCACTTGCCTTTGCCTGGCGAAGGCCAGTCACCAGCCCTCGGTATTCAGCAACATTGTTCGTAGTGGTGACGGAACCATATGTCATTCTAGCAACCCACGTGATGCAAGCGGCGTGAGTTGGAACGTGAATCTTGCGAATTACAGAACCATCCCCGCCCGGTCCGGGATTTCCTCGCGAATCTCCGTCGAAGAACAGGGCGTAGAAAGCGCCTGGGGCACCGGCACTGTGCAGCAACCGCAGCGGCAGGGGTTCGTCCAAGCAGAGGAGACAGTCAGCAAGAGCGGACCGGACTCGTGCCAGAAGTTGGAAATCTTCGCCGTCGGTATGCTGGTACGTCGAGCTCCGAAATCTTATTAGCGATCGGCGGAAATGGGTTTTGGCCCTGGCAGTGTCGACTTCTTGAGACAGTGTTGGATCTTCCATGCGGCGAAGGCGCTCGATTAAATGGCATGTATCGTTGTCAAAACTGTAAAACGCCAGAGCTCCCGGGTAGCTGGGAATACCATACTCCTTGCACTAGGCGACATTTCACCTGGGTTGAATAAATCTTTGATAGAACCCCGAGCAGCTTCTGGAGTAGCTAACAAGTCCAGACCAAACATCCACACGTGTCTGTACGCCACCGGAAAGGCCCCAAAAGGTTGCCATTTCGAAATTAGATGGTCCCATTGTCGTCGGGCACTGGGACAAGTCCAAAATATATGCCGCGCCAGTGCTGGTTCGGTGGATACACACTCCGGTAAGGGACACGAAAGATCTTGTGCCGCCCAATTCCAAAGTGGAAAGCTATTGCTTTTAAGCCGATAGAGTGTTTGAGCACCTGTGGGAAAGACGCTCGTATGCGTCGGAGATCGCTCCACTCAATCAGATCGGTACCGTCGGAAATCATACGAAACTCGGGCTTCGCCACACGCTCATACCGGAGCCGTCTACCCTCATGCCGTTGCCGCCTAGATACAAGCTTTTATAGATTTCGTCGCTGCGGTCGCCACCTTCTCGACCCTGCCCAGAGTTGAACGACGCGCGTAAGCGTCGGATGTGCGCCAAAGTGCACAGGAGATCCCAATTCAAGGTGGCGGCTGTATCACACTCCACCATAGATGTGACAGGAGTCGACCCGCAAGACATGCCCATGTCCAAAAGAGATAACGATGTACCTTGGCGACCAAGTAGTCATTCATGGTAATTGTGAACCTTCGCAGAGTAAGCGAGGAAGGCGCCGGGCTCAATAGCTCGATACATGAGTGACGGAAAATTATAAAGGAGGGCGAGGCAGAAGGACCCGAAGTGTCGTCGCTTCGCTATCGAGTGAGTTGCCATGTCCCTTTTCTGGGTAAAAACCTCGTCACTTCACGCTGCACCGTTATTTAAGACAATGAATTGCCAAGAGTTTCCTGATCCCGCGCAAAATGAGCACCGTAAAAATTGTACGGTTTGCCACAGCGGTCACGTAGCCATGACATATATATCAACGTAGCATGTACAAGCCATCGTGTGTCGAATCGTCCCGACGCTGCATATACGGCCGTTACCCCTTTCTTGAAGTGGTCATCAAGAGCCCTTCGAGCACCAATTGTGACACTTCCATCGTCATTATAGATTATTTCAGCTCTTGACGTAAAAACCAAGGCGCGTCGACAGACTTCCTTTATTTCGCCTTGGCGGGCATGCCGAGCCGCCGAAATGCCACCAATTTCAGAAATTGTCAACCAGAGCGACGGTCGTAAACGTGGATGTTTTTGTTCAGTCCAACAAGGCGTGATGTACGCCGGCCTTAATTCAAAAGAACCCCAGAGGACGTCACCGATCAGTAACTTCTCGTGGAAGCAGTAGCCGCCCACTGTCCAACCGCTGTCCCTACCAATATTAAAAGTTCCGTTCGAATACATGGAATCGCTAGGCCACCCTGTGGGATAGTAAGCGCAGCCATCGCTGCTGGTACCCACGGTCTGACCTTTTACCATCACGTGTCCCCCACAAAAAGTCCAGCATTAAGCCATGCAATCGGGTGACCATGGCGGGATGAGGCCAGCAGTGACGCGCTAGGAATGTTATTTTGAGCACCGCTATGGCGCTGAACAGACGGGCTCGCTGCTCGGCGGTATGGGTTTTCTCGCGGGCTAGGACGAGCCGACACCATAAAGATCGAATACACTTGTTCCAATTCTCGGTCACGTGGTCACGTTGTCCCACCAGCACACCAAGGTATCGACAAGAATCACTAGGAGCAAGCAAAGTGAGACCGTGGGTGTCCAGTGGCAGGTTGGCGCCGCGATGGTCGAGTTCAATGACTATAGACTTAGCTCGATTCGTAAGAAGTCCCGAGACTCTACCAAAGTTCTTTAGAACTTCGAAAACCGGCTTCACCGCTGCCCGATCGCGTAGATAGACAGCCGTGTTGTCTGCATAGCCCTATACTTTGACTTCCACAGTTCGTCCATGGGACGAAAGTGGTACTCCGCGCACATGCTCCCTATCCTGTATCACCCGATAGGCACTATCAAGGGCCAGAATAAACAGAAGTGGGGCAAAAGGGCACCCTTGTCTGATACCACAGCGAACAGATCGGCGACTGGATCGGTAGCCATTAACGATGAACGGGCAAGTCGTATTGCGATGTAACGCAGCTACAACCGAGACGAACCGGGGCGAAAACCCAAGCCATGCGAGCACCGTAAACAAAAAAGGCCGCTGTATCGTGTCGTAAGCTTTAGCGAAATCGAGAAGAATAACGATAGTTCCATGGAGCCCAGAGTCCTCACCCTCTGCTTTACGTACAGCAGCAAAAATATCAAGCGTCGTATGGATCGATTGCTTTGGGACAAATCCAACTTATACCGGTAGCACAGTCTGCGATAGCAAAGGCGGAAGTCGAAACGAAAATTTTTTGGTAAATAATTTGTAGTCGCTGTTGAGAAGCGCGATAGGGCGATGATCAGCAGGCATAGCTCAAGCTGATGTTTTCTTCATGCAATGTATGTGTGCCTCTCCGAACGACGACGGAAATACGCTGCATTCAAGCCACCTCGTATACAAAGTCGCAAGGATTGGAGCCAATTGGTCGGCGTAATCGCGATAAAAGGTGTTGTTAAGTTCATCCGGCCCCGACGCCTTCCCGCGCTTGAGCCGCTTCAAGGCCGCACTTACATCTTCCAAAGATATGACGTCCGTGACAGTGGAATCTGCAATTCGATCAGGCTGGGAGGCCTGTCCAAGAAATGCAATGGTCTCATCAGGACACTCTAATGAACGAAGCATTATTGGCGACCACCCGTCCGCCATCTCCTCAGCCAGTTCCTGTGACCGATTTGCACCTCCTCCCAGGCAAATTATCGTATTGTCTTGAAATTTGGTCGATACTCGGGCGAAAAATCTGCGTGATGACTCGCCCGGACAGTACGTGTGCTGTGTGAGAAGCCGCTCTTTTTGGTTCTCTGCCATAATCTGCGACATTCCGCAACTTTTTGACGAAGCTCCGCTGGGGGATCAACTGCAACAGCCTGCTCACAGTCCTCGTGGTCTGTTGGCGATGTAGAAGTTGCAGCACGCGCTTGTAGTAGCGCTGCGTCTAGACGGACATACAACCGGCGCAGGCGTTGTTGGTAACTTTTTGTCAACCCCTGGCGGGATTTTCTGGTATAAGCCAGAAGATCTTTTCGCAATTGCGTCTTCCACCCGTCCCACCAATCTGCAATCCTATGAGATGTTGCAACGTCCGCCAGCGGGAGCGAATTTGCCTCCTCGACCACGCTTCGAGCCGTATCGAGGGCAGCAATCTTGGCACCAGCTTTTGCACAGCCCGGCACAGTATATACCCGCCGAGTTTTACGAACGCGTACAAAGTTGTGAGGATCACCGATCCCAATAGTTATTCCATTGTGATCAGCGGCTGGTCCGGGGACTGACAGGTCTACGTCACGAATCCAGTCTGCAAGCAGCACACTTACATACCACCGGTTCAGACGAGAACTGGCTGAATCTCCTCCGGGGAGCGTGTAGAAGTAAGTGTGCGCCACCGCATGAAAGACTGAAAACGCCCGATCTTCCTCCGCACGCTCCAACTCATCTTCGAGTACATCGCTCATCTTCGCTCGTGCAAAAAGCCTACGTAGTGCTAGAGAATCATGTCTGCCGGCAGGTGAGACGAACGACCGGTCGAGTCGTGGGTCTAACGTGCAGTTGAAGTCTCCTCCCAAAAATAGGACCGCTGTGTCCCGAAACCTGGTAACGAATCATTTCCAAAAAGGCCTCTCGGTCATGCTTATGAGTCGGTGCATACACGTTGATGACGAGGGTCGATTCACCCAGAAGATTAATTTAGCCCCCACCCAGTGCTTCGTCCAAAAGTCCTCGTGCCAAGGTTCCATCTCTGTAATCGACAAATACGGGTTAAGTAGGATAGCCACACACCCACGGGCTTCTTCAAACTCCGTCCACAGAGTGCGTCCGGATTTTTGCACGAAGCCCCACGTTTGGTGGTACAATATGTCCATAGTCGCTGCCTCTCCTGGAGTGACTCGAGTTTCTTGAAGAAAAACTAAGTCAAGCGCCCCCCCCCCGTTCCTCGCGCCGACAAAAGTGTCCAAACCATTCCGCACAGCGCTCTGGATGTTTAGGAAATCCTGACACGTTTTGCGAGTGTAGACCTACGCTGTCTTCAAGTGGCCGCAAGGCAGTCTGCCGAACGGGTCGATTGCGACGCCGGGGTGAATCATAACGGTGGCTCAAGGGAGGACTCCCCGCAGAGGTACCGGACAAGGAAGGTAGAGCCGCGTTCTGTGCCGATCCTGTTGAGTTAACACACGCGGTGCCCTTCGTATCGAGGTTCCGATGAACCCCCATCGCGCCCGATTATGGCGATAAGCGGATTCCAATCGGCAGGTTTGCTAAGAACTCCGCGTACTGCTGCACGCACGCCGTCGGAATTTTGATAGAGCGCTGCCTCGGTCTGCGGCATTACCACATTTTTCTCGGCCTCTACAGGCGCGAGCGTTGGTAGGAAAACACACAGCACATTCAGCACGGCCCAGTAATCCAAGTTCGATAGAGGCTCGACGACCGTTGCGCATATAACTCCGGCTGTAACTTGCTGGCTCGTCGCCATCGTTGAATGTAAACAGTTGTTTTCCATCGAATCTGCACCCGTTGACCGTCAGCCGTAGCTACCCAACCCAATGCACATTTCACGAAGACGGTCGTTTGTGTGGCTGGCATGTTGGCGAACAACCGCAAGTTGGGAATCGCTATTAATCGAGTGACAAAATACTCGAAGGGATTCCCCGGTCATGGAAGCAAGAAATGGTACCGGAAATGGCAAAACACTGACAAGCGCCTCGAGCTCCGTCACACAGGAAGTGACCCAAGCTAGCTGGCCTTTCGGGCCAATAGGCAAATTACCGGGAACTGGCACCTTCTTCTTGTGCGTGCTTACCCACTGGCGAATCGCTGCCGCGTTATCAGCAACTTGTTTTGTATGATCCGACACCGCTGCAGCGGCTAACGCAGCCGAAGCAGCTTCCGGTACCTTGCGAACCCTGGTAGCACGTAATGTCTGTGCGTGTGTTTCAGGGGTGCGCTTGGTTTCCAACGGCGACGGGACGGACCATGACACAAGCGGAGCATCAGAGAATTCGGATGGAAGCGAACCTGAGTCAGGAGTACATGAATCCGAGCCACCTGTGATAATCCTGAAGAGAGATGGATCTCGTCCTCAATCGCCTTAGCCGATTCAGCTGATAAGGGAACACTGGCGTTGCATGGTGGCGGCGTTACATCACCACCACCTAGATCACCAAGACTCATGGTGTGACCAAAGGTGACATGACTCTCCACCATCGTGACATCAAGATTCTGCGTATCCAATGAATTTGAACTGTCGTCAATCGTCGGAGGCATGTCTGATGGCGTCGGACGTAGGGATGCGTCTGCTGAGGGGACCGTATCAGAGGCTTGCCCGAAACTGACAGAAGCGCATTCCCGTTTCCGACGGACGAAGGAAGTCAGTAGGCGCTGTATAGTGGAGCGGCTTCGTTCACTAATTTTTTCGGCTGTAGCATTCGGCATGTCGGTCGGAGATTGGTTAGTTTGCCCGTCTTGCGTCTCGCGCGCAGATTGTTCGTCGGGAGAGATCTTCGCCAAGCGTCTTACCTTCGTCGTTAATTTGGTCGTGGCAGTCGTTAGATTCGCCTTCGTGGCTGTAGCCGCCGTATTGGCGGTACGGTATTGATACTCTAAAGAAGTCAGAGCCTCAGTCTCTACATCGAGGGAGAAAGCCCCGTCGGCCTACGTATTCTCCCGAGCGATAGCCACTTCTACCGCGCGAGCTCGAGCCTCAAAGTAACAAGCTTTCCTTGTATCGGCTGATGTCTGCTCCTCCGCAGCCTGAATGGAGAGTGTATCTACCGATCGTTGAGCATCGTCCACCTCTGTGCGAGCTTGAGCCAGAGCAATCGCGAAAGGAGATACAGAGCTTTCAGAGCTACCATCACCTCTATATGCCTTGTTGTCTGTCCGTGTAGCAGAGTTGTCACCCTGAAGGATCTGGTCTAGCTCAAGGAGAGCCTACGCACGTCGCTGTGCTGCCTTCGAAAAGTTCGTGATTATTATCGACGCTACAGGCGTATGAGATTTTCCTTTTTGTTCGCACCTTATCTTAAGAAGAGGATTTCTTGCTGTCGCGTCCCAGAGTATTTTCCTTTGGGTGTACAGAAGGCAGCCACCTTCAGAACTCGATTGTGCGTTCCCGTAAGCAGTTGGGGACTTAGGTCGGCGCGACGGGCGTGCCAGGTTTACTGTTCTCTGCCCTTGTTTCGCCGAAGTCTGACGCAAGGGCTGAAATTTCTTGTTGGAAATGGGGTCAAACCACCCTGCAGTCGAAAACCCCCTGAAGTGTGTGGCGCCCTGGGTCATCTCTGGTTTGCCATCTATAGCCGCATCGGAGGCTGACTCCTTTTGCTGGACCTGCGAGGGAGCCTGAGGAACCTTGGTTAACAGCGGGGATTTGCGCGCTTCGGCTTGTAGCTTGGCGGTATTTGCAGTTAGGGTATCCGCCAGTCCAGCGACATGCTTCAAGCGCCCGGCAACGTCGAGGTGGTTAAAGGTCAACTCACTAACCGGTTGGGGCGATGGATGCATACCCATAAACTCGCGGTAATGTTTGGAGAGGATGTTACCAGTCTTAGCGGCACATTTGGCACTTGAATGATAGGGTGAGTAGCATGAAAAACACGGTACCCGCTGGAAGTGCCGATGATGATGAAGAAACAGCGTCGTGGTGGGAGAAGAAATGTGTGTTACCAGCTTGAGCTGGGCGGGACATGATACAGTGTCAAAGGTCGCCACGAAGAAGTTTAAGTCATATGCCTCGGACCCGGTGAGACACCCACGGGTCACCGATGTCACCGCACATGATATGCTCGACGTAAGAATTGCTTGTACATTACTGGCTGTCACTCCGTGGACGAGAATTCGCACTTGATATTGGAGAGAGTTGTGATAGGATAGTATCGACGAGGAAGATGGTGCCGATATATCTTCTCTTTCCATCATGGCCGGACACAAAAGTTGAAGTCGGGTCCCACGGTACAGAATAAATTTTGCGTGCCAACTCGTTGCTGCAGCTTGCTCCGGCAACACGAAGGTGAGACGTCTCGTTTCCGCGTCGTAGCTGGTCTTCTTAGCACACTTAATCATTTCTTGACTCAAGCCGTCCGGAGCCAGTTCTCCCACTCGACGTTCGAGAAGTTAAAGGCGCAGAGTCTTCTCAGCGATATGTCGGGGCATACGCACATATGGTGGAACTACCGCGACGACCGTGCCCTCCAGGTACGCTTCGAAGAAATCGAGCATTACAACGCGCGTGACTCTCGGGTGGGTGCACACAAGAAAACCGGACGGAGAAGAAAGGACCATGCCAACGAAACCAAGCCGCCAACGCTTCCTCCTCCAGCGGGATCCTCGGTCTTAGGTCGTCGTCTGCGTGATCCTTCCACACACGAGTAGCCGCCCGCTCTAGTACGCGGTTGCGTTCGGCAAGGAGGACTGACCCTTATCCGTGGAACTGACGGTATTACGGGGACTCTTTCCGCCGGAGTCGTCGACACGATTACTCCTATCCATATCGGCGTCGCCATCTGGTGAGTGACTGTGCCCATCGGAGGGGGTGAAATATCGATGACCCACCTCACCGAATTCATCAAAAGAACGCTGACTATCTCTGCCGGGATGAGCGTCGACGACAGCGGACGCGTATGTTCGCCGGCCTGGAAAGGTCTCTCAGGCTGCAGCAGACGGCAGGAATCCGGGCCCGCCAGTCCACGGCTAGGGCTGGACAGGATCCACGTGCCCATATCCTTTCAGCAAATTATGCCCCCCCCTTTCCTATGCTCGGGGACTCCTCCTACGTCGGCCCCGTCATGGGAACACCGGAACCACCACACTCGACGGCCTCCCAGGCCACGCGCTTAAGACGCACGTCTCCTTCGTGTCCATGTCCCCTGTGCTCGTTGGCCGTCTTGCGCCCAGTAGAGTCAGTGAGACTGCCGTTGACAGCGCTCATAGTATAAGACACACTTCCTCGTGCCACAATGATTTGTTTGCGTGAGTAGTCGCAGATATGGAAGTCCCGCCCTCATTGCGAGCGTCGCCGGGCAACAGCGACTCAGGCGTTCTTTACCTTCTGTTCTTCGGCGGTGGATCGCGCGGAAATCCCTGACCAGGTGGGACTGAATCCGTCATCGATAAATTGCACGTTCCGACGCACCCCGTGTGCATCATGTGGGTGGCGGGCATGTTGTTGGCAAGATGCGTGTTGCGAGAAGGAAGCGTTAGGTGAACAATAAGATACTGTTGTATTTCCTTACTAGTTCTCTCTTCTCTGTTATGCTCTCCAAAGCTCTCTGCTCCAGTCATCCATTTCGCACGCATTCTAGCCCTACTCGAATCACTATTCTGCTTGTCACTCTGCGTTCATATTGTGCGCACAGCGAGTTTGTGACATCATGTTTCCAAATAAAACCCCAAGTCACCGGCCGAACACTCCGATCGCCTTTACGTACCCTTGCACCCATTTCCAACATTACAACACTCCTCCTCGGTCGTGACTTGCCCTCATACCCGGTTCCAATTCTTAAGCTTGCATATGTACTTGTCTTTGTGCTCCTCCATCCTCGAGCTCCTTGATCACCCTTGATCGTCCTTGACCTTTTCTTATCCAACGCGCACGAGTGCGCGTAGTGCCGAGAGCTTCGTCGCGTCCAGCGCCTTCGTGAGGAGGTCTGCTAGCATCTGCTCCGACCTGACATAGCTCGCCGTGATGATGCCGCGACGCGAGTAGTCGCAAAGGAACTTAAGGCGCACATCCACATGTTTTGCCTTCAGCGACGATGCCTCTCCCGCGATCTGCGCGATCGCCGCTTGGTTGTCCACCCGCAACTGTATCGAAAACTCGGGCTTCACGCCCACTTCGCACAACATCTCGCGCAGGCCGAGCAGCTCGCGCGCGACGTCACTCGCCGCGACAAACTCCGCCTCCATCGTCGACAGGGAGACGCCTCCCTGCTTCCGCGCACCTCAGCTGACGGCCATCCCGTTCAGCATCACATTGCCGCTCGTCATTGACTTCCGGTCCGTCTTGTCGGCCGCATAATCGGCGTCGCTGAACGCTTCTAGGAGCACCGCCGCACCTAAATTGTCTTCTGGGATCATCGTGACCTTGAGCGCCGCCGTTCCCTTGAGGTATCGCGCGATTCGTTTGGCCAATTTCCAGTCTGATAGTCGAGGCGCGTGTGCTCGTCTCGTGACCATATGCACCGCAAATGCTATATCGGGGCGCGTGCAACGCGCCACCCAGAGCAGCGAGACGACCAGCGACTGGAACTGGCGCACAGTAGCTCCTATTTGCGCTCTTGGCGTCCCAAGAAGCTCCGCGTCGCCCTCCTCCAACTCGTAGCAGCTGTCGTCGATCGGCGTCCACGTCGATTTGGCGTCAGCGAGTCCGTTGTCGCGTAAGAGATCTTTGATGGCCTTCTCCTGATCGAGCGTGTACCCATTCTGACCGTTGTGCGTCACGCGCATGCCCAGAAACTTGCTGACACGCCCCAGGTCCTTAATAGACAACGACGAGAAGCTGGAGAAGAACCGCTCGACCGCCGCCGCGCTCGTCCCTGTCGCTAGAAGATCGTCGACATACACGCCGACCACGACGAGGTCGTCGCCGTCGCGCTTCCAGTAGAAATACATGTCACTCTCACACCGCTTGAAACCGGCAGTAGAGAGCTTCGAGTGCAGCAGCTGGCTTCACAGCCGGTCTGCCTGCTTAAGCCCGTAAAGGCTCTTCCGCAGCTCCAGCACCAGCTCGCTCGCGTTCGAAACGCCTTGCGCTCGTAGCGTCTCCTCCGGGACTGGCATGATGCGCGGCATCTGTAGATAGATGCGGAGGTGAGGCTCCTTGTCCGCTTTAACGTAGGCGTTGAAGATGTCACCTTGCTTGGCAGGCACCTCCACGTAGCCGCAAGCGCAAGGATCACTTTGACCGTCGATAGGTCCATCACGGCAGCGAAGATGAGCGTGTAGTCGATACCAAGCACCTGTTCGTTGCCACAAGCCACCAGTCGCGCCTTCAGACGCTCGAGGTCGCCGTGCGCATCTGTCTTGGTCTTGTAGACCCATTTGGTGTGCAGCGCATGCGTTCCTGCCGTTCGCCTAGTGATGGTTCAGACGTCGTTGGCCTCAGGCGCGGTGATCTCCTCTTGCATTGCCTTCTCCCACCCTTCGCGCTTGCCGCTGCGCATCGCCTGTCCGAAGTTAAGCGGATCGTGCTCGAAAGCAGCATTTACAGCTTCTCCGCTCGCGGCTGTGTCTTCCTGACGAGAAGCCGCTTCTGCGCGTTTCGACGCCCTGCGTGTTCCATGCGCCGCTCGCGTCCATCGCTTTCTACTTTACGCGTCGCCTTGTTGCCCTCTGCGCGACCATCGCTCGCCACTGCAGCTGCTGGCGCTTCCGTCGCTACCTGGCCTCCGGCTCGGTCGCCGACGTCCATCGCGCGTTGGAGTTGCGCGTTTTGCGCCTACGTCAATGTCTCGATATTTTTGATGTGCTGCGTGACGACCACTTTGTTGTCACGCGGCAGCAGCACCTTGTATCCCTTGGTTTCCTCGCTGACGCCGACAATGATGGCGTGCGTCGAGCTAGAGCAGCGAGTTCTTGCGCGGGTCCCTATACACGCTGCACTGAGAGCAAAAAACGACAATTCCACGCATATCCGGCGTCTTTCCCGTCAGCACCTCGAGTGGTGACGCTCTCTTTACATTTGCTCGCGCGGGGCTCCGGATTGAGGATGTGGACGGCTTATAGCCTCGCGTCTACCCAGAACATCAGGGGCAGCGCGCAGGCAAACACCATGCTGCGCGCCAGGTTCAACACTGTCCGGTGCATTCGTTCCGACTTGCCGTTTGAGGCCTGATTTCGCGCCTCCGAAACTTGGCGCGCGACGCCCGTGCGCTCGCAGAGCAGTTCCACGTTGGTGTATTCTCTGCCGCCGTCCGTGCAGATTACGTGGACCTTGAGCCCAAAGAGCTTCTCGAAATGAACGAGGAACGCCTCGAACTGCTTCGCCGCAGCGTCCTTCGTGCGCGCGAGGAAGACTCGGCAGTAGTTGCTCTTGTGATCAACGAAATTCACAAGGTAAAGATTGCCGAGTCGGTCCTGCGGCGTCATTGGACCCTTCAGGTCCGAGCATATGACACCGCCGATGCGATCGATGGGCGATTGCGTGCCGCTGTCTTGTTAGGACTGCGCGTTGCGCGTCTGCTTGCTCTCGAGGCACGACACGCACGCCATGCGTTTATTGTTGCTGAGTTGAATGCCTGATGCCGGATCTCGCGCCATTCGTTCGATCGTGTCGTACGCAAGGTGGGCGAGTCGCTGGTGCCAGTGCAACAGCGAGGCTTCGTGCGGCTCGTCGGCGTTGGTTTCCGATGCATACGCTCCGAGCGCCGCCACCTGCACCTTCCTTGTCGCACGTAGCCTTCGTCGCGACATACAGCACGTTGCTGTCGATTGTGACATCGAACGCGACCGCACCATCGCTGCACCGAGCGAGCGATCGCGTGTCGCCGGAGTGCACTAGGGCAAATCCTTTGTTCGCAAGCTCGCCATACGACACAATGTTCTTAGCCAGTCGCGGCGCCAAGTACACATCCGTGAGCGTCACTACCGCCTCAGCGCTGCGAGCGAGAACCTCGAGGCGCACGCTGCCAACACGCGTCAAGTGAAGCGACTCGCCGTCTGCCATCGCAATCTCGTGGCTGCAAGCCGTCGATTTGAGCAGCAGCGACTCGTCGTATACAAGATGCCGGCTCGCTCCGCTATCGAGGATCCAGTCTCCTCGGAAGACGCCCATGGCATCGGTCGCCTCAAGTACGAAGCCGCGTGTGCCGTCCGTGGCTCGTACTCCGTCGCTCGTCGCAAGCAAGAAGCCGCATGAGTCGTCCATGGCTCGCGCTCCATCGCTTGCATTGGTCGCTGCGGCGTCCTTGCCGCGCGATCCCTTCTTCCTTCTGATGCGCTTCTTCGTGGTCGCCCTGCGCTTCTCGGTCAGTGCAAGGATCATGCTGGCGCCTCCACCCTCCGCGGGTGTCTCGTCGTCGTGCACGACTCGCGCGCGACAGTCGGACGCGATGTGTCCTGGTCACCCACATCGGTAGCACGTGATCGCGCCCTTGGGTTTGCCTTCCACGTGCGCGGCGACGACCTCACGACCCACCGCGCTGCTGCCGTGCTCGATGGACTGCGCGAGGTGCGCCAGATCCTCGGCGTGGCGCAGGTAGTCGACTCGCGTGGGTTCATACTTGGACAGCATCACATTCATCAGCTCCGGCGAAGCATGGTGGACGATGTTATCGAGAACAAGCGAGTCGGCACTACCACGCGCCTCGCTGACGGCGACCATATACAGGAAGTGATTGGCCCAGGTGCGCCGTGCGTCCTTCTTGGCCATGAATAACTTCATCGCCTGGCTTGCCGTGATTGACGTCTTGAACGTGCGCAGGTGCTGCTCCATGATGTACTCCAGTGTGGGTGATTGCGTCCAGCAGGTATCGGTCTGCTTGTGATAGTACCTCTCAGCCGTGCCGGCGAGAAAGTGCCCAAGCAGGTCGACCTTGACGTCTTCGGTCCATCCGAAACCACACGACGCTTCCTCGAGGCTCACCGCGCGCACAAACGTACGCCCCCAATCAAAGAATCTGCCCCCGAGTCCGCGGTACAGCTCTGTACCATCGAACTTGCGTATGTTCAACTTCGCTGGCTTGCCGACGGCATCCCATAGCCGTTGAGGCCCGGTCGCACATACGCTTGTGGCGGAGCGACTGGTTGCGGCGGCGGTAGCGTTGCATACTCCTGTGGAGGTGGCGCATGCGCAGGTGCGCGCTGCTGCAGCTGAGGTGCTGCGCGGGTGCGAGGTGGCTCGAGCGATGCAAATCGCGACGCGCCAAGATCAGTCGCGCGCTGGTACCCACGCGGCACCGGTGCCTTCACCCTTGCGTCTTCGATCGCGTCGATCGTCATCGGTCGACCGCGCATGTTGAAGCCGATTTTCGAGGCTAACAGTCCTCTCTCCACGTCCACGAGCATGCGCTCCTCCTCGTCTCGTACTCTCTGGGACGACTCGAGGCTCGCCAGTCGATCGGTGAGTGCGGCGAGCGCGGTGAGGATCTCATCGTCTCGCTGCCCGCCCTCGCGAGTGGGTCAATCGTTGACGACTGCGGGTGCGGTAGGCGCACTCGCTGGCGAGCCGGTCCTTGGCGCGGCTCGCGGGATACCCCCTGGTGGCTTCGTCGTCGGTTCAGTAGTTGCGGCCATTGGGCTCATAACCTGTTGGCAAGATGCGTGTTGTGAGAAGGAAGCCGGAGGTGAACAATAAGATACTGTTGTATTTCCTTACTAGTTC
Organism: Hyaloperonospora brassicae; assembly: GCA_947650285.1. Taxonomy (NCBI): domain Eukaryota; phylum Oomycota; class Peronosporomycetes; order Peronosporales; family Peronosporaceae; genus Hyaloperonospora; species Hyaloperonospora brassicae. Next base: position 310,256 of record CANTFL010000251.1, on the reverse strand, counting down.
TCTCTTCTCTGTTATGCTCCCCAAAGCTCTCTGCTCCAGTCATCCATTTCGCACGCATTCTAGCCCTACTCGAATCACTATCCTGATTGTCACTCGGCGTTCATATTGTGCGCACAGCGAGTTTGTGACATCATGTTTCCAAATAAAACCCCAAGTCACCGGCCGAACACTCCCATCGCCTTTACGTACCCTTGCACCCATTTCCAACATTCCAACACATGTCCTACAGCTCTACTCATACTATTAAAAATGTCGCGGAATACCGGGAGCTAGTCAACGGTCTCCGCCAAACAAATGCTATCGGATACTCACCTTTGCATGTCGTTGGGGACAGTGCGCTCGTGCTATCACAACCTCGTACCCATCACCCCCTCGCAAGCCACACCTGAAGTTGCCTTTTCGGGAAGCACGGGCTTTAGCAGACGATATGACGTCACCAGCTGGGGCCATTGCTACCGCGACTACAACAAGATGGCGGATCGACTGGCCAATCTCGCTATGGACTCATGTGCCTCCGTTCAAGTGCACGCTACCTCGGGGCGCCGTGTCGTCTCAGAGGCCGCGGCCTTCCTCGACAGTGATGTCAATCACTGGCTGGAGGTTTCCCTAGCCGAACATACCGAACTACAGGGCCCCGCACTGACCGCGAGGGGGATGGTCATCTCGCGGCAACACCATGCGCAACGTCGTGTGGCGGTCCGAGGTCTAGTACTAACCTGGTATATAAAGCAGTGGTCCCACACGGTGACTTTGTTACCTGTAGACAGGATATAGCGGGTCGTTCGCGTACCTAAATATACCTCATCTTCTCACTCACTTGGAATGATCTGGGGGAAAGGCTTTGCCAATGTAGTACAACATGTCGGCCGAGAAGGAGTATCGCTGTCCCTTGAGCGTCGACAAAATGTCTTGGGGTGTGTCTCTCTGTCCCTGATTTCTGTTTCCGACGTGGTTGTCCAGAATTAGAGGATCTGGTCAAGTTGCACATGCTCTTCTGCTTAGCGATTTAGTCGCACACGTAGGCCATGTGTGGCTCGCATGGTACGTTTCACTTCTCCCCCACGTGTGCTCTTCCCATCAATTGTGTCTACACACGATCTGATTATGAGTACACAGACTCAACTCAAGCGGCAGCGGCTGCGGTGCCATACCATTTGAATTATCGTTACTTCCTATGTCGCCAACTTCGGTCTTGATTCAGGTTGTCGAGTCGAGTGCGAGTTCGCAGCTCTGCAAATCCGGCTATACTGCATCGTATAGGTGCAAACTTACCGCGCTTTGATCGCCATAGCCTCTTCGTCTCTTTTCTCCTTCTATCTTCGTCGAAGCAGCATCTCGTGGCGGCTGCACACGCACATGGGATGCAAGGTATGCGCTTATATTGACGACAAACGGCGAATTCACTCAAGGTGTAACGGGGCACACCCTTGCGTGAATTGAACGCAAGGGTTTCGGTGCCCCGACAGACGTACACAAGGCAAGCGAGGAAGCGTAGGTAAGGTAAAAGCAGAACTGTTATATTAATATAATTAAGTCTTTTAACCACTGTCTCTCTGTTTGACTTAACTTAATTATACTAATCTAACTGAGTGTATGGTGACGTCTCGTCACCACTCATTGCGCGCGTCTTGCGGCGATTGGTGGGTTGATATCGTCAAGATATCAACCAATGAACAGACTCTTTGGTCGACCCATCAATATCACCACTATTGGTGATATTGTTAAAAGAATATTTAACATAATATTCTTTATTGTCATTATCTCTCAAATGACATTTTCATGTAACGGGCTGCCCCGTTACACAAAGTACATTGCAGTCCGACGAGCCACTATGAAGCATAGTACCAGAGCTCGGATGGATTGCATGTGCTGCCGCACCATAATCTGGTGACGGCTTTCCTGAAACACGGCCAGCTGAACCACCACCAACTCAAGTTATCTGCTGTTTACAACAAAAGGAGCCCAAGATGAAACTGTAACGGGGCAGCCCGTTACATGATATTGTCACTTAAGGAAAGTGACAATAAAGAATATAAGATGGATATTCTTTAAACAATATCACCAAAGTGGTGATATTGAAGGGTCGACCAAAGGGGCTGTTCATTGGTTGATATCGTGATGATATCAACCCACCAATCGCCGCAAGACGCGCGCAATGAGTGGTGACGAGACGTCACCATACATGCAGTTATATTAGTATAATTAAATTAAGTCAAACGAAGAGACAGTAGTTTAAAGACTTAATTTATTAATATAACAGTTCTACTTTTACCCTACCTACGCTTCCTCGCTCGCCACGTGTACGTCCGTCGGGGCACCCAAATCCCTTGCGTTAAGTTACGCAAGGGTGTGCCCCGTTACACCTGGTAGCACTTTGTAGTCCTTCCAAGGACCACATCATCCAACATGAACATGTTGGATGAAGAAGACACCTTTCACGCCACGCGTGAAGGGTTTACCCATTTGAGTGACATCGAATGGGGTGCGGTAGAACGAATGAGTTCTACCGTAGGCGAACTCGTCGTCAGCACCATGTTGGAGTCTCTAGACAGAGACCAACAACATGCTGCTATCGCCAAGTTCATTCACAATGAACTTGCTCTCGAGAGGGAGAAAGTAGCCTTGCTTCACCAGCAAGGCTCTCAACAGGCCGAGCAGTTGAGAGAACTCGGTGCTCAACAGACGGAGCTGTTGAGACAGCAGCAATTCCATGCTGCTGTGGGCGGGACGGCGCATGCGCGTCGTCCCGAAGTGATGAAAGTCGACATCTCCAAGTACAGTGGAGTCCCGGAGGACTCCCTGTTACTATGGTTTGTCGAACTCGACAGAGCCTTAAGGGCTCGTCGCGTCGAAGATGAGCAAATGAAACTCACATTTGCTCAGACCCACTTGGCAGGGCGTGCCAAAACTTGGTCCCTGGGACTCGAGAGTAGCGACCCAAATGTGTTTAGGTCGCTAGATGACTTCAAGTCCCGGCTCAGACAAACGTTTGAGCCGCCACGTGCTGAGTTCAGGGCTCGTTCAGAGCTCCTGAAACTCAAGCAGGGTAAGCGTGATGTGCACGCTTACGCACAACATATACGACTCCTTGCGAGTAGTATAACTGCAAACCCAGTTCATGAACACACGTTGATTACGGTGTTCATGCAAGGGCTCGCAGAAGGGCCCGTCAGGAGCCACCTGTTCCGCCTTGAGCTGAATACGCTTGAAGAAGCGATATCAGCCGCGGAACAGGAAGACTTTAGCATGAGACAGGCTCATGCTAGCTCAAACTCTTACCGTCCACCGAGACGACAAGAGATCGGAGGTCCAGAACCAATGGACCTCTGTTATGTTGAGAGCGAGAGACCTCGCTCTACAAGCAACAAGCGATTGCAGAGGTGCAATCGCTGTCAGAAGTTAGGGCACTACGCATACGAGTGTAGTGCTCCGCGCCCAGTACCAAACAGTACTGAGCGAAATGGACGACCATTCGCCAGAAAGGGCAATGGGCGTGGGTCCAGCGCTGTTGCGAAGCCGCAACAGCGAGACGGGCCATCAAAAAATGGTTGGGGTCAGTAGGGGCGGAGCGCCCTACTGATCCAGCAACCTCAAGAGAATTTGCAAATCTCTTGACGAAAGTTGCTCCAGATACACAATCATTGTGTGTCTCTGCACCTGGTGATGACGTTTCGCTCATCACCTTGAAGTTGGAAGCGACAAATGATTTGTCGCTTCGTGCCCTAGTAGACTGTGGGGCGTCGAACAACTTTGTTCGTCGCCAGTCACTAGAGGGTCGTAGGCTCAAGTTCGTTGAGCGCGACATTCCCCTCACAAGGATGACGGTGCGCCTTGCAACAGGCGCATCGATAACCATTGAGAAACGTGTAGTAGGAATCCACTACACGTTAGAGGGCGAGCAGTACGATGATGATTTCATCGTACTAGATCTGGATGACAAATTTGATGTCATCCTGGGATTACCTTGGCTCAGAAAATACGAGCCAAGGGTGAGCTGGCAGCATCGATCCGTGAAGATGCCTGCTGCTTGTTCATCAGATGGCCATCTGATGAACATCTTGGAGCGTCCACAAGCGTGTGGATGTTCTGCGAGTGAGTGCGATGGCCTCACTTGCGGTACGGTCGTTAGCACGACTGCACAAGGTCACAGTGTAGTTGATCACTACACTGTGGAGCAAGCTCCCGGCGGCTGTACAGAAGTACAGGCTGCGCCGAAGGTCCACCACTCGAATAAGTCGAGTGGACCGGGACATGGATGCATGCCTAGCGGGCAGCATCTTAGAAGAAAGAAATCTGTTGCCCCCAAGGGGCAACATGAAAATCCTAGGTCGACTGGAGAGTCGACCGTAGAGGATCGGTTCCTGACTGTGGTTGCACAGCCACAGTCGGAAGACGTCGAGGGAATAAGTCCCCACGTACTTGAGGAAGGAGTTCCTCAAGAGTTGCTTGCTGAGGGATCAGGCCCTCAGCAACCTGTGGAAGCAAGATCCCAGGAAGAAACCGAGACGTTGAACGTCTTGGTTAATGACGGATCAAGCGTAGGCGCTTATACGCTTGATCTGATTGTGCCTCCGAAGTTGACTTCGGAGATAACTCAGTTGCCAACGCTAGAACCGAAACGGTTCTTGCGTGATCTGCGTAGTGGCAAAGTCAAGCAGATCTGCATACTCGTCACAGAGGACGAGTATGTGACCGACATTCGGTCGGCAACAGTATTTGCTGAGAACGAACGGGTTCTCAGCAGCTCATCGATGGACGAAAGTGTCCTCGATGAGAAGACTCGGATTGAGCGATACGCGTCCCAATCCTGGGAGTCACTTCAGGCAAATCCTTTGTATAAGGATTTGATCGAATTCAGGGATGTGTTCCCTGAATCCGTACCTTGCGAGTTGCCTAAGGACAAAGGCACTCGACACGAGATCGAGCTCAAACCGGGCTCGAAATACTGTGTCATGAAGCAGTGGCCACTGCCTCGTGAACAAGTGATAGCGATCGACAAGTTCTTTGCCGATCGCTTAGCAGCGGGCCATGTGAGGGAATCAACATCCCCTCACAGCTCTCCGACCTTCTGTGTGCGAAAGGCCACAGGAGGGTGGCGGATAGTGCACGCATTCAACAAGTTGAATGCTGCAACGGTACCGGCTCAGACGCCGATACCGAGGAAGGACGTAATCATAGATGGTATGTCAAAGAGTACCATCTTTTCGTCCATGGATCTGATGGATGGATTCTATCAGATCCTGATGCGTGAACGGGACGTCCCGTTCACAGCAGTGAGTACCCCCAGCGGGATGCTGTGGGAGTGGCTAGTGATGCCACAGGGGCTGAGTAATGCCCCTGCAACATTCAACAGATGTGTAACAAATCTGTTGAGACCGGTGCGAGACTTCGCACCGAGTTACTTCGACGATGTGTTCGTCCATAGCCGGGATATGGACGGGAAGACGGACGTTGAAGTTCACAGAACTCACGTTCGTCAGGTTCTTCAACTTATGCGCAAGCATAAGTTGTACGCCAACCTCAAGAAGTGTATATTCGCGGCTAGCGAAATACCACTTCTTGGGTGCATCGTGGGGAAACACGGCGTACGCCCTGATCCCGAAAAGATCAAGGCGATCACCGACTGGCCAGTGCCAGTCGATGTCAAGGGACTTCGAAAGTTCCTTGGTCTTGCGGCGTACTTGCACAAGTACTCGCGCAACTACGCCGAGATGACGGTACATCTTTCTTGCTTGCTCAAGAAAAATGTCAAGTGGTCATGGAACGCTGAGTGCCAGCGTTCCTTTGAAGGTATCAAGCAAAGCTTGATGCAATCGCCGATCTTGGCGATTGCAGATCAGGACAGACCATTTCATGTGGTCTGTGACGCCAGCGATTTCGCAATCGGCTGTGCGTTAATGCAGTTCGATGCAGATGGCGCGGAGCGCGTCATCTGTTATCAATCGCGTCAGCTGCAAGCAGCTGAGCGTAATTACCCAGTGCATGACAAGGAACTCCTTGCCATGAAATACGCACTGGCTAAATTTCGCGTCTATCTCTTGGGAGATAGACCGTTTGTAGTCTACACGGACCATGCGTCATTACGCACGGCCGTAAACAGCCCACACCTCTCGCAAAGAATGGCGAGGTGGCTGTCTTTCTTCGCGGAGTATAACTTCTCCGTGGAGTATAGACCGGGACGACTCAATGTCGTCGCGGATGCTCTTTCGCGCCGGCCCGATTTCGAGCCGGACGCACAAATCAACAGTGAGGATAAGCCAACTGTTGCGACACTGTCAGTCAGTGTCCCGTCGTCAAGTTTACTTGACGACGTACGAAAGGCATACGCGGAAGATAAGGATCTTCTGCGATTGATGGATCATCTGGTGAATCCATCCAGTAAATCCATGAGGGATTTACCGGCTTTGTACCGATCCCCATCGGATCGGTATAGTACACGCAACGGATTGCTGTACTATACAGCTGTTGCCGACGACACGCCTCGTGTCGTCGTACCCGCTCATCATGATTTGCGATTGCGCATCATGTATGAGTGTCACGATGCCCCAACAAGCGGCCATCGTGGTAGAGAAAAGACTTACCTCACGGTAAGTCGCGACTTTTACTGGCCCCGCCAGTATCAGTTTGTTCGCAAGTACATCCGTGCTTGCGAAGTATGTCAACGGGTGAAGCCTAGTCCTTCATCCCGTGCGCCATTGCAGCCTCTGCCTGTTCCGACAGAGTGCTGGCAGTCCGTTTCAATGGACTTCGTCTTCGGGTTTCCCGAAGACGCTCACAAGAATAATGGTATTCTTGTGTTTGTGGACCGATTCAGCAAGATGGTCCATCTTGCTGCTGTCCCTGAGTCAATCAAGGCTCAAGGTTGTGCTCGTGTCTTTCTAGACACGGTCTTTAGACTCCACGGGTTACCCCGTGAACTCGTATCCGACCGTGACCCTCGGTTCACGGCGGAATTTTGGCAAACCGTGTTCCGTACTCTCGGAACACGATTGAAGATGTCCACTTCTGACCATCCAGAAACAGATGGTCAGAAGGAACGTGCGAACCGTGTCCTCGAAGAGATTCTTCGAGGATATGTCCACTCGTTTCCGAGTTGGAGCGAATTCCTACCCATGGTGGAATTCGCCATCAATAATTCGGTGCATGCTTCAACACAGCACACACCGTTTTACGTGAATGGCCTACGCCATCCACGTGTGCCCACCCTTCTAGAGTGTGACTCTTGGATAAGGGGGGAGGGACTCGCTCGAGCAAAAACCGTTTTGACTCTTGCTCATCACGTGTCGACGCAAACGTCGTCACGTATGATGCCGATGTCGATCAAGTCGACATCGATGAAGAAGATCATCTCAATAATAGCGAAGACGCTATTATTGATTCGGATGATGATGACGATGCTGGTATATTCAGCATCGCCAACGATTATGCCAGCGAGGAAGAAGACAACCTCGCTGAAGAAGAGAGCAATCTCTTAGCAGTGCGCACGAAGCGCACTGCTAGACAAAACAAAGAGTCAGCAGAGAACTTCCTGCTGACTCGAGAAGCGGTAGTCCGTTTCGTTCAGGACTCCATCGCAAATGCGGTGGACCGTCAGAAACGGAACGCAGACAAGAATGGAAGAGCAAATGTTCTTTCATTTAAGGTTAATGACCTAGTACTACTGTCAACGGTAAACCTACCTGGACATGCAGTCACTAGTGTCGGCAGTAGTAAACTACTGCCGAAATACATTGGGCCATTTCGAGTGTTGCATCGCAAGGGCAATGCATACACACTCGAATTGCCACGTAGGATGCGCACGCATCCTACGTTTTACGTGGGGAGGCTTAGGTCGTACTGTCAGCACGAGCCTTCTTCTTCCGATGAAGATAGCCCCCACGTTCAAGAACATCCATCAAGTTCTTGCGTTCGCGCTCCAGACGATCCGTCTGGTCGCGCAGATATGATACCTCGGTATTCAACCGAGTTATCTCTCCGCGAGCTGTCGCCAGCTCGCCGAAAAGGGAGCGGACATCCCGCTCGACCTGAAGCTGCGCCGTGGCATAATCGGCGCGATCCCTCGCCCGATCAGCCTCGTGACCCTTGCGGTTCTTCCGCACGGTGTCGGTCAAAGCGTAGCGTCGGTCGCGCTCGTGCTTCAAGTCATCGCGCAATTCATCGATTGCGCGATCCATCTCGTGAGGGTCGAGATGGTGGGCCTGGGGTTCTGGAGGAGGTCGTTCCTCCTCCACCACATCCTTTGGTGGATGCTCACGGTGATCAACGCTTTCTAGTGGAGCGTATCTTGAATCACCGTGACGATTCAGGATCAAGGACGAGCTACCTCGTCCAGTGGCGGGGGTATCCACCCTCTTGGAACAGCTGGGAGCCCCGCTCTCAGCTGTTAATGGATGTTGAAGGTCTCGTCCACCAGTATGACGAGACCCATCCGATGAGTCCTGTGGCCCATCGGTAAACACGCGCCCTAGGCGCTTGTAGACGGATTGCAAGTTTGCAATCGCGTCACGCATCTCGTCCGAGAGATGTGCCCTTCCCCAGGGCGAATTTAGGGAGTACACATCCCTATGTGCACGCTGCGAGTTGTCAACACAACTCGCACAAGGGTCTCCCCATGTGAGGCAAGGAATGCCTGCCTCACTCGATAAACAATGCAACCGGTACCTAGCACCGGTTGGCGTTCGCCGTTCGAACCTGAGGCGTGTTGCCTCAAGTTTCTTGAGCCACCCTTCTCGTCCAAAATTCTTTACGTTTTGGACAAACGCGTTCCACGCAGCCAAAAGCGATGTTTTGTCACGCTTTTGGTTGCTATTGTACCATCGATGTCTAAGGAAGACATCGAGATAAAAATCTTCTTCAGCGCGAAAGTTCTTCGCGCTGGGATCCAAGCCGTGAAGCTCAGTCGCATCGAATAAGGGTATTCGATGGTGTTGGCCTGTCTCGTGAGACAGGCTATTGATGAGTTGTTCGGGCAAACGCCACGGCTTCAACTCATCACGCTTCACAGTGGTACCCTTGTCGGTACCACGGCTCCCAGATTGACGATGGCGCGAGCCATCGTCATCACGCTCGTGCGAAGACGCACGAGCCGGCGGTGGTGAAGAATAGAACTCACCACCCTGATCATCGTCATCACTGCCGAACAGACTGTGATGCGAATCACGAGTCCGTTCGTTCGGCAGTGGCCTTGGCGAATACTGAGGCGTCGCCGGTGAGCGAGACGCCTCTGGAGCATTGCCCGAGTCAGACACGTCTGACTCGCCAGAGTAGATGACCTCCACATCGGGGTCATCGTACGCACGCGGCGTGATACCGCGTGCACCTGCAGCACCTGTTGCTGCAGGCGAAGAAGGGGCGGCAGACGACGAATCGTCTGCCGCAGAGGCTTGCACAGCACCAGGCTGTGTGGGTCTTGAGTCACCTCGCATAGACATGTTAACTATGCGAGGTCAAGCGGAAAGTGAGTGGAACGGACGAAACAAGTACTCCCTGTCCCAATGGTGGCCAACGGGTGGCCTCCATATTTCGATAGTCATACGGTGACTATCAGTTAAGGGGGGGTGATGTAACGGGGCAGCCCGTTACATGATATTGTCACTTAAGGAAAGTGACAATAAAGAATATAAGATGGATATTCTTTAAACAATATCACCAAAGTGGTGATATTGAAGGGTCGACCAAAGGGGCTGTTCATTGGTTGATATCGTGATGATATCAACCCACCAATCGCCGCAAGACGCGCGCAATGAGTGGTGACGAGACGTCACCATACATGCAGTTATATTAGTATAATTAAATTAAGTCAAACGAAGAGACAGTAGTTTAAAGACTTAATTTATTAATATAACAGTTCTACTTTTACCCTACCTACGCTTCCTCGCTCGCCACGTGTACGTCCGTCGGGGCACCCAAATCCCTTGCGTTAAGTTACGCAAGGGTGTGCCCCGTTACAGAAACCATCTGTCGGATTGTGGATAACGAGTGCGCAACGACACAAAGGATAGACCGATCAGCGTGGTGCTGCTCACGTAGACACTTTCTGCAATCCTTCAGATCCAACAAAGCGCAGACCCTGATATACAGACGCTAACGATGCCATCGACGCCAGAATGTCAACGTTTGTCCGTTTTGCACACAAGAGATTCGACGGCCTACTCGTAGACATGACGCCAACTTAAAAGCGAGCTTAGAGATCCCTGACACCGAGCACCATTGTGGAGCATTTGCAGCATACGAAAGAAGTCTTCTGCCGCATCAGTCTTGCTATCAGGTCAATCGCTGTCGACTTGGCTTCGGGTGGAACCGCGAACTGTCCTTTGTTTATTCCGAAAACCGTATCCAGCGTCAACAAAGTGGCCATCCATTTCCTTTTTGCCAGACGCACACTTCCGCTCGACGATACTTGCAAGCATCAAGCACGAATTTCCTGACATCATCGATCAGCAAACTATGTTGTTAGCTTTTCACGGGAGATGGACGCACCTGCTTCCACTTTGAAGCTCCACGCGAGTTCTTGGTGGGTAACTGAGTCGTGAACAAGGCAATGCAGAGGTTCATCAATCGGTGATGACCATCGACCGGATCACGGTGCAAGGGGTGGATCGTTCAGCGGCTAAGCTATCACTCGCAAGCTTTTTTGTATTCACCAAGCGCTGCCGTGCGACTTGCGGCTTCTCTTCGGCAAATATGCGATCATCGTGTTACTCGAGCCGCTTGCCTGGAAACATGAATTCGATGGAGCGAGCTAGCTGAATGCGGACGTTGTTGCAAAGCAATTTGCTGACTGCAATTGTAATTTGGTAATCGCCGAAGCAAAGAAGGTATACGTCTCAGCTCGCTGAAGGATTGTGCATGTCGTACAGCAGCACAGGGCATTTACAAAGTAGACATGTGCTCATGTGTAGTGATGCAATCATGATTACCGGTGGCAAGGTCGAGTTGTTCAGGTAAAACAGTTTCGTATGGGTGACTTCCGTCATGGTCGGCAATCAGAGAAAGATGCCACAAAGTCCGTTATGGCCTTATGTAGAATGGAATATAGATGTCGAATGTCCTGGATCCAACGAAACACCTCATGCGACATGGTGACGTCGCTGACTTGTCCAGCACAGCCGTCATCGCATAGCTTTTGCAAGCAGATCATTGGCGTTTTGATTGCGTCTCGTGTAGTATGTTCATGCACAAGAGACGAGTAAAAGAGAAGTAGCGGCTCTCTCCGCGCGTGTTGGTCGTTCAGTCCTGCAGCCGCCAAGTGCTCACCTGGTCTTCTTGCCATCCTACAGCTACTGAGAGTCAAGCGCAGGACGTCAGCAGCGTCAATCTACTACCGTGCACGACAGACACAGATGCGCAAAGTAGACTCGCTGCTACCGATACACAGATACGTTACCTGTGATGGAGGGCCGATAGCATACCGTGTCTAGTCACGACGAAGAGATGAACGAGCTCTTCTTTCGCTCCGCGCAGCACTTCATGTCGTTCTTCGTGCATGTGACGCACAATCGCTAGTCTATATCGTGACATACATCCTTCCCTGCTCGAGTCAACCCGCCGTTCGACCGAAACAAGTGAGTCAGCTGCAAAACAGGAGTTCAGAAGACACGGCAGTTTCTCGCTGAGTCCCACAAAGCGGGCACGACATCCGGATGTGACGATGAGATTCCATGATTCGTCGTCGTCCGTGTTCGAGAAAGGTTGCGAGCCGGCTGAACCCTCTTAGTAACGGCCGACGGACGCGTTACCTCCTGTTCTGCTGAGATGCAGGAAGGCAAGATGCGGGATCAGAGCGTCGTGGTACCATATCCCTCACAATGGCAAATCTCCGAGCGCGACGTGCAACCGCATGAAGAACGGCGGCGCTCACAATCTACACTCTCGACAGTTTCTCCATACCGCTACGTACAGGGCGTTCGCTCAAGTGCACTGCAAGCCGCAGCAGTTCGTGCGTAGAGGTCCGCTTCAACTCGGGCCGAAGCGTGGCCACATCGTGGTCGGCTTAAGAGCGTTGTATCTTGCAAGGAAGGGGTACAAGCAGAACAGAATCTCGACAGCTCTAGTTGACGTGATCCAAATCATGTGGTGGTGTCAAGTACGTCCATTATTATGATAACTAACGACTGATAAGTGTGACAAGAAGTACGGCCCGGGTATCGGGTCGACAACTAAAGGGCTCCGTAGAGCCAGGGGCGACGGCAACGAGGTCAGAGACCCTCCTACCGAAGCCAACTACGAGTCCATCATGACCGCTAAGGCGACCAAGTAGACTGAGGACATGCGTACCGCCGGAGCGGCAGCACGTACAACGCGGGTATGCTGCCATATAAGGCAACAAACCCCTTTAGGACCGCTTGCGCGACCCCCGACGTGGAGTGCGAACACCGAAGTGACTGCGTGGCGTGGAGAACGCCAACCCGCCATATATCTCTCCGAGGAGCTCAACCATCTGCGATGGTGGCCCCCTTCAGCCGCTTGCGCGGCCCCCGACGTGGAGTGCGATCACCGAAGTGACTGCGTGGCGTGGAGAACGCCAACCCGCCGTATATCTCTCCGAGGAGCTCAACCATCTGCGATGGTGGCTCCCTTCAGCCGCTTGCGCGGCCCCCGACGTGGAGTGCGATCACCGAAGTGACTGCGTGGCGTGGAGAACGCCAACCCGCCATATATCTCTCCGCGGAGCTCAACCATCTGCGATGGTGGCTCCCTTCAGCCGCTTGCGCGGCCCCCGACGTGGAGTGCGATCACCGAAGTGACTGCGTGGCGTGGAGAACGCCAACCCGCCATATATCTCTCCGCGGAGCTCAACCATCTGCGATGGTGGCTCCCTTCAGCCGCTTGCGCGGCCCCCGACGTGGAGTGCGATCACCGAAGTGACTGCGTGGCGTGGAGAACGCCAACCCGCCGTATATCTCTCCGAGGAGCTCAACCATCTGCGATGGTGGCTCCCTTCAGCCGCTTGCGCGGCCCCCGACGTGGAGTGCGATCACCGAAGTGACTGCGTGGCGTGGAGAACGCCAACCCGCCGTATATCTCTCCGCGGAGCTCAACCATCTGCGATGGTGGCTCCCTTCAGCCGCTTGCGCGGCCCCCGACGTGGAGTGCGATCACCGAAGTGACTGCGTGGCGTGGAGAACGCCAACCCGCCATATATCTCTCCGCGGAGCTCAACCATCTGCGATGGTGGCTCCCTTCAGCCGCTTGCGCGGCCCCCGACGTGGAGTGCGATCACCGAAGTGACTGCGTGGCGTGGAGAACGCCAACCCGCCGTATATCTCTCCGAGGAGCTCAACCATCTGCGATGGTGGCTCCCTTCAGCCGCTTGCGCGGCCCCCGACGTGGAGTGCGATCACCGAAGTGACTGCGTGGCGTGGAGAACGCCAACCCGCCGTATATCTCTCCGAGGAGCTCAACCATCTGCGATGGTGGCCCCTTCAGCCGCTCGCGCGGCCCCTTGACGTGGAGTGTGCGCTCGCCGCAGCGGCGACACGTGGCGCGGGGTACGCCTCCAGTCCGTAAAACACCCCTGCTAGGGCCGCTTGCGCGACCCGTCGGTCTCCTACGCCCACTCCCGCGACTGCGAGTGCAGCGTGCCCGCGTCAGATCTTCGACCACGTCGGCTCCCCAAGGGGAGGATTCCCTCCGACGTGACTGCCCCGAAGGGAAAAAGACTGGCTTGAGCTGAACCGTGAAAATTTGGGAATGTCGTGATCCAAATCATAGCCACGTCGCGCAAGTCTGTTACAGCTTAGTCAGCCAGCCAGCATAAACATGCGCGGCTCAACGTTTGCCAAGTGGTGTGAGAGAGAGGAAGACCTGCTTCGGATGCACAACGATTGCTACGACGACTTCATGGACGGGTTCTACCACGCACTTGAGGTACATTTGGCGCTTGTTACTGTCGGTTCACTTGTGTGATAACCTCCGATGCCTACAAACTGCTCGCACAGCGACAGCGGAAGCAGAGCTACGATGACCTCACAGTGCTATCTCCCTCCTCCCTTCAACAAGTCCTTCGCCCCCATCGTTTCTCGTCGCGCCACTTTCAAACGGTGTCGTAAGTTGTATCGATACAGGTTGCGACCGACCACACGTGCCGTTGTTCCGCTCAACCCGGAAGTATAAATATAGAAATCCACACGACGTCTTCCGACACACCGGGCGGTTTCGATCTCCACGTGCGCTTTTCTTGTACGACACCTGTCCGAAACTTCTGCATCTGGTCGCACTTGCGCATGTAGGAGGGCATCAGTCCTGCAGCCTGCGCAAACACGCGCAACACACAAACAGACTCTTTCCGTTTGCACTTGGCCGACACGCCCGTAGTGTGTTCTGTACGGAACGACACTACAACGTCTAGTGGGGAAGACGTTCGTCGGTTTGTACCCTTCGAGCTCGGACCACAGCGCGACAATAGCTGGCAGCTGCCGTCCGCTCACGCACAGACACACTGCATCGATCCTGATGTACGACTGTGCGTGTGGTCTTTCGTGAGCATTCAGCCGGCAGCTGCCGCCCGCCACGTTTCGCGTTTACGACGACCACCTCCCGGGAACAGTGGGCGTGTTGCACTGTGTCCGTGAACGGTTGTCTGTCGCCTGTCCATGCCGTCTGTGCAGAGTGACTGGCCTTTCGCGACTCATTCCGTGCCCAGCGCGGGATGAGTGCTCAGGCATTGCCGACCGTACGTTACCTGCGAGCACCTACCTACCTACCTACCTACCTGGTCGTGAAACAGGATCCGAGACGGTCGGCGATAGCGGCTGACGGGTTCCGCGGAATTCCGCAACGTTCGTTCAGAAGAGACACAGTGTCTCACCTGCTGCGACCCATCTGCCGCTCGTCACTGCTATTGGTGGAAAAGGTAGTTGCCGCACAGGAGGCTGCCGAATGTTTCGTGGTTGGTCGTGGAACACACGCACGTTTTGGCACGACAGTACACCGACGGTCATCTTTTGGCAGGTCCGACCACCTTTTGTCATCACGCAGCATTTGCCCTGCTTGACGAACCATGCGCTACCTTCTTCCTTCCTTCGAGATCGTTCGTACGTCCGAGTCAAGCTCTATGCATCGCGAAGCCATATCGCGGTCCACCGCCATTCGGACGACGAGCTGATGGCCGCTCTGTAGCCGGCTGCTTATTACTCGATCTGCTTCCTCCTTTAGTTTCCACGACCGTGTAATCGTGCGACTACACGGATGCTGTACCTCAGTAGGCTCACTGAGACGGTAGTGATCCACGCCATGCCGTGCACCAGCTGTAGCTACCTCGACGTCCGCTTTGCAATGTACAGCATACCGCACAAGCATCGATCTCTTCATGCGACAAGAACGTGCGCTTTTTTTTTCATACCCTCCGGAGCGACAACGAGTGTTCATCGTAATGTACACACGTTCTGGTCGTCGGATATATCCACTACCGCGCGTGCGTCCGTCCGTGCGTCCGTCCGTCCTTTGGTCGTCGGATGTGCCCAGTGGTCGTGCATCCAGAACTTCAGCTCCCGCTTATCGATTTGAACGGGATCTCGCTTGCCTCGGAATTCGGCGGCCTTCGTCTTTGGAACACCGCGGACCGAATCAGAAGCTAATTTGCCCTCGGAGCAACAACCAACCAACTACCCCGTTTTGCCGGTAAAGCAACGGCCTCGCAATGTCTCGCCCTGTCCAAACGAATCATCGACCACCGCTAACGACATGTCCGTGTTTCTATCCATATGTTTAAACAACCAGAGCGAAAGGCAGGCAGTTAGACAGACCCACAGACAGACCCACAGACAGACCCGCAGACAGACAGACAGACGGACGGCCCGACCGACCGACAGCCGCGTGTGGCTCCTCCTCTGTGTCCCTCTCTCTCTCTCTCTCCGTCTGTGGGTGCGGCCACTTGATCCGCCGATCGCCCCCGCTCTCTATCTTCGCCTTCTGTGAGAGAAACGAGTTGAGCGGCTCAGTCGAAAAGCGAAAGAGCCCACTCACTCACCCACTCTCACTCACTCACCCAACCAGCCCCGTTCTTTTGCCACGACCGCCTCGCGATCGATCCGCGACGACGACCACCGCAACGCCGTCGTGCATCCAACTCGGCGAAAGCCCCACAATCTCTCTGGCCCTTAAGAACATGACCGGCAGTAGCAGCTTCCCGACGGCGCTGTCGGCGGCCCCGACCCCAGCGCCACCGCCACCGCCGCCACTGCCAACGACGACCACGTCACCACCGGACACTGTCGCGCCCCGCGGCTCGAGCTCGAGCAGTCCCGACAGCTCTGTCGACGGACACGATGCGCGCCGGAGCGCCAGTAGCGCGAGCAACAGCCCCATGCGGCGGCTGCCTCCAGTGCTACGCGCGCCTTCGCTCGCGGCCAGTGCAGCCAACGAGTGTCCCCCGACCACGTCGTCGGCCACGTCCGACAGTGCTCCGACCGTGACGCGGTCGCTCGGACAGACGTCGCCGAGCCAAGCGCAGGGCCCACCGAGTCAGAGTGCACTGGCCCCGTCGTCGCTGTCACTGTCGGCTCCGACGTCCGTGGTCAGTGCCAGTGCAGGTCGGGTCCTCCCTGGCGTCACGCGCCGTCACTTGTACCCGGCGTCGTCGCTCTCCAGTCCCTACAGTGGCAATGGCAATGCACCCGCAGCTGCGGTCGCGTCGCCCTCCACGCCATTGCCGCTCCCGTACTTTGGCGCGTCCGAAGACGCTGGTCGTGGCACGACAAGAGTCACGTCGTCGTCGTCGTCGTACAATCACCACAACCGCCTCTCGCCCGTGTCGTCGCCGGCCATGACTGGCGAGTCCTGGGTACAGAACGCACCAGCGAGCACCAGCGTCGCCACTCGTGGCTTGAAGCGGCACTTGCCACAGCAGCAGCAGCAGTACAGCAGTCCACTGCGCAACGGGTACGAGTCCGCCAACAAGATCGGAGGAGGAGGGCCAAGTGTCCGGATGCTGCCACTGCAGCAGAAAGCTGCGAGTGCAGCCGGTACCACGTCGACGACCATGTCTCGTCGTGCATCGAGCAGCTTGAGTGGAACGGGCATCCCTGTGAAGAGCAGCATTGCTAGTGCTGGTGCTGGTGGTAGTAGCTCTAGTGCTACCGCATCTCGTCTTCGCTCTTCGCATGCACCGAAATCGTATGGCGATCCGCCAAGTGAAGATCCAATGCAGTACGAGCCGCTCGGAGAAGCCCGTCATCCGCGTAATAGTACGCGCTACGAGACGTGGACGTCGAAGCAACTTCGTAAGAAGTGCTCGCACTTAAAACTGCGCGGCCTGAAGAACGTGAAGAAGCACGTGATGGTCGAGGCACTGTATCGATACTATCGGAATCAGCGGCTAAAAGACATGGCAAACGCTGCTAGTATCGACAAGACCGTTGGTAGCACTAGTAGTGCAGCTCTGCAGCACAAACAGACCATGTCACCACAGCAGCACCCGCAACGGATGGAAGGGAGACGACCATCTAGCAATGGCGCAAGTTCGATGTCGGGGTCACGTTCGGATACGCCGTATCGATCACGGTATGAGCAGCGTAGTGCTGGCCCGACGTCGCAGTCCCAATATGGCTCTTCACGTTCTCGGAGTTATGTCAACTATGGCAGTCAGAGTCCGTCCCCGCCGTCGAGTGGTGGCGATAGTGGAGGCCCGCGATCGCAGCGAGATGACTCGCTTACTACGAGTCGACAGTACCTTGATGAGGAATTCAAAGGAGACCCGCATCCGAAGGAAGTGCCTGTGACGTCAGAAGATGTGATCCGCCTCGTGGATGTTGTGCTGTCGCCCGATTTCGTTGACCGGTTGGCCGCAGAGCTGTCGCGTTGGCAGTTTTGGGTCGACATTCGTGAAATGTACATTGCGCTGCTGAGCCGTCAGCATCCACCCGGATCCGCTGGTTCACGAGCAGAACGGAATTCTGTTGGCACAGGCGGCAGCGCGACGAACTCGCGCAATTTCAAGTGGAGCAGCATGCAGCTGTGGGAGATCTGGAAAGAGCTCACGTTTGCGTACACCAAGACGTGCTTTGAGTTTACAACTGCTGGTATGAACAAGAGTGAGCAAACCTGCATATCGCTTCTGCTTGCTGGGGGTCGCGTACATTGAGCTCGTTCCGTGTTTTGGTGGCTCGAGCAACAAAGGAGTCGACACCCCTTGACGAGATGCGACCGTGATAACGACTGCTATCGAGGAATATGTCGGCACCATGCGGACTTGGAAGATGTACTGACTTGTTGTTGCTTGTCTCTTGTGATGGTTGTAGGAGTGGACGACCGCGAGTACATCAACTTTTGCGACGGCAGACCAGACGTGTACTACCTGCACCAGCGACTGCATGCTCGGCCCGATCTACTGCATCTGATCAAGTCAAACGAGTATATTGACGAGAACTGCACGACCGAAGCGTCCGAGTCGATTGCACACGAGCAGCAACAAGCGCATCAGAATCAAGAGACGGGGCCCTTGATCGGATCCGGGACTCCGATGTTGCGCAACCACAAGCGGTACAAACGGTCTGTCCCGACTGGACCGACTTCGGACGCGTATAACAGTGCACGCGCTATTGCTGCGTTCCGTGATGGTACTGCAGGCGCTGATGGCACCGGCGGCGCCGTCAGCAGAGAGAACAGCGGCGACAACGGATGTGGCCAAGGCAGCGGTGATTTACGTGGTCACTCACCGGAAGAGAATAGCACGGAAAACTCTGAGACGACCGGGGAAGAAGGCAGCAGTAGCAACACGGCCAACTCGAACGCAAGTAACAGCTCGATGGATACGTCAATGCGCGCTGCTTTGGCAGAGCAAAAGTACTTTGGTCTGCTGCTGCAGAATTTCGAGGTGATCTTTGAGTCTCTTCACAATAAGAAGGTGCTGCTAGCAACTCTTCGCAAGGACAGCAAAGCGCCGGACCAGCTGATTGCTGACTTGCACGATGACATTCACGTTTTGTCGGCACTGAAGAAAGAGTTTCGGAACAAACTGCGGCGGACGATACAATGAGACGAGCAAAGCATGTCGACGTGGGAGATTGTACCGACGCTTGATCGAGTGAAGATCGCACGTTTGTGGGAAGAATCGACTATGTGAGCTGGTGTAGTAGTGTCTAATGTACGCTGAGCTGTGCAGTGAGCTGGAGGAGATGAAAGGTGGTGTTGAAACTGAGTGAGGCTATTTATTAACGTTGGTTGCTGTGGATCCGCTGTCATATCGAAAGCAAACTAACACTTGAGCGCGTACTGAACAATATCAACCAAGCGTACTGCCGTGCATGTCGACTGGCAAAGAACGTAGCGACGTCTCAGTACTTTGATCGCCCTTGGCAAAGGATGCCAACGCCGACCTCTACGCCTCCCGCTGCATCCAGATCCCTGTCAGTCTTTTTGCACATGAAGGCAGAAAGCACCACTACCACCATCGCTTCCAATCATCACTGCCTCGTCTCGTCGCTGAAGTTTTCTTGGCTCTGTCTCTCTCTCTCTGATTTTGTAACGACCGCACCTTATTGTAAAATACTGAGCACAGAAGGCTTAGCGATGCTCACTAACACTACATCTTTCAATGGTTTGCTCTATCACCTGCAGCAAACAATTGAGCTCGACACGGACTGAGAACGTTTCACTAGGAAGGCTCGCCAACTGGTGTCTGCAGACGTCGTCGATCGTATCGTCTCTCTCATTTCGCGTCACGTCCTCCGTTCTCGGCAGATCTCGTCCTACTGGCCTGCTCGCAAATGAAGGCAGCTCGCGATGGGTACGAGCCATGTCTTCGGTTCGTTCTCGTGTTGTCAAGCTGTAGAAAAAATGCTTCCCATCCTAGAAACAAAGAGACAGGTACGACGGCAGCTAAGTTCTCGTCGTCGCAGTACGTCTGTCACGCCGATCTTGCAACTGTCGGGCTTGTCGTGGTCTTCCGTCCGAAGCCCTTGCGACTTTGTGAGACCAACGGGCATTCTGTGCGATGTTGTGTCGTTGCTAGCCGATCTGTCCGCACTTTTCCGTGTGTTTCCTCGCTGTTTATCGCTCGCGAACCATGTAGGGCGGGCAATGGAGATGCGCATATCAAGCAGAGCAGCTCCGCGTTCTGACCGTGACCGTATGAACGTGAGGGTAGCGGTCAATAGTCTGTTGCGAAGATGCTGCATCAGATGTAACTTCCGATCTATCTAAACCAGCTATGTGCTCCCGCCTCTTGAACAGCTGCTGTCCTCTCTTTCGACCTTGTACGACAAGCACATTTGCTGGCTCATCTATTGCCAATCCTACCTCACCGGGATACAGCTATCAATCATGGCGCTGCCAATGTGATCGAAGCTGCACGCGTTGTAGCCGTGCTATGTGTATATGACTAAGAAAAAGCACGACAACAAGCAGCAACGACGCAGGGGTCGTGCTGACATGGCGTAGGTAGAGGAGCTCTTGAACTGACACGAATGGCTGTTCGCTCTTGGGAGAAAACGAGCGACTCGAGATGCTTCGCACACACACGAGTACATCACGATAAACTCCTTACAAGTATCTCCTTACTGACATCAGCCATTGCTGTGCCCGACACTGCCTATATACAGCGTGTGTGGTTGGCTTTGCTAGAAAAGCATCGCAGACTCACCCTTGGCATGTGGGTCGTGCACGTACGTTTGACTGCAGTAAAACACGCTCTATGATGTTGTAAGCAAGATGAGACGCTTGACGCACAATTTCTGGTGGAGGCTTGCAAGGTGCCCGCAGTGCGTAAATCTTCGGGCCGTGCGTGAAGCGTCAATCATACCTTGGGATTCAGGCTATCCATGTACATTGTGGCGTAGCCGTTACCATACATTAGCGATAACGAACGTACAAGTGCGCGGCGTTCACACATCAACATGGCGTCATATATCGCTGAGATCGGCTGCACCTGAGGACGACAGGACCAAATGAACAAAACTAACATCAATCTTCTCCTCTCTTCTCACATACAATACGCGCTACATTTACAAGCGCGTCCACTAGCTTCCCTTTACGTAACAACACAAACGGCTACATTCGACCATCAGAGCACCTGGCTGACTCAGTAGACGACGCCCGTAATTCGTTAGGTGAGATGACTCTGCCGGACGCCTGTGTCACAGCCACTAATGGTAACAAAGGCAGATAATTTGAGGAAGAGTGTGTGTGAAAGCAGCAGGGCTTATTCGGCAGTCGCCGTCCTTGTGTGTCTGCGGCCAATGCAGCTGCATCGTTGGTTGGTTTTAGCCAAACACTTTTACCCGTCGAGTTTTGGGTCTACTGCTCGACCCATTCCTTCCTGTGACGATACGATTGTAACGCTGAAGCACTGACGTCGCAAGCGTTCTTCGGTCGACAACCCGGGCGTCAATTTGGGCAACACTTCCTCGCAGTAAGAACCACATTCTCACCCAGCCACATCTACGATGAGTACGAATGTAACGCATGCCTAGGATCGTAGTTACATCTGGACCAGTCGTTGATTTACATACGAGTTCGTCGTAGCGACAGGTGAAGCACACGCGATGGTATGGTATCGTCCCATCGGGTTTCGGATCCGTTGACCACTTCGTTGTCCATCTTGGGGATTGTTTTACAGCACGTACTTCTTTGCTATAAAATGCGGACCTTCCCCGACGCGATCTGCCGTGGGAACATGGCGAAATCGATTACGTGTTGAATGCAAGCACAACTAACTGTCGCTATGCGCGATGTTCAATCGATCCCATGAAGCGAAAAGGCCTTTCCATTCATTTGTCACTTTGCGAGGCTGTACCATTTCCGTCTTCTGTTGCTTCGACACAATTCGACTAACCTGAAGTGATGTCCTACCGGCCCTACCCTTCCTGATCACAATTATTATCCATGACTTTGCGCCCTCAACATCGGCAATGGAAATATACGACAAGCAAAGTGGCAGCTACATCGAGAGCAAGAGGTACGTTTCGTAAATCGGTGTCAGTGCAGCAGTAGGTGAGGTCAACCGAAAGGTCATCCTTACGACTCGGGCAGTATCAGTGACGGACGCTATTTACAACGCTGCGCACACAACATGGCTGTTTTTGCTATGTGGTTTGCCTTTACGCAACATCTCAGTTCTCCCACATAGTTTTTTTTCACTCCGATCAAGTACTGGATCTATCCAAGACTTCTCGTAGCTATGGATCTGCGAAACAAGACGCTAAACGCTTCATCCGAAGATATGGGCTTGACCGATGACCGTTGAGATGACTTGATGGGATCCGACTGGATTGAAAATCGAAGAATTACCGCTATATATGTTTACAGCGTTCGTACGCTCAAAGTGACGCTACCACGCAAGTTAGTATACTTGTCTCGACGAAACTACGACATGGAGGCGTTTGACGGTATCACGAAACTATCGTGTCTGTATCTGACTATCATGTGCACCATACTTCAATGTTTCGACGATATTACATTGTCCCACATGGAGCTACAGCTTTACCAGTACGGGGGCCCACGCCGACGCTTTAGTGCAGCTAACCTCAGGCAGCAAAAATCGTATCCTTTCCATGTAGATGATGCAGGTAAGAGTCGTACGTAACGTGTGCATCCCAGTTCCATTTTTTCATCTTGCGGTGCATAGAATCGCGTCATAAGGATCGTATTTATTTTCAATCCCACTTCGCTTCGGGTATATGGACATGCATTACATAATCACGACAATGAGCACAGCGCAACAAAAAAGCACACAACAAAAGACGCATTCGTGGTGAATAGCATACGGCCAAACATACACATGTACAAAATCACGTGGATTGTTCGGTATTCTTGATATTATTTAGTATGTGTTGTAGTAAATTAAAGAAATAACATTTCCGTCAAATTGGAAATGCCGAGTCAGGCTTATGTACCCATTAGGCACGAAGGTTTGCAACATAAAAGTTGTTGACACGCCAGTAACTTGCCACATGATACATATCTTTCTGACACAAGCAGCATGATTCAACATCTTGGCAAGTGAAGCATCTTTATTTAGAATGCGTAGCATAGTGATGTATCAGTATATTCTATTGCATGTTTGAGGTGGCCCAGGAGGACCGAGTTGCTACGCTTACGGGCGTTATGTCTTCCGTGCAGATACCAGTATTATTGCGTCTATCTTCGCAGCAACCATACCATAGAATTTTGATCAACCCGACACCGCTACCACCGTTTAGCAAATTCCTCTTAGTGACGTTTACAATATTCCTCCAGAATTGTTGCTATGTCAACGTAACATCTTTCCCATGTGTTCGTAATTACCCACGCCACCACGCGCAATAGCACCAAAATAATGCCGTCAGCTCTTAACAATCGATTTTTGGTCGATGGTGCTTGCTTCTGCGTCATCGCATAATGCCTCGAGTCGCAACTCAA
This sequence comes from Hyaloperonospora brassicae, assembly GCA_947650285.1. Classification (NCBI taxonomy): domain Eukaryota; phylum Oomycota; class Peronosporomycetes; order Peronosporales; family Peronosporaceae; genus Hyaloperonospora; species Hyaloperonospora brassicae. Next base: position 286,919 of record CANTFL010000251.1, on the reverse strand, counting down.
ACATCTTACAAAGCATCAAGTACGCGTCGATTAAACACGACTTTGTCTCATCGCATTCAATCTTACGATAATATCGACACAAAAGCTGCGCATAATAAATGCCGAAACACAAAATATGGGCGAGAGAGTCAAAAGAAACGTGGACTTACATTTGAACGACAAACAACACTGTTAGGCTACGTTGGAAGCGTCAAATCACAATTTCTCTATTGTAAGACGACCGCCGTCGAGTCTAGATGTAGAGGTTTATAATCAATGATAAAACGAGGGAATGCAGACGATATACGTGAATGTGTATGTATGATTCCACGCATGAGTATACGCGGTCAAAAAGTACCATCTCTGGTCCATTTCTTCAGACAGTTGGGCTAAAAACGGCCACCACGACGAGTCGCGTCAAACACGTCGCACTGAACTTGTCCAGCTTCTATTCCAGCTCCTATCAAATTCATAAAAGAATCTTACATCTTATCATCGAGCTTGAGGTCGCAATTGTTGTCAAACTGGTGAATTTGCAGATATCAGTTGTGGTATAGTAGTTAGTTAGATCTGTTCGCTCATAGTCTCACCGTACAAAAACAACGATCGCCGAGTTAAGTCGGCGACACAGGCTGGTACGTTATGATAATTCCCTCGCGGCTTGACTATTCGGGGTTTAGTTGTGGTTATCGTCTAACTGATCCCTTTCGACCAATTTCTTTATAAGCCTGCTTGAGCTCAGCAGCTTCAAAACCCTCTCTCATCCTGTGACTTCACACCAACGGATGGAAGCCGAAGCCTTGCGCGCTTTTACAGATCACCGGACGCAGTTTACGCCCAAATTGAAGATTTACGGTTTCCTCGGCTGAAGCCAACCTTCTTGTCACTTGTGCAAATCTTTTAAAAACGGGGCATTAACCCAAAGCTCACCGTCTCGTGGTCGACGAGACTCAAAACGGTCTTTGTTGGAGTTTACCGGCTCTCCGTCGACGAGACTCTTTTTTTCGCTAGCTGCAATCTTTACCCATCTAGGGCCTTCTTAAACGTTTGCAGCTACCAGTCGATACATCTACAAGCTATGCCTCTCGAGGTTCAACGGCAGGCATAATCGTAATGAAGCGTATAGAAGATTAATGTAAAAAAGGTACGGAGAAAGGTTTGCCGTGCCATTCAGCCCAGGTACGAAGTGTGGATAGGTGGAGGACGACTACCGGATCCGATTCGAGAGTGGATCCTATTATCAAGGGGGGGTTCGGATCCGAGAGGAGGTTCAATCTTATAGGATATCCTATTCAAGAGGAGATCGGATCCGAGAGTCGATCCGATTTTATAGTGGATCCGACCCAAAATTGGATCCGATCCCAGATCATATCCTGACCTGAGACAGGGGTAGGGGGTAAATCGGGATCCTACGGGATAGAAGAGGCAGATGAATTCATTGAGCGACGCGTGGCGAGTGTTTTTGGTATAGATAGGCTAGGTCGTCGATTTCTCGATTTGTTTGGCTAAGATTATACAGAGTTCAATTTGGTTCAAAAGATACGAGTCATCTCTTCCGAGCTGGATCTTTAACCTTCCGACGGCATCAATATTCATGTCTCTCGTCTTCAAAAATGTCGCACCTGGACTGTTGGGCCAAGTGCGTTCAGGACTCTCACGACGTCACAACAACTGCGATCGGACGTAGTAAGAAAGCAAGGTTGATCAAGATCGCGAGACTGCTCAAGTGGTCAGAAGTTCAAGCAGACGAAGATTCACATATTGGACAAGGCGATCTCGTCGAGATCCCGGTATCTCATTTCGACTACCTACAAGTGACCTGTGACCATGTGAAGAATTCCACACGATCACCCCCGTCCCAATCAAGGTCAAGTATAGCATCGAAAAGAGTCCACTAAGAAGAGTGCAGCCCGCCCTATCGACACATACTCAAGGCGAGGAAGGAATCAAGCACCGAAACGAAAAACCCCTCCGGTAGTCCGTCGTCTGTGAACCAGTGGAGAGGCGAAATCACATCAGCAATTATTTTGAAACTCGCTTCAGCACAATGGTCCGCGTGCCCGGACCTTTTATTGACTCGAGATTTCACCGTGAGGCCGTTTGTAAATACGCGAAGATAAAGAGAGAATATGGGATGGAAGCTTCAACATAGGAGGGATCGTTGCACACTCGCGACGTTTAAGAGTCCTCAGATTGTCAAGGGATTGCGAGGGTCTTGATGACAAGATATTTAAAGATGAAGAATAAGTTGTCGATTCGGAAGATAGACCTTTTACCCCTCCTAATGTCTCCTCGGGGTCCACCGCGCATCATGCTGCAAATCATGATTCGCTGGGCGAAATCTCTTTTAGAAAAAGCTAAACACCAATAAATGCTTGCACCAACTATGAAGAAGAATAACCTGAAGTCTGAGCGAATGAAAAAAAGAAACAGCTAGATCGAATCCACAGGACTTCAAGGTTTATAGAATCCACACGATCGAAAGACTGGATCGGATCCACAGGATCGCGCTATGGCAACATTCGAGCGACTGATCATGTTGAAGGAATGAGAGGACTAGATGACGGTCTGGCCTGAAGACTGGTAGGTCTAATTGCTGGGAAAACATTTTGGGAAGGGGTTAAAGAAACTGTTGTTCAGTGATTTAGTGCTGATGATATTAAATCAATAGCTAATCGGTCCGTCTACGAATTCTGACATCAACGATGTCTCACCCGCGAAATAGTTGAATGCAATATGCAGTCTTGTGCAATTGCTACAAGACGCCGGATTTACATCTGAATCCTTCGAAGCGCTGACACTTTAGGTTTGTTATGTTGACCAAGTGATCAATGCGGAAAAATCGCTGCCTGAAATGTTGAGCAAGTCGATCAGCAGTGGAGATCTATCAGATAGGAAGATCGAGCGGACCATTGATCATTAGACAGTTACGGGGCATCGGAACAAGCGATCACGCCGATCGCAGACACACCGAAAATGTATAATACCGGATAATCGCAGTACGCGTCAGTAAACTTGGACCTGGAATTAGACAATTTGTTCTATATATATCGGATGTCATTGGGACCATCCGGCGCTGCATTGATCCGCTGCAAGATGACTTCGACGAAGGGAAGATCGACCGAGGCACGAAAGCTACCCGCTGGAAAGCTGCAGTCGTACTTTGAAGCGGCTATGAAGAAGTACGAAGAAAGCCGGAGAAGGATAGTACATCAAAACTCTGTTTGATGCCCGGTATGTGCCACGAACACAGAAGATAATGTCCAACATGTGGAGATAGGGTCGGTGAGGGAGTCGCATCGTAGTCGATCTAACAACTACGATCCTTATGATCTTACTAAGAAGTATCTTACCTAACACAGATGTCTGCTGCCGAAAATACACCATGTGGCGGAATCACGACGCAGAGGCTACGAGTTTCGGCCATCAGCGATCTAAAGGAGCTTAATGGTCGAGGCAGAGACGAAGGTCGATCCAGGAGCTAGATTGGCAAAGTCAAGTCCGCATTCTTGCGTGACCAAGCTCCGGATGCAGAAAAGTGCTTATATATTTGGACTGCTCACGAGATCGGTGCGAAACTGGTACAGGCAGCTAAGCCGATCAAATTGACGGGAATGGAAGCCCCTATTGTGGGAATTCAGGATCCAATATAGAGGACATGGCGTATCAACTAGTCTACCATAGTATTATGCAAAGAAACAATCGGATGAGACTCAGCTGGAGTATCTATATCGGCTGAATGTGGCGGAGATCTGATCAAAGATCTCGATACGAGAGAAGACGTCCTCTATGATACGCGATCATGTGTATCATTGTATTGATACGATGGAAGTTCGAGATTTGATCAAGCAGTTGACGTTGTTACTATTGATGTGTGCTGACGACATGGAAGAACCCCTGCGCGCCTACCATCGTATAAAAGGTATGGGCCAATAAGGCGCCAATGCAGACGAGCAAGTTTTGACCACTTTCGGGTACGAGTTTGAATCCGACAGCATCGAAATTGACTTAAGAGGTACGAGCAATTCGAGTGAAAGAAACCAAACGCAGTGGATCGAATTCTGAGTCAAGTGGATCGGATGTAGATGCGGACCGACGCCGAGTGTGTGTGGCCGGATCCCAAGATCGGACATAGGTTTTATAAGACCGTCAGGATTGGTAAGGTAATGCGGATCCAGGAAATTAAGAAGACCTTGGAGTCCGCCGCACCGGAGTTTTCAACATGGCCACCAACGCGATGGGAATCATGTCGAACGATCACAAGATCCGGATAGTAATAATCGATCTCATGGAAGACGATCTTGGGTGTTGAAAGACACTAAAGTGCCAGATGAGCAGTCGAAAAGGACATCCATCGGAAAGGTGTTTATTTGTGTGCGCTTATTTTGGAGAGAGGCATGAAAGTGGCAAATGTCCCATACGATAATTATACAACCTGATTCGCAAGTGATATGCTCCTACCCAGAATGCTGGGATATACTCACCCAAAGAGGCGGACATGTTAAACTGGGACGTTCGCCGGGATGGAATCTGGCACGAGCCGAGCGTTCTAGACTCTGCATTCATACATACGTGAAAAAGAAGAAGGAAAATGTCGAGGCTAACGACCCGGTTGTACCGATTGCTAATACGTGCGAGTTTCCTTCAGTTGTTTGTTCTAATTTAAGCACGAAATGAGTTGACGAATACGCCCGACCCAACGTCTATAAGGATGAAGATCGATCTTGCACCAGGCGAACCGCGAGAGTACTGGAATTACCACACACCAAAAAAGTGTTCAAAGCAAGCGAAAGCCTTGGACAAGATAAACAACGAGTATGATAATGTGTTGTCTGAATCTGGCGCTGAAGTTCTGATCATCGACAAATTTTTTTCTCGTAAGGTGGGTTGTAAGGTCGACCTAAGGCATACCCAATAATATGTTGGGATCGGCGAGAGGACGTGTACAAAAGTTGGAAGGACCAAGATCATGATCACATTGTATGGATTCTTAATGGTTTATTTTGATGTATGGGTCGGAAAGTAAGTCGGTCAATAGGCAATAATGGGCATGGAATTCATGGTACCGGCAGGGATTCGTTAAAATGTGGCAGACATAGAGTTATGTCTTCCAGATGAGGTTCGTATATGTTTGGCGGAGCGAAGATTGCCGTACAGATCGACCACACAAGCGATAAATGTTGAGGATCAGCATGTTGTTATATCTGCTGGAGGATTGACGCAGGTGAGGATCGGCATGGTTCCTCCGAAATCCAAGCTCTGGATACGAAGATGCGCCATTTGGGTGCCGAAAGTAAATACCGTGTCTGAAAGACCTGGAAAGTATTTACAGCTCACTAATATTAGCAGTCACGAAGTGGTCCTAAGTTTTAAGGGACCACTAGGCTAATGGATGATAAACGACCTGATACCGCGATCTCTAGTTTATGTGTCAGTGAATTCACGCAAATATTAGGAGTGACAAGCGTTGGAGATTGAGGCGATTACTGATCGGGTGGAAGAGATGACCCACGATCACACGGAAACTCTAGTATATCACCCAATCTACCAGAATCCTAAGCAGATATTGACTAGGCCAAAAGAGCAAAGGGATATCACGGAAGTAAGGAATAAGGAGATATACGAAGAGGACCGACATTGACCACACCCACTGACACCTACCGTGCCGATTCAAAGAGTCAACAAGGTCGAAGGCAAAGACACAGTGCAGGATCGACTTGATAAGCTGTTTGTACAGGATCAAGAGTTGACCAAGCTCGTCGAGTTGGTCAGAGAGGCAGCTGATCCTCGACATAGACCGTACCGTCATTAGGTAGACGCGATGGGGACTCAACATGGGAGGTTACATAAACCGGACGAAGATCTTGCGAAGACGACAATTTGCGTGTCCGAGCTGAGAGAGGGCTTTTATGTATCGTCGCCTTTTACAATCGGCGCCATAAAGATGACGAATAGTGGTAAGAAGGTACAAGATCAATCGAATATTTTGAAGCCAGAGGAGAAGAAAATTGTGATTGATCAGGTGGGTCCAATGACGACACGTCCAACCTAGAGCAGTTCAGTCGCCATCATGAAAACAAGATCAAGATGGGAGATCATGAAGAACATAGAACGTCCAAGATGGTGACTGGTAGGACTAATACGGTGGAAACGGACCGCAATTTGCCGACGAAATAATAGGCAGATTCTTATGTTCACCGTCACGAAAGTGGAAACTTGTACGCGGAAGACGTGGATCAACACATAGAAGTACTACCCGAAACAATCACGTCTAAGGCCAAAGTCATCATTAATGATATTCAAGTTGGCGATCCAGAAGTACCTTTGTCGGAAGATCAAGAGGATGTACGAGAATGAATATGCAAGAATGGTCGGTTGCTCCTAGGTAAAGTAACGCCTTACCTCCGGAAGCACGTGGAGCTGTCTGCGACATTAATGTAAAAGGAGCAAACCCGATTGCAAAACGAGCGAGACCAGTCGTTCCTATATTCCGTGAAAAATTGGCGGATTTGGTCAAAGGATTGTTGTCATCCAAGATCGTCAAGCCATACACATCACCCTGGCCTTCGCCGATAGTGATAATCATCACGAAGAACGGTACAGACATACGATTATGTATCGAATACCGACGGTCAATCAGCTCACATACATGATAGTGTACCCTTCACCACTGATAAGTGAATTGATGCAGGACATGGAAAAAGCTTTTTGGTCTTGATCCCTTGATATAACTAGTGGCTTTTGAGTGGTGGAAATGACGGAGCGGGCCAAGATGATCTCAGCATTCATTTCGCTGTCCGGTCTATTTGAATGGATACAAATTCATTTCGGGTGGAAAAAATGCCCCGCATATCTAACAACGTCCCATGGTTAACACAATGTATGGGTAATAAAGATCGAGGCCAGATCCGACGAGTTCACGTTCGGATCTCCAAAATTGAATGATGTCTTTACCAAAGGTAAATCGGATCCGGGTCCAAGACCGTCAGTGTTAGGACGCAGATCTTACATCGACGATATATTGATCCCGGCATAGTCATGGTTCTCATTGTACGAGATGGTGGAGAGACTGTGAAAGGTGCGTGACAGGTGAAATTTGTCGATCAGTCTCACGAAGCTGTACGGTGACGACGCAAGTGGATTATGTGAAACATCACGTTTCTTCAGCGGGATTGGAAGCTCACCCGAATTTTCTTCGTATCTCTGGTGGATGTTTCATTTCCGTATACTCTGAGTGCGATGTAGTCCTTCTTTAGTATCCTAAATTACTACAGTCGTTTAACCGAAATGTTTTCAATTTATGTCTCGGTGTTTTACGAGTAGCGAAAGTCGGGATTTTATGAAACACGCCGCCTGAATAATCTAAACGTACTAACGACCAAAGTGGAAACATACCGGGATCTTGGGATCAAAGCGGATAGTGAAGACACAAATTATTGGGAAAAGGCTATGATCGCGTTCACCAGGCTGAAAGCGAAGATCGCCAAAACTCCGATCCCTAAGCACTTTGATCCAGAAAGATCTTCAATGATCGTGGTATATACAAGCAAGTACGTAGTCTCGGAAGCTTTGCTGAAAAGTTACGATGTTGTGTATTGGCCGGTGACGTTTACGGGTCGCACACTGAAGGCCAATAAGATCAATACGGCATGGTGGAGTAAGAAGTGCTGGCTTTTCTCCGAATTCTCTATATAAGCTACACCATGTTGGTAGCAAGAGAGATCAAGTTCCTCACCCGCCATTCAATCTTGAATCACTTTATGAAATCGTCTGGACTCAAGGCGCGCTTCGAAAGGTAAGAAGCACTATTATTAATTTTTACAATGGAGGATCACAAATGCGAAAGGAATGAATATGAGATCCTGGAGACGCTGGCTGATACTAGTAATCCTCAAGAAGGTGTAAACGAAATAATAATCGCAATCATCCCCAAAATGTACCCAGACAGAGTATCAGTATGCCGCCTCCTATAGTGGAAGTAAATGAACGACTGCTAGTGGTCAGCTTTGACAGATCCGCTTGGGTAAAGATGAAGAGTGGGGCGTATAGCGCGGTTGTTGAAGACTTCCAGGGTAAGAGATCGTGACGGTGGCTTATGAATATACTGAGGATCAGACTGTAAATGAAATAGAGTTTCGAAGCTTGATGTTAAGTTTCATTCTGCTGGCAGATGGGAAAAGGGAACGAGTCATCATTTGCGGCGACTCGAATCTGGTGATTTCACAAAGGCGAGGCGAATTGAACGTAAAGCGCGAAGAATGCAGTTTTCGCGGCACATTGCGATGAAAAGATTGTGATTGTGGCCGATTAATGAATTTCCACTGGAATTAAAGTGCAATTCGGCTTGCGAGTGAAGCTTTGCACCAAGAAAAGAACCGTTTTGTCGTGATAGAAGCAGATCGGCAAAATTGGATAACACTCAATCGGTTGGACGAGTTGTTGACACCTAGAAGTCCAAAAGAAGGTAAAAGAGATGGTAGCGCTTACTAGATCCGCCTCATTAAGACGTCAAGATTAGGAGGTGCTGTGAGAAGAAGTTGTCCAGAGAATTTGGATCGAACGTACTAAGAAAGCGCAGGACGAAGAGGCTTAATAAAATAGTTGATGGTGTATGGAATAGGAGATCTGACTATGTTGAGTGCGTCCGAAGCGAGGGCCACCTCCCTGATCACGCCCGACTATGAGGTAAAGAGACGAAGTGTTAATCATGCCCCCGATCCACCCCATAGATAGATTTAAGCAAATCTGAAATGATGCAGCTAATAATAAGAGATTTTTGCAGAAATTGATTCTACACCACTACCACGCTGGTTTGGAAGGAGGATATGAAGGGATCGACCATAATTACCAGCCTACCCGAGCTCATTTTCACTAGAGAGATCTGTACAAAAGTGTACATAGATTTATAGGTGAATGCACGGATAGATAAACCGGGAAAGATGTTCCGAGTGCAGGTGAATATCGACTGGTCATGTTCAGGTCTCTTACCCTTTTCAAATGATTGCCATGGATCTCATTCCGTCTCTGCCTCAATCCTCTAAGAGCATCACAGAGTTCTTGCTGTGAGTGGGTATTTTTTAGGGGCAGGTCATTGCCAAGTCAAGTAAATCCAGGTCCGCTCAAACCATTGCAAAGTTACGAAGAATGTGTGCTCAGGCGGTTTAGTGCAAGTGAAGTGATATGTAATGACAGAGAGCCAGGCTCCATGTCGGATATTTTCCGAGCGCTTTAAAGTATTGCAGGGCACAAGCAGCGGGTGTGGTGAAGTCGATCTCACAAAATAGCTTGTGTGAGGGTCGATCTTCCACTTGCATAGACTTGCCGACTCACGGGGGGTACTCCAATCCGTGCCTTGTTGTATAGCCTTGTTCTCACCTTGTGTACCCGTCGATTGGGCTGGCTAGAGATCTTCGTAATGGCCTTGGGAGATGTCGATCTCGCTGAGGGTTTGAAGTGAGAGTTCGCTTTCGGTGCGGAAATCTTCACACCACGAACAGGGGTTCTGCGATCTTGATATGTAGTCGCGGCGATCACTATGTGCAGATGTCGCGAGTTTGATCTTGGATCGCACCGATCTCAATCTGTCTTCGGGATCGGGGTCTTTGCTGTGCGGAAATCTTTACTCAGCAAATAATAATCTTGCGTCAATCTTGCCTTAGGGATCGATCCGATCTGGTCTTGGGATCGGACGATATTGTCGGAAGTGCGCAGCTTAGGCCAGATAAGTTTCCTGTTTCGCCGAAATGAAACGTGCATATCCATCTGGCAGATCGCTTCGATCTTGCTCGGTCTTGTCTTGAGCTCCTTGTCCAGATCTTCCAACCACTTAAGCCGTCTCGCGATCTTGTGTCCAGTTCTTTTACGTTGTTGCTGCTACCCTAGCAGTTGAGTTGATTGTGAGAGCTTAATTGATCCGGACCAGATCTTCCGGGATCACTCTTCTCGATCTTGGCCAACATTCCAAGATCGGTCTTCAATGCCTTAACAATACAGGTGCCTTGCACCGCCGGGGAATCCAATTAAATCTTGCCCGGAAAAGAAGGGGGACGCGCGTCGTGAGCAGAAGAAGTAGAGTTCAAGTCTATTTTATTAAACAACCAAATTACTAGCCAACCTATCTTATAGCCTATTTTAAACTGTAGGTCACTCTCCAAACCGATATCTCCTTTAAGCTTGACCGCCCCCTTGAACACGTGTCAAATATCGTCACCTGTACTCCAAGGATAGATAGAGCCTATATTTACGATATCTTACCTAAACGCCAAACGAGCACCAAATCCCAAATACGGTACCAAATTCCCATTTTCGGCACCGGAGAGCACTAAATCGTACTCAAATACCAAATGCGTCCAAATCCATTTTGCGACGTCAATCCAACCGGCTTCCACTGGCTCTTTCGGTCTGAACTTTTGAGACAACACTCATGGATCTTCAACAAGCATATTCATCATGATCCTATGGCTCCATCAACGACATATCCGTAATCCATTGAGAACAAGACCGATCTGATGCCCAATTCGAGATAATTGAGAATCGACACAGTATAATTAAACAGTAGACATTCTCCCGTTTATCGTGTGTGCTCCAATACCATCCTTCAAGGTTTATCTGATCAGCGGGACCATCCACGCGTCTTGAAATAGCCATCTGGACTCCCATAAGTGCTCACACTTCCAGATCGGGCTATAACTAACCAAAATCAGTACTTCCATTGTGGGACTGGTAAATAGTATCAACGATCTGCAGAATGTTGCACCTTTGTTACAGGATCAAATTGCATCACCTGGTCCCGTGTTCACCTCTCCCAGATATATCCTGCCACAGTCTTCATGATCGTTGCCGATACCAGTCAATATGACATTCCATAGGTTCACACATCAAGAGACTTTCGTGTGCAGATTTGTAACCCAGTCTTCACCTGCTTCAACACCCACATTCTTGTCCTTGACCAACCTCCAAGCGGATCGCTTGACTTCATCCCTTCCCTCGTCCCAAATTGCACCATGGAAAGCATCTATACCTGCGACTCGTCCCAGATTGTTCCATGGAAATCATCCCTTTCTACGCCTCGTCTCAGATTGTTCCACATCCATCATTCTGTCGACAGTTGGATCGGTTCGTTGACCTCCTTGTGATCACCTTCCATCTCCTATTGAATCACTAGATCACTTGATGTCATTTTCCGCCAGTAAGTGACGTCTCAACTGGTTGGTCACCGATCCACGTCCCAAAAAATTAGAATAATAACTTTGCAACACGGGCTACAATTGCATATAGGTTGCAGGCAGATGAAACGGCTAAAACCATGGTTCAAACTTTGGCGAGAGCTCTGAAGATGAATGTCACGGGTGTTATTTTATGAAAACGGGATGAGTATGTTGAAAGGCTAACGTTTGCGAATAATGTTTTCAAGATCGAGTACGCGGAGAAAAACTTTTTGTTTAATACACGGATGGGGTCTTATATCTACCCTAGAATCTGCTTTGCCCTTTGAGAGCACTGAGTTACGAGATTAGGATCCACGTAGATAGCGTTATAGCATACAACGACAGTATAAATGAGCTAGATCGGCTGTAAATGAGCGTCTTATAAGGCCGCGATACAGGATTCGGGCTGAACGACATAATGCATATCTGGAGCTTACAAGCCTAGAGCTTAAATCCCAAATGCGGTTGTATCACGATGGGGTACAGAAATAATATTTTTGAAATATGGCGCATATGAGGCATGGGATTTTCCGAGTCGCGAAATTGTGCTGAGGGTGCGCGGTACGATCTAAAATTGCCGGCATAAATTGCGAGCTATTTCCGGTCGTACAAGCATCGAATATAAAACGAGTGAGAGCTTTCCCTAATTGCCCTACCCTCAGATTCAGAGTGACGGAGGCGTATCAGTTCGACTTTGATGAGGCAGTCCTACCATAAATAGCCAGAAGACTGGATTGGATGATAATGAAGTCGAAGTGGAAAGAGTCGCCGATGTACGATCCGATAGGAGGACCCGTTTTGGACAAGTAAAAATACAATTTATGGTCTATTGGAAAGGAAACAGTGACCCCGACTGGGTGGATGAGGTGGATATAAATCGCGTTACTTTGTTACTGGACTTTGAACGCGTGTGGGCTTGTGTAAATCGATTTAATGTCAATTAATTTTACGAGAAGGGATCGCAAGATTACATCCTTAGTGTTCAATTAAAGGGATGTGAAGATGTACAGGCCGGCTGCGCAGATAGTGATGGAAGGGTCATATATTGGATGATTATGGCGATCAAGGCCCATCGAGATCGTGATCGCGGCCGATAGGCCTAATAAATGGAACACAATATCGAGACAACATCATGGAAGATTATAGGGGAAATTGCATTGATTATGCTAAGGGGAGACATCTACGGATTACGGCCGAAAAAAAGTATGATTTGTAAACGCGGGGTCAGGGATCCAGGATGCTGGTTCTAAGGCTCACGAAACTAGTTGCGCCAAAGATCCGACGAATCTATCATCGACAACGCCGGGGTCAGATAAACCAAACATTAAATATTGAATTCCTCGTTGGCCCACTCAACCAATGGATGCGCTCGCGACTTCTGCTTACCCCGGGCCGCAGGTCGCTTCGTGGGAGCGCGAGAAGACGGTACGTTCGAAGAATTTGATCGGGATCCAGTCTGATTTGGGTTCTGGTCGATTGTCCCGCAAGAATAATAATGGGCGGATCTGAAGGAGTCTTACTCCGAAGACGCTTGCTCATAGAGGAAGCGGGCACATATACCAATGTCACGTTCCGAGAACGCTTGTGGGGAGATGCAGCAGGACATTCAGGAGCAGTTGCGTTCGAGATAAGCATGGTAGCACAATCTGTTTGACTCGAGGATCGCTCATGATGTGACCGTTGTCGGACTAAATTGCTGCTATGCGATCTCGCAATCGGCTAAATTCATGTTGATGGTCCAAGTAACGTTTCTTAAACTCATACGGCCGGTGATTCATGTGCCGAAGCTCGTACGTATTTTAGAGAGTCAATTCACTGTCACGCATTTACCGAAGTATTCGCACCTGATCTGTCTATAGGGCTACCTATAATCTCTGTTATAGTCGTCACCATCACGTTTTTTGTACAAGTAAAGATCGGCAGTATCAAGGCATTACCGCCCTAGAATAGCAATCAGCATTAGCACATGACAATGGCGGCACGATGACCGCGTCCATATTGATCGAATATTGCGCATTCTTACTGCCTTGATGGAATCTCAGGAAGGGATGACCACTACGTCATCTGCCTCGAGTACTCCACTTACTTGCCCCATGCGCGCCGGAACTCTCACAGTTAGCGTGCACGATAAATGTGGCCAGCGTCCATGCCGTGCTTAGGCGTGTGCACGATCGACACACTTAAGTGACTCCAACTGCAGAGCAATCGAGCGATCGAAAGATTCTATTCCACTCATTTTGCTCGCAGCCTATGTCACGGGGCCGTGTCGATCCCGTTTTGATCAGTTAGCACGTCATTCAACATCCAGCAGTATTTTGACCGCGCTCAACACCATTCAGTGTTAGAAACTATCGTGTTTGACAGGTTTCAAGATTCAAGTGCTAAACCATGGGACGGTGTCACCTGATTGGCTGATTATCGTACGACGTGACATGTGGGACCCCGACGGGACGATCGACCAAATGGGACGTGTGGGACAGGGGAATAGCTGGACAGTTGGGACTGTGAGAGACGGAAGCCATGTGACAGGATGTCACATGGGGCTGGAAGAGACGGACACCATGTGTGACTTGACATGGTCAAGTTGCAGATTCCGTTTCTGGTCATGCATATCGTAGTGTTGAAGAAGGTAGTGCTTAACACTCAATATATTTTACTTTTACTTCCTACTTCTACTGCGCAAGTGCGCCTACATTCTAATAGGTTATGAGCCCAACTAAACGTGACGACGGTGCGGTTAAACGAGCTACACACGGCGTGGCGGTCGACGATCAAGGCAAGGCCGGCGACGATCATTTGGAAGAAAAGTCGGCAGCGCCATTGGTGGCGATAAACGAAAGCTGTTTATGCTTGGGGACCTCTCCCAAAGAATGAATCGGATGGAGGTCTCCCAGAGAGAGCAAGCCGACAAGCATTGGGAGAACTCACCCGAGTCGAGTGTCGCCAGTCGTGAGAGGGAGGTCGGGCAGGGTTGAGTCTTCGGACCCTGGAGCATGTCTCTCTAAAGGGACCTTCGAATGTGTCGCCAGCTACCGAATTTGGTGTTCGGCGACAACAACAGGCAGGTGTTGATATACCTTCTGCAGGATATGCAGGTCCGGAAATCAACATGGTTTAGGCACCTTACCCCGGTGTATACAGGACGGATTTACCTGCGGGATACCATCATGGCATGGGTATCTCCAACCGAGGATATGTTCACCCAGGGCTTCCGAGAATAGACATGTCACACGCGTAGCAACGGAAAATCGTGTTGCAATCTTTCGATGGAAAGGAGCTCTACCACGGCCTTGGCTGTGGATTCATGGAGCGGGGAAAAGAATTTGTTCGACAAGTCGGGTTTGCAGAACGTGCATGTGGCTTTGTGTGGCCGGAGGAGATCAAGGTTGATGTCATGGGCCAGCACCTAGCTGGAAAAGCGCAGACCTACTATCGTCGTCAGGTGGAAACATGGTGGCTTGAAAGCCAAACCCTCGAGCACGCGATGCAGAGAGTGCTACCGACCTTCACGACGAAGATCTCACCGGCACAGAGCATGAAGTTGTTTACGGCCCCAAGGCACCTCATCGAAACTGGACGGGCCATTTTCTATAATTGACGGCCGTCAGTGATGCCTGTGGGGGTGCAGAAAGTCTTGTGCTGGACAACGTCGTTCACTATGCTGACCCACACCTGCGAAAGACGATGTTGCTCAGATTGGACATCCATCGCACTGTCTACCTGCGGCAAGCAGAAGAGTTGGCGCAATTTGAACTTGCGCTTATGGATCGGATTCAACTTCCTTTCAAACGGTATGACGTCGGGGGTCATTGAATGCGGCTCGTGTTGCAGCTCGCAGCTAACTGTCAACGCAGATCCCAGATTCCAGACCACGGACAGGGTGAAGGTGTAGCAATGACAGCGAACAAACGTTAACATTAATATCACTTCTCATTTATACAAGCTAGTACAAAGCAATTCATCTAATAGCTAAGAGTCGTTCTTCTTCATAACCCCTCTGCGATCCTAGGGTTGTCACTTTGAGAATTCTCAAAAGCAATTGAGAAGACAAAAACTACAGCATTCAAGTTAAGTTATGGACACCATAGCAAGCAAGGTGCAATTTGACATACAGACTAAGTCAGAAAAAAACCGTTGTGCGTCGCGAAGCAGTACGAATTGGACTGTCTCGTTTCAGTGGTGGTACAGCGCAAGAATACCTCCAATGGACCCACGAGGTCCGCCACATCTGGACCCAAAACAACTGGGGAAGAGAAGACGCACATTTACACCTTCTGGTGTTGCTGGGGAATGAAGCCCGCGAAGCTTACGTCGACACTACAGCAGGCATGAACATAAAGGATGACGACGCGTATGATTTAGCGTACAAGATGTGGGCAAGGCACTTCGTGCCAGTCGATTACAGTGATCAATTAGAAGAGGAACTCCTTATGTTTGCCAAGCGGCGTGATGAAACGATAGCGCTGTGTTATTGTCGTATGAGAGATCTGACGCGAATGATGGCGGATCTCCCATCTGGTTCTGTAACCCTATCAGATGAGATGATGATTCGGTACTTCAAGCGCGCAATGCCTAGTGATTGGAAGCTGGCCTACGAAAGAAGTGGAATTACCCTGAGGACAATCACGGACGTAGTTCGCTACTTCGGCCGTTTCGGAGTGTCTGAAATGAGGCAAAGAAAAGAGAGTGGACGTCATGATCCCGCATCACGTCAATTTCCTAGGGCCAAGCAGAAAGGCAATAACCTCAACCAAGGTAACAGTCATTCAAGACCAAGGAAAATTATTACGCTACACCATCCTGGAAGCAGCAATAAACAGAAGTGGTGCAAGCTTCATAAGACAGCGTCACACAGTGACAAAGAATGCTTTACGCAACAACGCAAGCTTAGCACGACTACCGGCAAACCAAAGTATGTGCACAAGGTGGCAAACGCGGTAGCAAGGGAAGCAACATGTGTGGAATAAACCATCAGCAGCTACTCATCCAGCGATGACGATATCCATGATGAGGAAAAGCAAGAGATAAAGGTGATAACAATCATGTTGTATGCGCAACCAAAGCCAACACCTCCGATGAGACTACGCGTACGTCTTTCAAAGGTGAAAACAAACCATACATGTCTGGCACTACTGGATACAGGTTGTTGTACCAGATTTTTCAATCAAACGCTTCTGCGCGCCAACAAGCAACTAGGCCAAGAAGTGAAAGCACACTCAATGAAGTTTCAACAGGTTAAAGGCTTCGTGGAAAGTGCAGGTTCGACGGTGGTGAAATTCCGCTTCCCTGACTTAAATTACAACTCCTCATTCAATCATAGCTTTAACGTCATCGAAGATGCCAAGGATGCAATAATAATCGGTAGAGACGTCTTAAACGCTTTGGGTACGATCGTTAACTTTCGAGATAGAACGATCGAATGGGAAGGCAATACTCTTGTATTACATACGGGAAAGGATCTGCAACTATCACACAAAGATGACATTCATACCACGGCTGAGCTGAAAGAGGTTCTCGTAACAGGTATTAAGCCTACTGAGTTACTTAGCGATGCCTCCGTTACTCCAGATGTTCGTGGCAAGTTTATGACGCTTCTTGGTGAATACAAGGAGCTTTATGATGAACGATTGGGTAAAATGAAGATGCCGGATTACGTCCTTCCCGTCACCGACGATTTTAAACCCGTGCAGCAAAGACCATTTCCAGCGGCAAAGTGCCAAGAAGAAGCTGCGCACAAGGAGATTAGACGACTCGTGAATCTCGATGTGCTTGAGCAAGTGTACGACTCAGAGATGTCGTCTCCCGCATTCTTCATATCGGGGCCAGATGGGCGATTGAGGCTGTTAAACGATTTCAGAGGCCTAAACAAGTTTCTGAAGCGTAGCCCTTATTACGTGCCACAGGTAAGAGAAATTTGGTGTTGCTAAACTGTTTTCAACCATGAATGCCAACATGGGATACTATACGCGACAAATAGCACCGGAGAGTCGTCGGTTGACTGCTTTCTGCTTACCTTTTGGAAAGTTTCATTACAAAAGACTTCCGATGGTAATATCTACCGCGCTGGATGAATACCAAGCATGCGTGTCAAGAATACTTGGAGATCTCGACTTTGTTATTGTTTACATGGATGACATTCTTGTCTACCAGGTATCGGAACATGATCATCTCATCTACGTCGATCTTGTCATGAAACGACTACGCGAATACAATGTGACCTCGAACGGGAAGAAGTGCCACATATTACGCAAGAACGTGAAGGTAGACACTCACTCGAAGAATTTTGGGCGCGATGTGGTGAACTCTATCGAGCCTGAGAAGGAGTTGAAGGACAAGCCCAAATCAAGATCATCGTTATCACGAACAGATTCCCGGACTTGTTTCAGATGTGGAGAAGTGGGACATATTCGGTCGCGGTGCCCGAAATCGAGGAAGGAGTCCTCGGGTGCGAAGTTTGTTTTTGCAGTTGGCCATGGTTCGAATCGTTCGCCTGGTCAATCGATTCTCGACAGCGGGTCGAGCAGACACTTGGTCAATGATCCGAGTCTGCTCACCGACCCTACAGATTGTCGAATTGAGTGCATGACGGCCGCCACAGATGGCATTGCACTGCGGACCACCCTGAAAGGTACCATGGACATCCAAGTTATTGCACTTGGAGTCGTGAACACAACGAGACTCCTCAATGTTCAGTAGGCGAAGAACCTCGAGCGTAACATCCTTCCGTACGGATCGCTTGAGGCCAAAGGTTGCGTGCTCGAATATCGAGGAGCGAGGCGCGTGTTGTCATCTGGTATGGGTGGGACGCCCGTCATGGATGTGGGATGTTGTATCAACGTTTCGGTTGTCGCTGTGACGAATCGCAGCGACCGTAATCCCAAGGTACCACGAGAGACAATTATGACTGTCATTAATCCACCTGAACATGAATCCGTCTTGGACGTTCAGTGTGGTACCTTAATGGACTTTCATCGGCGCCTAGGACATCTTTGTTTCGACACGATTGTCAAGATGGCCAAAGACCCGACATCAGGTATACGATTGACAGATTCGATACGTCAAAAGTCTCTGGCCTGTGCCAAGGGGAAGCATACCAAGGGAGTTCAGTCGAAGAGAGACACGGGCATGAATTCACCAATCAACGTGATCGAGGTGTCATTTGTTCGGATCTCAAGGGTCCCATGACCCCCCGAGATCGTTTGGGAAATTGGTATATGGTCAATTTCATTTACCACCGATCAATTTATTGTCGAGTTTTCTTGGCCAATACGGAAGATGCAGCCGCGTTGAAGTTCAAGTTCTTCTTGGCAAGCTTCGAGCGCGAGTTCAATTGCAGGATTCATGTCTTACGCACCGATGAAGGTGGCGAATATAAGACACTTGATACTTTCTGCTCATTGGAAGGCATCTCGCGTCAAGTAAGTGAGGCTAGAAACCAAGCAAGAAACGGCAAGGCTGAACGGATGCACCGCACCATCATGAACATGGTGCGAATCATGATCTTTGCATCAAAACTGCCGCTCACGTTTTGGGGCGATGCTGCAGAGAACGCTTCTTACATACTGAACCGAAGCAAGACCAAGTCCAACCCTCTAGTTGCATCACCCATGTAGATTCTGACGAACAAAGCTCCCGTGCTGACAGACATCGTGGCTTTTGGGTCGACATGCACTGTGAACAGAGACCCGACGAACAAATCACTCGGTGAGCGAGGGAAGGCTGGCATCAATATTGGGTGAGGGAGCGAAACGAAGGGATACAAAGCGTACATTCCAGTGGATAAGGTGGTCGTGGTGACCCAACACGTTCAAAGCGTTGAAGCACCAAAGGATGACCAAGATGGAAGAAAGACTTATCCTGACCCGGTAAGACGTCAGGAGGAGCCAGGACATGATCGTCAAGCGGGTGCACGAGATCGTCGAGATGGTGTGAAGTGCGGGAAGAAGGTTCGAAAAGGTCGAAAGCAGATATGGACCAGAGAGCGCCATGGCACAAGGTCGATAATGTTGAGTCAAACAAAAATGGCCGAAGCCGATACCTCGGCGGACAATTGCGACGTGGTGAATGCAGTCATCGAGCAAGATCCGAAAAACTGCGGTGAGGCGATGAAGAGTAAGCATCGCAACCAATGGCACGTGGACATGACCGAAGAAATAGACGCACTCAAGGCAAATGACGTCTGGTAGATCGTTGTGCCACCAGGAAATGCACATGTTCTACACAAAAAAAGGGTCTACGAGACAAAGACCGACGCGAACGGGGACATCGAGCGGTACAAGGCTCGGTTGGTCGTTTGCGGAAACGAACAAGTGTTCGGAGTGGACTATGCCCTCACGTTTGCAGCGGTCATGGACTCGGGGAAGGTAAAGCTGATCCTGGTGCTTTCAAGACGCTGGAAGATACCAGCCCGCCACGGTGAGGTACCCAATGCGTACGTCAAGGCTGAAAAGGAGGAGCACCTGAATATATACATGAAGGTGCCGAAGGGGACGACAGTGAAGGAGAAAGAGATAAAGGACCTAAACGCGAAGACCCCAAATGACCTAGCGTTGCTGTTGAAGAAGTCGTTATATGGACTGAAACAGGCTGGGCAGCTGTGGAGAAAATTACTTGACTCCAAGCTACGACAAAGCGGGTATCAGCAATGTACCACGGACATGCGCCTATACTTCAAGTACAAGGGCAATACATGCACGGTGGTCGGTGTCTACGTGGACGATCTGTTGGCCACAGGCATCGAACAGAACGCTGTGCACGACTTCTTTAAAGACACTACCTCACTATCGATCAAGGATTTGGGGATTGTAAGCAAGTTCCTCGGGCTACGAATTGAGCTCGACGACCCTAACGGCTATGTTCTGGATAAAGAACCGACTATCGACTTGCTGTTGAGGGACTTCGAGATGGAGTCATCCAATGGGGTTCGCACCTCTATTGGAGACGAGTGCAACATGGATGACGAAGAGGACGCCGAGTACTCACCAGCAAGAGGAGCGAAGGGCGATCCGAGTGTGAAGTCCTTTCAGTCACTGGTGGGAAGCTTGCTACGGATTGCAAGATGCACACGCCCAGACATTTGTTTTGCAGTGCACAAGGCAACAAGACAGACTCACAAGTCGACATTAAGGATTGTAAGACCGCGATGCGCATCATGCGATACCTGAAGATGTCCAAGGATTTGAAGCTGCACCAGGGGGGTGATGGACATACGTCAGAGGATGTGCGGGTCGAGTGCTGGAGCGACGCCGATTTCGCTGCGAGCAAGGTCGACCGTAGGTCGATATCAGGGTGTGTGCTAACTGTATATGGTGCTGTGGTTCTGTGGCTGTGCAAGAAGCAATCGGGTGTATAGCTGAGCACGATGGAGGCTGAGTTTATCTCAGCGTCGCAAGCTGGTCGGGAGCTGCTTGGCACGAAAGAACTACTGAGCGAGTTGAAGCTACGCGTACGTGAGCCCATGCCGAGGTGGATTGACGACCAAGCGGCGATCAAGCAACTCGAGTCAGAGAAGAGCACCTCGAGCGCCAAGCACGTGGACATACGCTACAAGTTTATGTGCCATCACGCACAGAAAGGAACTGTGGTGCCAAGATGTGTGCGGTCTGAGGGCATCCTGGCCGACATACTGACGAAGTCGTTGCCGGCGCCAAGGATGGAGGAGTTGAGGTCCATGATTAAGTTGAAGGCCACACAGGCTAACACCGAGGAGGAGTGTTAGAAACTATCGTGTTTGACGGGTTTCAAGATTCAAGTGCTAAACCATGGGACGGTGTCACCTGATTGGCTGATTACCGTACGACGTGACATGTGGGACCACGACGGGACGATCGACCAAATGGGACGTGTGGGACAGGGGAATAGCTGGACAGTTGGGACTGTGAGAGACGGAAGCCATGTGACAGGATGTCACATGGGGCTGAAAGAGACGGACACCATGTGTGACTTGACATGGTCAAGTTGCAGATTCCGTTTCTGGTCATGCATATCGTAGTGTTGAAGGATGTAGTTCTTAACACTCAATATATTTTACTTTTACTTCCTACTTCTACTGCGCAAGTGCGCCTACGTTCTGATATTCAGTGGCTGCAACATCATGGCCTACATACCTGCCAATGTATCGCTTGCTTGTATCTTCACGCATCAAATCGATCACCCACTGTCTTTGCTTGAGCTCTGCTCGTACATTCCGGCAGCTGGACACCATACAATACGCAATTAGGTATGGAGAACGTTTTTTGCGCCTCTTAAATAAGGATTGCGCGCACCTGATCATTTTCGTCTGTGTCGGACAATTGACCAGTATTGTCGATGGCAAGCTATACATTATGCTTGCTGTCAAAAGAGGCTCTTCTTGCGGTCAAAATCAATCATCACCGCTGCCAAAATCGATTATCCTTGCGGTCTAACTCAATCATTTTAACCGTCAAGATCGATTGTATTTGCTGTCAAATTCATTTGTATTTGCTGTCAAATTCAATTGTGTCTGCTGTCAAATTCACTTGTGTTTGCTGTCAAATTCACTTGTGTTTGCTGTCAAGATCGATTGTACTTGCTGTCATAATTTATCGATCTCACTGTCAAGATATTGTTATATTGCTTTTTCATACCTTACGTTGAAACTTGAAACTTGACGCCTCGCGAAGCGAAAAGTGCGAATGCGTTTTGTATCGCGTACAAAAGCAGAGCGCGCAAGATGGCGGGCGTCGTGTTGGCAACGGCAGGCTATGACCACACGATACGCTTCTGGGAGGCCGCATCCGGCACGTGTAACCGCACGGTCAAGTACCCCGACTCGGTAGGGCCGTCGTGTCGTAATCTTGTTCGATAATCTCTCAGCTCTTTGACAGTGTTCGCTCTGTAGTCGTACTTGCAACTAATATCTGTCTGTGTGTCCATCTCTTCCTATGGTCTTTTTCGATACAACTCTGTAGCAAGTCAACTGCTTGCAGATTACGCCGGACAAGAAGTACATGGCAGCAGCAGGGAACCCGCACATTCGCCTGTTCGAGATCAATAGCAACAACCCGAACCACGTGACGAGCTACGACGGCCACGCGGGCAACGTCACGTCGCTGGGTTTCCAGCGCAATGGCAAGTGGATGTACTCGTGCTCGGACGATGGCAGCGTCAAGATCTGGGACTTGAGGGCTCCTGGCTGCCAGCGCAGCTACAACGCGGGGGTCCCGCTCAACTCTGTCGTGCTGCATCCGAATCAGGCCGAGCTTCTTGTTGGCGATCAGAACGGATTCGTGCGTGTTTACGACCTCACGGCAAATGCCATGGTCACTAAACTAGAGCCACCAACGGGAGAATCAGGAGAGAGCAGCATTCGCTCCGTAGACGTTGTGCGAGACGGTAGTGCGTTCGTGGCGGCAAACGATCATGGCAAGTGCTTCTTTTACCAGCTGAAACCGGAAGGCCACTACGAGCTGCATGGCTCTATTCAAGCGCACAACAGCTACATCCTCAAGACGCGAATCAGTTCCAATGGCAAGTTCTTAGCGACGTGCTCGTCCGACAAAACGGCCAAGGTGTGGAGTCTCCCAGCTGTCATGGCCGCTTCAGCCGTCAGCGACGTCCCAGAAGCGGAGATGCTCGGCAACGGATCAATCAGCTCTCAGAGACAAATGAGATCGTCGAGCGTGAGCTCCACGCTCGGTCCTACTGCGCCTCCGGTACCGAGCAGTAGCGGACTCATTCATACGCTGCAAGGCCATCAGCGGTGGGTTTGGGACTGCGCTTTCTCGGCCGTGTCGTCATATTTGGTGACATGTTCGTCGGACCAGAGCGCTCGTCTTTGGGATCTGAGCCAGGGCGAGGCGATCCGCCAGTACAGCGGTCATCACAAGGCCGTGATCTGCGTCGCACTCAACGACGCGGTCGCTGACTAACACTGCAAACGAAGCAAGTCGAGGGCACGTCAGACGTGCTGTTGCAGGTTGGAAATCGTTCGTGCTCTTGCCGCAGCGCAGCTGATCTACGTGAAAGTCTGTTTCGTCATCATTGCGTAAAACTCGTCCGCATCCACTTCGCCGTCCTGGTTCAAGTCGGCCCGCTCAATCATTTCCAGCAACTCGGCGTCCGTGATGGCCTCGCTCAGCTCTTGTACCACGCGTCTCAACTTGCGAAAAGAGATCTTGCCCGTCTTGTCGTCATCAAACAGACCAAACACCCGCTGGATCTCTTCGCGCTCGTCGACCGCGTCGCGCTACACACGACAGTGCACAGCAGTGAAGAACGCAAAGGAGACGAAGAAGCAACAAACAAACACACAAACACAGAAACACACCCATCAGTCCGACTCGATATTCCATCGCTCCTTGCGACAAATCGTCGAGCTCTTCGCACGGCTCACCTCCTCCTCTGCAGCCCCCAACATGTCCACAAACGTCTCCATGTCGACGACTCTCTTCTCGTCACTGCAGCGCTTCCCCTCGTGATGCACTTCACCGCACTTGGACGTCGTCTCGTACCCGAGCGACTGCATCACTGTCTGCAGCTCCTCGAGGTCGACCGCTCCGCTGCCGTCCGCGTCAAACAGACGGAACGCCTCCCGCAGCTCGTCCATCTCGTCCTCCCGCAGCGCCTGTCGCTCGTACGTCTGCACCGCGCGCGCCGGTGCCATGCGGCGCGCCATCGCAGCTCTCCTTCGTCCGACGACGACTGCGTGACGACGGGCGTGTGCGTGAATCGTCGTTTCGATTGGCTGAAATCACAGCACCGCATATCATTGGCTGAAAAGCAAGTCCGCTGCACGAGGCGTACGAAAAGAGCGTTTTGACCAATCAGAGCTGCGCTGACGCCCGCAAGCGCTGCATTTTCTATCTTCTCGGCCCCGAAGCGCATGGCGACTCCGACGACGACGCGGCGCGCGGCGCCTGTGGGCCGCAGCACGGGCTTTGCCAGCGCGCGCATGCTCGAGGCGCAGCGCACGTTCCAGCACGTGGTGAAGCACGAGCTGCAGCTGCTGCTGTCGCGCGGCACGACGCGCGAGGACGCCGTGAAGCTGCTGCTCGGGCGTATCGTGGCCAGTTTGGAGCCGCCCGAGGCGTCGGCCGTGCGCGGCGTCATGCGGCAGTTCCAGATGAACTACGAAGATGCAGTGCGTGCGCTGATTGTGAAGCAGGAGCTCGGGCGGCTCAAGCGACAGGGACTGGACTCGTTTGCTGCGATTGAAGAGCTGACGCGGAAGATGAAGCGCCGGGAAGACGAGACGGAGCGAGAAGAGAGGGACGAGAAAGAGAGGGACGAAGAGGAGGAGGGCGAGGAGGAGGATGGGGAAGATGGGCGAGGGGCGGCTCAGCACAGGGACGTAGGGAGGGAGGGAGAAGGCGGGGAAGAGGAGGAGAAAGAGGAGAGCGGGTCGTGTGGTACCGGTGCAGTTGAAGACGAGAAAGAAGACAGTGATGGACGTCAAGACGTGGTAAGATCACCGCTACTGGCTGCAGACACAGTGTGCGTGACGGTGGAGAAGGAGGGAAGCGAGACGACGTCCTTGTCGCTGTGCCAGCGCATTGGGCAAGTCTCGATCTCGTCGGTGACCTCGCCGGAACAGGAATCAGATGACAGTTTGGACGTGAATGGAGATGCGAACAGTGAAGCAAACGAGGTGGCTGGAACACGCGACAAGACAGGGTTTCGATCGCCGTCTAGAGTGGAAAGCTCCTCGAGCAGTACCTTTGTGGAACTTGCACCGCAGCCTCGCAAGCGTCGCGCAGCTTTTGGCGAGCAAGTTGATACCGTTACTCATAGTCGTAGTAACAGCAGTGAACGCAATGTGAAGCCAATGTTTCCGGGTAGGAAGAAGCAAAAGTTGTGCGCCGATGTTGGAGACAGCTTTCTCCACATTGTCACACGCAAGGCCAAGCCAACGTTGTCAAGTTCACCCAAGGGCTCAGCTGTGAAAAGCCCTTCTGGACCGGTGCCTGGAGGAGGGAAGGGTGGTGGCGGATCGACACGAAGTGAACGCAGCTCGAAGAACTTGCTCAAGCGGCAACGCGCAAGTCCGACGGGTATGGCAGACAACGATGAGTCTCCCATTGCCGACGAACCCCGTGCTTCCCACGCGCACCATCGACACCACGTTCTCCACCATCATAGCAAGCGCCAGAAGAGTGGCAGCCCCCATTGAGCACGCGTCGCTTTTCGTGTGACAACGGTCAAGCGGAAGGCGAGCCTAATTATTTCAACTTTTCCAACGACGATGTAGACAAGCTAGGAAACTGAGAGCGAAGAAGAATGGAGATACGCGACACGACGAACTCGTAGTGAAGGATGGAAGCGGTAGTAACACCAGTGAGAGTGTTTTATTGTGAATATAGTATACGTCTAATTTCGAAAATGGCGTGTGGTGCTCGGGCGCAGATCGATTCCGCGCTCACGTAGCTCCTGCAGGAGCTTCATGAACTCACCTACTGACACTTTTACTGCTCGGTTGGACGTGAGTCCACTGGCCTCCAGAGCGGCCTCGACACGCTCCGTGACCACTTGGTGCACATCTTCCCCTCCCTCGTGCTGTACTACGTAGTGTGATCTTGCAGTCTTTGCCAGCAACAACGCTCTCAGCGTCTTGTTCTTGCGCTCGAAACAAAGTCTCAGCAGTGCATCAAACTTTGGAAAGAACCACTCGTCAGTCGTAGGAAGCACAGGCGTCAGTGCTGCACGTGGCACGAGTTTGATCACGCGCGAGTTCACTTTTGGCGGCGGCAAAAAGAGTCGCCTCGACACGTTTGCCACCGACGTGACGTCCGCTACGAGCGCCGTGTTGACGCTCAAGCGACTGTAGTTCTTGTGCCCTGGCGGCGCCAACAACCTCAGTGCAAACTCCTCCTGAACCATCAGCACAGCACACTTGAACCTCGTGGGGAACCGGTGCATGTAGCTCGACAGTCGAGACACTACGAGTGACGACAGCTGGTACGGGATATTGGCTGCACAGACATCAAACGGGATCGCGTCGTCCTGCGGCGTCTCCGACAGGTCGGCGTGGAAGCGAAAGTCCTCAAAGTCCGAATGCTCGAGCACGAGACTGCGGGACTCGATCTCCGACGGGAACCGGCGCTTCAATCGCTCCACCATACGATCGTCAAACTCGACCGCATGGACGTGTACTCGAGGACTGATTTGCAGTAAGGCGGACGTCAAGTTGCCCGTGCCTGGACCGATCTCGAGCACACGGACAATGTCCGACGAAGAAGTGTCTGCTGCAAGTCCTGTAGCGGCCACAATTTGATGCAACACGTCATCGGACACGAGCAGGTGCTGACCCAACTTGCGCTTGAGGTGTGGGGTACCGCGCAGTCGGGCGACGTTGCTCGTGGACAGCCAACGGGGACGGAGAGAGGTCGCAGCGTGCGACAGCATGCGAGAGTGGCGATGGCGACGAAATAACACACTAGCGAGTGGCCGCGCGTGTTGGTGTGGTTTGATTGGTCCGTGTATTGTGATAATCGGGGAAGCGCTGCTGGCCGGTGGCTCGTTAAAAAGGGGTGAAGAGCTCGGATTTAGGTGGCGAAACGGACAGCGCATATCGCTCGCTGGCAGGGTGAGCTATAGTGTCTGTTACAAGACGAGTTTTATGAATGTTCTGATGTGCTGTTGCAGTCAGGATATCGCGATATGACGACCCATATTCGTATCCAGGGCTGCGTAAACGATTTATGGCCGTATACGAGTACCACTAAACAGCTCTCTTGACAGAAGCCTCTCTCTTTTTTCCTACGAGCTGCGTCGCATGCGTTTGTACTTGTTTGTTATCCGTTTTATATGACTTACCAAACGTGCATACGCCACGCATCGTACGCTATAAACGCACTTGCGAACCTCAAACCCATTCCTCATCCCATGCATCAAGAGCAGTTTTCCACAATGGACACCTACAAACAATGCAGCGGCGTGTAACGCCAAAACAGTTGCAACATCGATTCTAATAGCTCAGCTCAGCGCAGAAACATCTGCCAGTTTGCGCAGCTCTGCAAGTTACGTGTCAGTGTCTTCGATCACTCGGTCGGTCTCTTTCTGGCCACAGAAGTTTTGATGTTGACGTAGCGCACGCTCCTCGTGGAATTCGCGACTGCAGTTGGTACACTTGCGCTTCACTGCTGATCGTGGCCGGAGCTCCTGCCAGTGGGCGTCAAAGTCTTCGACCGTCGCGAACGAGAGCTCACATATCGCACACGTCTTTGCCTTGGCAAGTGGTGCTGCTGGTCCAGTGATCACGCCCGTGAGTCCGTCGGTACTCGAAGGAGACAGTGCCGTCGGATCACTGGCGGCACTCGTAGCTTCGTGCTGCTGCTGCTGCTTTTGGAACCAGTCTGGCTGAATCAGCGGATCTTTGCCGTGTTTCGCGAGCACGTGCTGTCGCTTGGCGTCCTCTGTCTTGAACGTGCGGCTGCACAACTTGCAATGAAGCACAACCTCTTGCCCTGCACCACTGGCTCCGAGTTCGTGCACCATGTGCACGTGCGTTCTCAGTCCTTGCGTCGACTTGAAGCTTCGGTCGCACTGCGTACAGGCAAACTCCAGCCCGTGGTCGCGCTCGGCCTTCCGCTTTCGAGACGTCGCAGTCTTCTCGTCGCGACAACACACAATCTCCGCAGTGCTCGTGCTCGTCGCATTCACTGCCACAGCGTTTGTCGTCACACCGCTCTCCGGTCGTCGAAAGATAAACAGTGTGCTCTTCTGCGCGCGCTTCTCGCCGTAGAGCGTCACCTGATAAAACGACCGGCCGTTCTGGTGTCGTTTGCGGTCGTAGACGAGACCAAACACCTCGTCACGGTCGACATCAGCGACCTCCCGGTACAACACGAGTCCGCTCCGCAGCGCCCGGTGCACGGCCTGCCACCGCTCGGGCTGTCCGTCTGCCAAAGTCAAAAAGATCCCATCCCTCGTCTCCTTCAGCTCCTTCTTCAGCTCTCTCTGCTGCTCCTTGTGCTCCAGCACAGCTAAAGCCGACGCATAAAAGTGCGACAAGAGGCTCTGATGCCGTCGCACGTTCTCTTCGCCAACGTGCGGGTGGTTGAAGATCACTGACTGGAAGCGCAGCTGCTGTGGTGTGGCCCCTGCGGCCACGAGCGACTCGCGGAGGTTCGTGGCGTCCACGCGGTGCCAGACGGTCGCCCCTCTCGCCCGCAATTGGGCGCAAATGCGTCGACTCTCGGGGTATTTGGCCACCAACTCGTCGAAGCTGTCGTAGGATGTGGCAATGAGGTCCACCACTTCGTTGGGGTCGTCACTCTGTTGTTGTTGTTGGAACTGGTTTAGAAGCGCCAACGAGTAGGAAAAGTTGCCGTCACCGACCACGAGGACGCGACGACAGTGTCGAACGGAGACGGACGACGAGGGGGCACTGGTGCACGTGTTCGACGACGGGGTGGTGGGTACCTGCAGGTCAACAGGAGCTCTGGTCGTCGGTTCGGATTGCGTGAATGGCATTGCACTCGACGGAGCTTTTGGTTTCGGTGGCGGAGCTGCACGTTGGTGAACTGTCCGGCGACAAGTGTCTACTTTCTCCTGTGTTTTTCTCGGAGGGGGTGGAGTAGTGCAGCTTGAGACAGGATAGCGATGGGGAGGCTCGATCTCTCGCTTTTTCGTTTTGTTGTTTTATTACAAAGCGCTTTTTACGCCAGGACGAGTGACGCTTGCCCGAACTCGATCGATTTGTTTCGACAGTTGTTGACCGCTCGTGTTGGGTGCGTCAAGACATCGAGTTGTCGTACAGGATCAAAGCTCAGTCGCACAGCATTTGTACCGCCAGATCGCGTCTTCGTTCGCTGTCAAAGGAAAGAGGGGCTTGCAACACATGTAGGCTGCAATGAAAATAAGGCCTGAGCATTACAACTTTTGTGCCAAGTGCGCGATATTCAGCTTCGAGCTTTTTCTTCCGCAACCTGTGGGATGTCCAGCCGCGAACAAACACGAAACGTTGCGCTGGTGGATTGTGTAGTCGCCAAAGCGATGTCGTAAGTTTTTCATAGACGGCCAGCTTCAGCTTAGCTCTACAATGAGCGAGAGAGACTTTGCATCGACCAACCGAGTCTGGTGCGTGGCAAGGAAGAACAATGGCATATCTACATTCCTTTGCTCGTTACGATAAAAGGCACTGGGCAGGCCCTGCATCGATTCATACGATGTATTGTGTAGCACAGCTCACGCTCTTTGCTTTGCCTTGCTCATCATTGCATTCCTCAGATCGGTGGTTGATAACTCGACAGCGACGTAGGCACACGAAACAACACTCGATTCAGTGTTTTCCTCCACAGCTTCTTGTTTCACGCACAAGTCAAGTCAAGTATCGTAGCGACCATCAAATTGTCTCGATCGGTCGTTGGTACAGTATGTACAAGAGAAATCCCAGTCGACTGAATCGATTCCGTTCAGCAGATCAAACGTCTGTCACATGGTATTGCATACCACACGCTTTACCGAAATAGCTTACACCTTCGACGCTGTTTGTATCACACACACAAGCGGAACGTGTGTATCTTTGTCGACATTGGCTGTCGTCCGTCCATTTCGGCACGAGCTGATCGATCGCATGTTGAGCACCGAGTTGTCAAACTACAACCGTTTATTAGTATCAGTCATGTACGTGAGTAAGTCTCTCTATTGTATCGGATGGTAGCGGGAATCTTCGCAACTCTGTTGCATGGCCGGTGCTTGTGCCTGCATCATACTCTGCTGCTTCTGAAGCTGCTCAAGCAATTTGGTCGTCTCGTCAACAAGCCGCTGCATTTGCATCTGATGCCCACGGAGCAGCGAGAGACCATACACCAGCAAACCGAGCAGGAACACTTGTACGAGCGACAACGGCGACCAAGCACGGCCACTAGCACCTGTTGCAGTGGTCAATGATGATGGTGACCTCCTAGCTGCCGGCGCACAAGTGCTCGTGGGCGTCAGATGCGCACTCGACTTCACTGCAGGATGATGAGCACTGTCTATCCCCGACACAAGCTCGCTGAAGCTGCCCGAAGCAGATAGCGCTTTGATCGTTGGAGAGAGCGGCACGACGCGGTTTCGTTGAGCCTCGAGAAATTCAATCGATTGCTTGGCCCATGACTCGAGCGCTTCTTTCGACTCTGATCGCGTAGACGAGTTGATTTGGCTCTTGAACCACGTGGCCTTGAGGAAATTGACGACTAAACCTACTTGGACGTGGCAATAGTTGTTGCCGTCACGAGAAAACACGTAGCGCATCTCCACTTCAAAGTAATCGCTGAATGGAATCTTGCTCATGCGGTTGAGTTCCGTGATGACAAAACGGTCCCACTTGTCTCCGTCATTCGAGATGGTGTCCAGGCGGAATCGTTGCGTTCTTGTGCACCCGGCGTAGGGCGGTAGACCTGGAAACGACGTCTTCGGCGGATGCTGGGATCGCACTGTGCGGTAAAGAGTATAGTCATTCTCCTTGGAGATCTCAAAGCCCTTTCGAACTGCTTCAGCAGTTACGGGATCGCTTTTGTCAACCAACTTCCACGACTCGATTTCAATGTCGATATCGCGTGCCTTCTCCATGATCGCGCGCGAGAATTCCTGGCCAGGACCATCATTCCACAACAGATCAAAGACTCGCTTCACATCGGCTCGCAGCTCACAATCCAGCAAAATCGTCATCTTCTCGAGCAGCGTATCTGGTGGCAACGGCTCAAATGGTTCTTCGTCACTAGCCGTCGATTTGCTATCGTCAATGTGGCCACAGTCCTCGACAATGCTACTGAGAGGCGCGTCAGCAGTCAGTTCGTCGTCGTCAACGTCAATGAATCCTACAGTCGATATGAACGACGAGGATGACATGAGCGAGCTGCTCGAACTGCTAGTGCACCCTCCTGACGACGTAATGTACTCCGAGATCAATTTGTACGAGCGTCGGCGATCGAGTGCCTGTCTCCGGAGCTCCTTCGGGCTCGATGAGTTGCCAGGTCGTAGGTTTTTCAGCTTGCTGGCTTCCTGGTACGCCCGAATGAGCTGGTCGAGTCGGAGAAAGCACATGTCACGAAGACCATTGAACTCGGCCAAGAAGAACGTCTCTCTCTGCTTTGTCTTCACCTGCAATCCATTAATGTAGTAAAACTGCGGCTTCAACAGCGACAGCACGCGAGAGTACGGAACTTTGCGCTTCTTGCCGTCTGCATAGCTCTGAAAGCACAGGCGCTTGCGCGTGAGCACGAGGTGCCCGTAGAACGGCGTCGTGTCCAAGAACAGCGCACAGTTGAAAATCGCGACCGGATCCTCGTCTTCCGACAGGTCAAAGTCCTGTTTGATCTGCTCGCTCGGCGGTGGCACGAGGCCACTCCACGTGACACTTGTGCTCTGGACTTGTTTCTGAAAATTCTCAATCCGGTAGTAGCAGCCATCGCACACGCGCAGCTCTCCCCGTGAAATATACGCGCGATAGGGCACGACGATCGACTGCGTTGTACAGTCGGCACAGAACGAGCCACCGCAGTTCCGACAGTGATGTCGGCCTTGGGACAACAGCGAGCCAATGTCCTCGCGACAGGACTCGCACGCGTACATGTTGGCAAACGGCGGCGGCAAGAGGTTCGTGTTCATGACCACGACGTTCATTGCCTCGTCGTCGTCGTCCCCAATGACACTGCTTCCCATCGACTCCTTGGACGTCACGGACGCGGTCAGCACTGGCGTTCCACTGCGAAACAACCACTTGTCGAGCAACTTTTGCGACGTGCTTAGACCACTTGGGCCATTGATACCATTGTCCATCGATTCGTTCTCCACTGACGACGACAATGCCGTCTCTAGTGAAGACACAAGTGATAACGAAGTAGGAGTCATCGTACGACTCGTACCATCAGTAGTAGCAGTAGTAGTAGCAGTAGTTGTTGTTGTTGTTGTTGTTGCAGTAGTACGATTACCTCCAGTCAACTTGTCGCTGTTGCATGGCAAAACAGGTACCCCCCGCTTCAATCCGTTTGCATCACGTGGCACTTGTGGCAGTAGTAAATCGGACACTGCATCGACACTGCACTCGGTTCGCGTCGGGCTGTCGTTCGCGATAAGTTGCGCGTGGAACGGGTCAATGCAGTGGGGTCTTCGGTCTCGACTGCCCGTCCGCGTCGAGTCGGACGTGACGAGCGCAAGTGGCTGTGCACCACAGCGTTTGTTCGGCTGCATCTGCGTGGGGGACGACGGGAGAAGTGGCTCCATTGGAGAGTGCCAACGGGCAGTTGTTCGTTCGGCCGGTCGGTCGGTCGGTCGGTCGTTAGTTGCAAGGAGACTCGCGAATGAGTGTGCGAGTGGGTGTGTAACGAGCGCTCGAGCTGGTGAATGGATCAAGCGGGATGGACAGTCGCAGACCCCCGCACCCCGAGAGCGGACGTGGACTTGGTGTATGTAAGTGGACGAAAGTGGACGACCGTACCGAGAAGAAAAATACACAAACGACTCGACGTTTTTTGGTCTGACTATCAGACTGTTGACGGTGGGGTGGGTGGGGGTGGGGGCCGGCCGGTCTTTTCCCAAATGATGGATCAGGTCACCTCTAGGAGGCGGTCGACGAAAAACGGGCCGAGGGTTACGATGTAGTGTTATGCTTTGGACTTGAGACGTCTGAACTCAATGTCTTGTTTTGTTGCTACTGCTACTGCTACTGCTGCTGCTTCTTGGCGTAATAAAGACAATGGCCACCTGACTGGATACTTTGCTGACACCAGAGCAGCTGCCACTTGGCTCAGTGTTGTACCCCTTGTTGCACTATCTGTGCATCACAATCGAAACAGCATCCAGTTCTCTTCAGCTTGTGCGTGGTAAAACAGACGGCGGTGCACACCACGCAGACGATGATCGGCGGGTCGTGTTGGCTCTTTATACTTGTGAATGACGCAGCAGTAGCTGCACTCTCTCTCTCTCTCTCTCTCTCTCTGTGTGATGAACGAGTGGCCGAGTGCTACATGACCGTCTGCCACTTTGGTCGCAAATGGTCGTTCACGGACTGGATCAAAGGGGCTGGCGCGTGTACCGAGTTGCTCCGACCGCCGTGCAAGTTCTCGTCGAGGATGAAGCACATGAGCAGCATATTGATGGACGTCTCGTAGATCTGTTCACATGGTTCACGTTCAGACGTTCGTTCCATACGACTTTATCTGCACAAGATCAAAAGCGCACCGTCATGAAGGCATGAGCTGCGCCGTAGGAGAAAAGGACAATGACAACGAGCGGCAGCACGGGGGAAGAAGCCTGAGGTTGTGGCATCGAGAACAAAGCAACGACAGTTACGTCAGACATCGGCATCGAGAGCTTCATTCGATTCGGGCGATCAACGTACATCGTCTAGAAGAAACCACGAGATGAGGCTTGTAATGGTGCAAACGATCAGTTTGCCCAGAAGCACCGACGCATACCCGATCTGACTAAGCGCTCCAACCCGGAGCAAGTTGGAGGATATCAGCGTGCAGGCCAACTGCGGTCAATGACGACATACAGACGACAACGGCATCAGAGCTGCCAATCGGTTTGCACTGCAGAATCTCATAGCAGAGCACGCACCTTTCCAGACGTGCGGAAGTTAGTGCCTTGGATTGCAGTGACGTATACAGCCTCCTTGCAGATATACCGGAGGCAGTACTTGAAGCACCAAATGCAGCACTGGGTACACAGAACAGTAGAACATAAGTCAGTCGATCGTCAACGATGCTGCGTGAACGTTTGCTGTACACAAATGCAGCTACGTACACAGCAACTCCTGGCCATGACTTTCGTGACAGTGTTGGCCTCAAACTCATTCTTGTGTTCGAGGTACAAGAGAAACGATCGGATGTGCTCTACAGGCGCGACCGAACACGAGCTCAAGGCCAACGTTCCGAGATGGTACTTGACAGTCGTGTGCACTGCGTACGACACGGGATCGGCAATCTTGAAGTCTTTCCGTCCAGTGATCCGATTCTCCGGTGAAAAGTACCAGAGCGAGATGGCTGTGGCAGTGATCATCTCGCTCGTCGACAAAACAAAGTTCACCGACCAGTACATTCCGCAGAGATGGTAGATGAAGAGCCATCGAAGCTTTGTGCTCACTTGAAACGACTCGGTGGCAACACGAATGTAGGCTGGAGAGGTAGCGGCGACAGTTGCGATGCGCGTCGACGTCTCTCCAGCTCCGAAAATGCAGACTGTGACGAAGATGCCCCACCCGAACAGCAGCAACAACAGCACGTACGTGATGAACGGCAGCATAAGGAGGCGCTTGAGCTGGGACAATGCACGCGACGCATGCGTGATGAACGCGCCTGCAAGCAGCAGTCGAGGCATATTCACCATTGCAAACAGTAGAAAGAGAATTGCAGCACAGCACATGACAACCGAACTGATCTGGAGAGAGCTCAGCATGACTGGGTCGTCCTCGTACAACACCGGGTCGGCTGCCGCACGAAGCAGCCGATAGCTGCTGAAGACCAACGTCGATTCAATCGCTACGGTCGAGAACAAGACGCTGATGCAGCCGCAGTATCGCAGCATCACTAGATACAGCCCCGCTGTTGACAGCGCAATGCCTGTCGCAATGATCAGCACCTGCCAACACTGCACCCACACTGTCAGCACCTCAAAAACTTCGCTCGACACAACAGTCAGTCCTGCAACGGCAATGACACTTACACTTGCAAGAGCTCCCACAAAGCGACCAACAGTGTCTTGCAACTGCAAGATCGTCACTTGATGGAGATCCACTGCGGAACAACAAGACACCAGCACAACACACACACACAGAGAGAGAGAACACATAGAGGTATGTGAGTCAATACCGCTCCATCAACTTGACAATCCATCCTGTTCGACTGCTTCAGTATCCAAAATCTCACCTCCTGCGGGGGCACACACATAGGCTCGTGGATGGGACGCGTAGGACGTAAAGTGGACCGAATGCAGCAGTGTCTCCGGCTGCCGGCCACCTGCTGAGTTTGCTCCAAGTAGCGGTAAGTCGACCGTCAGGAGGTCTCCTGCCGCGCGGGGACAGACCGTCACACAGACGCCAAAGTCGGGATTCGCCTCAAAGTCGGGGAAGTACACGAACCGATGCGGGCCACACGAGCGGCCCTGAAAGTCCACTCCGCTTTCGATCTCCTGGGCGAACGAAGCGCTGCTCTCGTACGAGAGCGCAGTGATTGCAACAGCGATCATTCCCATCCAGTACAGCGCCAGCGCTCCGACAAACAGCGTGTCGGTGCACTGGCGCCGATGACGGGGTCCGTCTTCGGCGGTCCCATTGACAGGGAACGTGCCGTGCCACAGCGTCGCAGACGACTGACCGGTGCTCGGGGACAGTGCGGCCGCTGTGCGCGGCCCTAAAAGCGGCTGACGCTCTGTTGGTCGCTGGTGCTCTGCAGCGGTCAACAAAGTGCTATTGCGACTGTGGTTTGCACTGCTACTGCTACTGCTGTTGTTCTGCTACTGTTGCTACTGCTGTTGTGGGGATCACTGGGCATGTGGGTATAGTCGGTGGGGGACGTGGACGTCATGATGGGGACTTAGACGTTGTGGTTCGCTGGCATTCGAGAGACAGCGGTGGGGTTTCTGGAACTGGTTGACTCGCTGACGGACTGAGGGAATGGCAGACTGACAGACTGACTGAGGGGGTGGCGACTGAGGCGGCGGATATCGATCGTATCTTGTGGGCTGTGAATAAATGAGCTCGTGGACAAATCCCGACTTCTGAGTCGGATGGTTCGCTCGCTCTCTCTCTCTCTCCTCTAAGCTGCACCTGATTTCGGGGATTTGCAACGCGATATACGATGCAAACGACAGCATTTCCGCTAGTGCTGTCTGTGTGTTGGCGGTCGAGTGCTTGTCACTCGTACTGCTTGGCGCGGGGTTTCTGGGTCTAGATAGTCGTGGCCAGGAAGGTGCCTTGGATTGAGCTCGTTAGCATTCGTTGTCTAGTGAGGGGGGGGGCAGTGAGACGACGCCGTACCGATTGGGTCTGCAGACTTTTTCCACCAAGTCACGTGCTTCATCGCCTGGACACGGGTGACGTCCTCAGTTATAGCAGGCTACGAAGTCGTACACAACTGGCCATGTTGGACGTGCTCGATGTTTCTCGTTGTAGAAGAGGGATTTGTGGCACGAGAACGTACAGTACGCTGCTGCTTTCCATGGCAAACATACACGACATCGTAACACGACCAGTGCGTGTCTCGGTTACAGACAGAGCAAGACGTCGAATAGGTGTGCTGTCATTGTGATGCTGCATGAAGCATGAGGCACGCTGGCTAGACTTCTTCTACTCGGCTCATTCTACAACATACATGACCGTCGAAAAGACCACTTGTCGCGTTGTTCTGCCCCTTCACAATCCGCAGAGGCCGACGCGACAAACTGCGATCCTTCACGCGACGTCATATCCACCGAAGTGCGACACAAGGACACATGGCGCTCCCAGCAGCGAGCGCATCACACATACATGTCCCGCAAACGATTACGAACCGCCGAGTTCTTGCACTTACCAGCGATGAAGTCTGAAAGCTAAGCAAGAAAACTCGAGCCGCAACTATGTGTTTCGTTGATCAAATGTATCGCGACATGGCACCGGATCGAAACGGCAATGGATGGTCCGACCCGAACCGATACACAAGTGACAATCGCGTAGCAAGAGATATGTGCCACTGATCGTTGATGGAACTTTGATGAGTAGTTGGAGCATGCATTGCACACGCCTGACTATGAGTTGCGTATACAATGGATGGACATTGCAGTAGCGAACAAAGGCGTACGCTCAAGATGGTTTGCGCAAGTGCATATTACGCACACTGGTCATGCTGTATGTGACCACAGCATTGAACCTGTGGTTTGTTGAGCTCAAGTGCGCCGTCAACATGAGCAACCCGAGTCTTCTGGACGACTCTATCGCGCATACCTCTCGTCGCGGTCAACATCATTAACGAGGTACTTTTAGATGACCTCGTCACGCATTGCATCGGCGTGCTGTCCATCGGGTCGTTCAAATGTGCGAAGGTCTGGTTTGCCTCACTCAACCTGTCAAAAAGAGAGCACACCGTGCGCACAGCGTCACAATCTCTTTTACTGTCCATCTCGATGTGTTGACGTACGCGTCCACATCAGCACTCGAATGCAAACTCGAGTACGTTGCGTCAACGTCAGTGCAATGAGACGCGTGTTGCAGTACTGCGACGACGACGACGTGCAGTCGCTGATCGAAACAGTCAGGAGCAAGTGGAAACCAAACAGGAACAAAGGTGTGTCGCAGCTGTAAACAAACGCACATCCTCATAGAACTGACGCTGTACGTGTGAGCGTGCGCTGTCAATTGAACCTGAATCTGCATCGCTTGATAGCAATGGGCTGCAGCACACAATCGTTGGCCTCCATTTGACTCAATGCTACAAAGACCGACACGTTATCTACGGCTGTGTCGTGCACTTTCGACCGACGATCGATTCGATCCACGCGAGCGAACTGGACACGCGCTGGTAGACACTGGGGAAGCCGAGTTTCGTGCAGTCGGGACCCCAGCTCACAATCGCAACCACTACGTCGCCACTGGGCGCCTCGCGCACCACAGGGCCACCAAAATGACCTGTGCACGCGGCTTCGCCAGCCGCACTGCGCGAGCACAGCATCGAGTCGTCCACGTTTGTTTGCTTCAGGCACTCGGCGTTGCTCATCACCTGCACGTCCGCCCGCCTCAGCTCGTACGTCATGACGTCCAACTCGCCGCCCGTGTCGTCCCACCCCATCTTCACGAGCCATTCGCCGTCGTAGACCGCAGGATCCTGCGCCGTTGCGAACGCAACCGGTGGAAACGCACTGGGTCGCTCGAGCACGAGGATCGCCACGTCATTGGTAAAGGTGAAGGCCGAGGCGTCGGGATTGTTCAGGATCGCTGCGATCCGAATCTGCTCGCCGTCTTGCGTGCCATTGCGGTAGTGCGAGCCGATGGCGGCCCAGCGCAGGTTGCCCCAGGCACAGCGCGCGCCCGCGAGGAGGTGCGTGGGCGTGATGAGCGACGCACTGCACCAGCTATTGCCGTCCCGTGTCGTGCGAAGCCCAACGACGTACGGTTTCGTCCCGATGGGAACGACGCGAATCGTTTTTTCAACAGAGGGCTGCAGTGTGTCGACTGCGGTGCTGCTCGGTGCACTGGCACTTGCAGTGTGGGCGTCCAGAGGTTCGTCTTGAGCGTGTTGCGTTGCAATTGCATTGGGAGTCGTTTCGGGGTTATGGGGTTCCGGGACGCGGTGTTCAATGGGAACGACAGTGTCGATTGCATCCGCTGGAGAGATGGGAAACAGCGTCCAATTAGCACAGCAGACGTACGCCAAAAGGGTCGAGCGGAAGGCCTTCATCGCATCAGTGGGGGAATGGAGAGATGCAAAGGCGGAAGTGAATTCGGCAATGAGACCGCCGACACAGACCGGAGCTTCTCACTGACGCTGTGAGTGTGGCCATGCAGCTTCAAGTGTCGTCGCCACGCGAGATCGTGGCACCCATGACCTCGACTATGCAAGAGCGAGGAGGTCCCAAGCCCTTCTTCAAAGATGACCAAAGGTCCAGACCGTGCTCGGGACCTTGAGACTGGTAGGTGCATGTACATCCCATTGATGCATCATCATGAACTGCGTCATCCTGTCCACCCTCGTCGAGTCAGTGCAGCTCGCGGGCAGGGTCATCACCATCGGCGTGTGTGGAGTTAGTTGCCCTGTTGCTGGACCGAGGGGTCAATGGGGCTGATGTATCATGTTGAAGGTGGCGGCACAGAGAGGCTTTCCACTCGACTCGCGTCTACACTAATGCAATTTCAAGAAAACACTACTCATGCGCCTTCCCAACCCCTCAAACACCTCCCGATAGAACAACTCTTCGAGCGTAGTTCAGGAAGACTGACACAGAGAGAGAGAGAGATAGAGAGAGAGAGAGAGAGAGAGAGGAAGGACAGAACGACGTCCAGGAATCACTCGTATGCGACGACGTATGGTTTGCATCTACCGTCGTGCCTTCCGTTGCATCTGTTCCTGAAGAACGCTTAGCTTTCGCAAGTCAGGACTTGGTACAGCACAGCTCATCTGCGTCTCTGCTGTTTCAGACGATGACCAGACGTGGTCGAAAACTGACAACGACCTGCAAAGCTATTGGACCTGCGCGTCGCTCGTCTTCCGTCGTGATGACGCAAACGAGTTGCGTATCAGTCTCGAGGTCAAAGGCGTCGCGCGAACATTCGTCCAGCGTCAACACCATCAGATGCGTCCGGACTAGAAGATGGGCCGTGCGACATACCTCGGGACATAGACCCCGTCGACGTCCAGTGAGTTTCTACAGTCTGCTCAAATCTCAGGCACGAGGTGCACGAGTGCAGACACGTCTTGTCTGCATGTCCGGGGGAAGAGCACCGAAAGCGGCTGTGGCCGCTCCGGTTTCATGAAACCATTCTGCTAAAAGCTGTTTCTCGTGCTCGTCGACGGTCAAGTTGCAGTACGTCCTCGAAGAGCTACCGAGAAGACTGCGCAATACGCGATACCCCTTCGTGTCGCTAGGATGCTTCGTATGTCCGCCATGGCTCTATCTGCTCTCGCGCTCGTGGTCTCTTCCGAAGCAGCTGCCAAGCGCGAGCACTCTGAACGTCACCTCATTCTGGGTGGCCAAGTGGTCCCCAGCGGTACGAAAACGTACGTCACTGGTGTTCGGTCAGGCCCCGATAGCGGAAACGTCTGCGGTGGTAACCTCATCTCGCCCACGCATGTGCTCACGACGTCTCACTGCCAGACCTACGACGTTCGCTGGGTCTCAATTGGCTCGCACTATCGCAATGGCACTCGCGACGGCGAGCAGATCAAGGTCGTGGCCATTATGAGCCACCCGCAGTACTCGGAAGGGATCAAGTATGCCAACGACGTGATGGTTCTCCAGCTAGAGCGACCAAGCACGTTTCAACCCGTCAAGATGGCTGCGGCGGACGACTCGGGCTTTCAGTCGGGTGCGTGGGCGACGATCATAGGATGGGGCTCGGATGCAGAGGTGAATGGAACTTACCCGGACGAGTTGCACCGTGTGGACGTTCAGCTAGTCAGCGATGCAACATGTGCGGCTCACGTCTCTATTGACGCGAGCATGGTTTGCGCCGGCGGCGAGTTAAACCAGGACGCGTGCTTTGGCGACTCGGGAGGACCACTAGTGATTGAAAGACCTGGCATCGATGGCACGGTGGAGGACGTGCTCATTGGGCTGCCGAGTTGGAGCAAGAACGATACGTGTGGAAGGGCAGGCTATTATGGTGTGTACTCTCGTGTGTCGGCAGCCCGCGCGTGGATCGATTCGATCATCAGCCGCGATTTCGCAAGTGAGGGTGGCCACCTTTGCTAAGTTGAAGCCAATGTCAACCTCTTGGGATCGGACTTCAGGTGTACTCTTTAGTTTCGTGGCGATCGACCACATCGTGCTTTCATTTTTGACCACATAGTACTACTTGCCCGATAACTTCAGACCTCGTTTCTCTGTGCTAATTCTTCCGTTTTTGTTGACTTGTTCGTTGTGGAGAGAGCGTGTGTCTAGTGCTCATTCGGACAATGTAAGACAAGAGAAGACAATTGCTGACTTTGTCTTTGTGAACAGCTGAATGGTAAGCGTTCCAACCATTCGGTTCTCATCGAGATGCTGCAGTGCTCGGATCCATCAGCTACTGCAGGACAGAGACAGCAACGGCAGAGCTGGTTGCTGGCTTCTAGACTGTCCGTCTATCCTGCCCTAGAGCTCGTCACCACTGGGATTATCTCCTTGACCGATGGCGGTGGCTTGGCGCTCTACCGGCGGCCGACCTGAACGTCTGGGTATCCGGCTTGGACCTCCCAGGTGTCCCGCAGTCTGCATGGGGTGCTGTCAAACAATCCTTCGATTCGAGCGCGGATTTGTCTAAGGCTCAGGCTGCGGTCTTCCCAGCATCTCGGAAGCTGTGGCGTTTTGCCGTGTCTACAACCCTCCATTCCATCTGGGTCGAGCGCCTCCGCCGCAGGAACGATTCGTCTTTGACTCAGGAGGTACACACAGCCAGGGCTCGGACCCTCTTTCGCCGGGCGGTTACGCGGTTTCGTGGGGGAAAGTTTAACCCACTTACGGAAAATTTATCCCGCACCCATTTGCCGCACCCATCGCTCATTTGATCCTTATTGGTAAAATTTCCCCCTTATTCGATTAGATGACAAACTGCGCAATTGTGCTGTGGGTAGATCTGCAACGAACTGCAGAATTCTCAATATGATGGTCCAGATTTATACAAAGCGAACTACTCTTAAAGGCGCTACGAATATGCTGTTCTATGAATCTTCCTACTCCATACTGCGATAGCATGATCGTCGGTGCAATGTGGTTCCTCGACGATTGTAGTATCTGTAATCATCTGCAGGCGCCCAATTTCTAGCCCTGGGCAACGCGAGCATCTGTCCATGTATTTCCGGGCTCAAAGAGGGGTAAGGGGCATGCAGAGGGAAGTCACTGAGATGATGCATTGAGGACAAGGTCATGTCTTAAGTCGGCGCAAGCTGGATGTGCTGACCGTGCTGTCCATCAGGAAAAAGCGTATGGGGACGGGGAAGCAGCAGTGAAGGATGCAGCTGACCATAATGCTGCACCGATGACTGGAACTGATCGTACTGCGGAAGCGACGCATGCGACTGGCCGTACTGCTGCAATGAAAGTTGCGACTATTCATACAGCAGCTGAGGCTGCATCGCCGAATAGCGGAGTTGCTAAAATGGCGGCGGCTGAGATTGAGGGGATCCAAAGTGCTGCGGCTGTTGAAACTGCTGGGACGAAACCTCTTGGTAAAAGTCTGGTTGGGACGGCACAAACTCAGAATCTTCCCTTGGGGTCGTCAGCACCGAGCGTCGTGCAAGCTCCGCAGCTTCTCTTGCAGCAGCTCTTTCGTTTTTTTTGGGACAATGTTTACTATTATATCCGACATACTTTCTGCAACCAAGGCACATCTTAAGTCTGCGCTTCTTCGCTACCCGCTTGCCATTGAATTCAGCACCAGTGGGCAATCGGGCTTTAGCATTTTTCCCTTTGTTCTGCATTGGTTTTATCGTCGAGCTTGGGCGGTTGGAAATTGGTTTGATTAGGAATCGTCACAAGTGGGAAAGACTTCTCCAGAAAACTTATCTGACGGAAATTCAGGTAAGGAGGTATCGTCGCTTCCACAGAGGCTTGGGCCAGAGCGTTCAACTTGCGAAGGCGCACCGTTATCCTCAGGGTAAGAGCCATCAACGTCTGATTGTTCACATCTGGCCGTTTAAAGCTCAAGCACTCTTCACTTGCACAGGCCATGGTAGCGATACAAAGCGAAAAGTACTATGCGAAATCTACACACGCATTGAGAAACGCATATCAGATTCAGTCTGGACTCCTTCGCCGTTATCTAACCCAAAAGGGGAAAATTTCACTCGATAAGACTCAAATGAGCGATGGGTGCGGTAAATGGGTGCGGGTTAAATTTTTCGTGGGTGTGAGTAAAACCCGCCCGTTTCGTGGATCAACATTCCAGCCTAACATAGGTAGAGACGGACAACTCTTTTCGCAAGTACTGTCAGCATTGGCTGACACTCTCCTCTGCTCCGATGATTCGCCTGCGTTGCACATGCTGCCTATCGACCGGAACCCTTGAGTGCTTTACCTCCTGCTTTTCGACGGAGGTCCCCCAGGGAATCCGGGTCCGGGCGGAGCTAGATCCGTCGTTGTCCAACTCTACATTTTAACGCACGCTGCTTGCGTCATGTGCGTATCGAGCGTGGCTTATAGTTCTGCCGGTACCACTAACAATGTAGCTGAATACTGGGGGCCCGTGCACGGCCTTCGAGAAGCGAAGAACAGCGGAAACTCGCTTCTACATGTCATTGAGGGCAGTGCGCTTGTGCTTTCGCAGCTTCGAACTCGACACCCTCCACGCAAGCCTCACTTGCTGCGCTTGTTTCGATAAGCATGGCCCTAGCTAGTTCTATCGATGTCTCCAGTTAGGGGCATCATTACCGCACTTACAACAAAATGGAGGACCGACTAGCAAACATCGCTATGAATACAGAAGCTTCTATTCAGGTGCACGCGTCCTCCGAACCAGGTGTTGTCACGGAAGCCCTAGACTTTCTCAACAATGATGCTAACCAATGTATGGAGGCCTCTCACACTTCACAACACGAATTCCAGGGCCCCGCACTGTCGACGCGGAACCTGATCATCTCGAGACATGAGACTGCGCGTAGGCGCTCTGCTACCCGAGGACTAGTGCTACGTAGTCTATAAATTAGTCGTTGTGAGACGAGACTCAAAGCGGTGCAGTCTACTGGGTCAACGGCTCGCCGTGCGACGAGACTTAAAGCGGTGTCGTCTAGTGGGTCGCCGGCTCGCCGTGCGACGAGACTTATCTTTCGCTGAAAGCGAGTAATGCCCACCGGGCCCATTTTCAACTCTTGGCACCTCTAATTGAGATCTTTACAAGCTTTGATACTCGAGGCTCGACAGCAGGCATAATCCAGCCCACGCAGGGACTTACCTCAAAAGTGTACACGTGTCTCGGACTTAGGACCATCTGCTCTGTATTGTTTATCTCTTGTTCTCTTCATGATTGCAAAAGGACCCTCAAGTGGATCTCCTTTAACCCCCCGTCGTCACTTACTAATACCCAGTGTGTAATGAGGTTACACGTCGACTGGTAGCCGACAGTAGGTGTGGTGCACACAAGGGATGTGATCCCCTATAAAGTAATATTAGAACACATTATCAATTGTTGAAGACTGAT
Organism: Hyaloperonospora brassicae; assembly: GCA_947650285.1. Lineage (NCBI taxonomy): Eukaryota > Oomycota > Peronosporomycetes > Peronosporales > Peronosporaceae > Hyaloperonospora > Hyaloperonospora brassicae. The sequence goes on along the minus strand of CANTFL010000251.1, from coordinate 242,987 downwards.
GTCTGTCAACCATTGATTACGAGATCTTTTGAGAGGTTTATTTAGGACATTAGTTAGTAGGTTAATTACTTTGTTCCAAGGTGTTCTTTTTAGCTTAAAAGAAGAAATAAAATTCAGTTCCCATTTTGATCAACATAAGACACGTGCCTTACGAGGCGTCTTGATCGGAAGAGCTAGCAACGCATGTAAAGGTAGCTGCTCTTGAGCACACTGTTCTGTTATTTATATTGAATCTTTTGGTCCCCCTGGAACAGGGACCGTAAGCTCTCTGAGCTTGTTGACTCTCTGAGTCGGATTTGTAGAACCAAAGTTGCTCGTAGAGCGTTAAGTCTTTCTCTGACTTAAGGAGCTGTGTAGCTCCTCTACATAGTGGTATGGACAAATTATCATCTTGCTCTCTCTTTGGATCTTACCTCGTCGAGTCTTCTCTCGTCGAGTCTTGACTCGTCAGATTTTTACTCGTCGAGTCTTATCTCGTCGGGTTCACCACTCCAATAATCAAGTCAATAGTAGAGAATACCACTTTCGGAATTTCCCTACACCACACTTGTGCGAGTAGTTGGAGAGACCTAGCCACTTGCGTAAGTCCTTTAGTTCTCAGGAACCGGACAGTCAACTATGGCTTTGACGTTAGCGAGATCCGCTCTCAAACCTTTCTTACCGATGAATCATCCGGGGAAATAGGATTTCTTCAGCGCCAAAGAGGCATTTAGATGCGTTCACATACAGATTATTCGTGTGCATTGACTAAAGCACTGATCGTAATTGATCAATATGGTTGTCCACATCGGACCGACAATTCGTTGCACGACTATAGACAAATGTGTCATTAAAGTAGGTTGGGGCATAGCCTAGATGAGGTATGAAAAATTGCGTCAGGTAACGATTCGATGTATCCCGGGAATTGAAAAGCCCTTGAGGCATAACAAGCCACTACAAAAGCATACCATCTGAGGTGCTGAACTCACTTAGCGGGATATCGATGGATCGCATGAGCAATCGGTAATAATCATCGACTATGTCGAGTGTACTGAACCTGGTACATCCAACCATGGCTTTCTGAAGCACATCCTTTCGAGGAATACGTGTTGAGGCCGGTATGGTGGCTGCATTTAGCCTATTATAATCATGAATAATGCGCCACTTACCATTCAGTTTCTTCACACAAAATGTGGGCGTAGAATGGGAGACTTACTCTCCCGGACCATTCCTGCCGTGTACTTGGCACGAATTGTATCGCCAATGACGTCACACTATTCCTTTGGCAAGGGCCACTGTCGTGTAACACAGTAGTTGTTTTTAAAAACCAGGTCGTTTCCATGACCAACGCCCCTATCAGGATGTAAAAAAAGGACGGTGGGTCGTGACACACCACTTCCTGAAATTCCTTGACCAAAGGATGGAAGAGATCCACGAAAGCTTTGAGGATCGAAGATACACTACAGGCACCAAGTGCCATCTTCGTGTCTTCGAGGATAGACTCATCCATGAAAGATGAAGCGTTTAGTTCAACCTCGCGGCGAATGAAAACAAGGTCGGAAAAGTCGCCTACCTTTAAAGAGTGACCAAACCCATCATTATACATTTCGTCAAGCTCGAACAGAGCATCCTAGGAAGGAAGAATCTCAAGGATAACGCTATTGTCAACGCGACCAGTCACTCAATTGGCAAGTTTGTATATAGTATATTCTTGCTATTATCACCAGGTGATGACACAGACGCGTTGCGTTTCGAGTTGCTGCCGGAAGTCGCTGTCGTCTTCTTGACGGGACCTTGTACCTCACCAAACTTAAGGTGAGGGTATCCCCTAGTTTATCGCTATAATGGTGTAGTAGTAATTCGAATTGGTTTACTCACAGTCTCAACGCACAAACACAACATTTGCCGAGTCAAGTCGGCGACACGGACTAGTACGCTAGGACAAAGCCCGACGCGGTTCGCACCTTCGACATCAGTTGTGGCTCTCAACAGACCGCTTCCTTAAAAAAATCCTCCAGAAGCCTGACTGAGATCATCAGCTTCTGAACCTCTTACTTCGTGTGACTAAAACCAGCGGGTGGAAGCCGACGCCTTACGCGCTTTTACAGGTCACCGAGCGCAGTGTACGCCTTACCATAAGAATTAAGGTACACTCGGCTGAGACCCACCGGCTCGTCACTCAGACCAGTCTTCGGAAAATGGGGCCTTTCCTTAAGTCTCTCCGACTGGTCGTTGACGAAACTCACTACGGCCCTTTTGCTGAGGTGTACTAACTCGTCGTAGATGAGACTCTTTTATTCGCTGGTTGCGAGCGTTACCCAAGCCGGCCCTTCCTAACGCTTGGCGCTACCAGTCGATACCTCTACAAGCTATGCCTCTCGAGGTTCGACAACAGGCATAATCTAGACCACGCATGGACTTACCTTAAGTATACGCGTGTCTTGGACTTAGCAAATTCTGCACTGTATTGGTTTATCATCTTTTCTGTATTGAAGAGCCAGTTCGAATGGCTCTCTGTTACTTTCTTGCTTTTATTTAATAAAGTGATATATCTGTCGTGTGATCTTCTCGCATTCTGCACAGTAAACGAAGTTTTACGACATTTGAGACACCGACGCTTGAGTCGCCGACAATCGGTTCTCCAATGCCCGATTCGCCGACACCGGCTCTCTCAATCCCACACTGGTATCGAAAATTAAAATTTTTACACCACAACTACTCCAGTCGTGGTACGATCAAACGGAAGATCGTCACGACCATTCTATTCGTCTCCACCGCTGCTTGTTATTCCCGGATCGTTCTCGATGAATGTATGTTACGGGACCCGTGATGCTGCTCTCCTTCGTGTCGTAGTGGACATCAAACTGTGCTCTGCTCGATGTTATGTTCTCTGTTACCTCTTTTACAGCCTGTAGACGACCCACCGTCGACGACTCTCGAGACACGGCTTTTATATGATCCGCCGTCGTCATCCACGCTGGATTCACCAGATTATTCGGTAGTTTAAGAAACAACGAGTGGCCTGGAATCATGTATGTCGCCAACTGCGTCCGTGGGGGAGTCGCCGAGCTTCGACGGTGTTCTGCGAACTTCGTCGGGACATGCTTCCAGTGATCCTATTGTATCTGGCATCGTCCCTTCCGACCCTGTACAGGACACATCTGTAATCTTTCAAGGATACGAAGCATCGCTGGATACGTTGGATATCCGTCGCCTCATCTCGAGCGTCAACGATCGCATGCAGCGTCGCGAATTTGAGGTAGCTCGGGTGATCGTGACTTTGCTGTAGTCCCCTCTCCCACTTCTCGACACGCCGTTGAGTCAATCAGTTCTGTGAGGTTGCACGCTGGATGATTAGCGCTATTTGATGGCCGCTGACGTTGATCCTGTCGTCAATCACTCCGCGGATATCGCGCCCCGTGCGTGGCTCTTTCTCATTCTCATAGAGAGAATGCAATCTTTCATCGGCAGATGCAAGCTGATGTCTTGGACTCCGTGGACTTGAAGCATCGCATGTCGACGACCGAGAAGGAGTCCAATACATGGAAGTCCTCCGAGCTCAACGAAGCTAATCGGCCGCTGCAAAATGCGATATACTCTTTCGAGTCTTCCGCACGTCAGACGGACAAACACCGGGACGATCGTCTTGCTTCTGCCGAGCGCTTGATTGCTGATATGTCATCTGGCATAGCGTCTCGCGATAGCATGATCAATCAGCTTAAGCGAGACCTCGCCCATGCTGAAGCTCGTCATACCACTGTCCAAGGCGGTGCAGCTGGATACTTCCGGCAGCTCCAGGAAGCGACGATGGTCTTATGCAACGGACAGGTCATGCGATTCGGGTAACGCGAATCATGACCAGCTGTCAGTAGCATTCATCCAACAGAAAAAAGATCTTCTGCGTCGTGGCAATTCTCCGTGTCCGCTAGGTCCGAACCTGGAGTGGCTGCAGCGGTTTGTGTTGACGTTCCTTATTTGAATACTCGGGATGTGGACATCAACTCGCGGTTGTGTCGGCTTCTCGCTACTCGATGGATCGTCGACATTTCATGACATGGTTCTGCGGCTCGAATTTTTGTCTGCTGCTACCACCACGCCAGCTTTGGCTCGGGCGACCCTGATGGATCCGCCTCGTCCTGTAGCTTCCTTATGTTTTTTTGCTCTCCAGGCTTCCACGTCTGGCCGACGGTCTTACTTGTTTTCATCTTCGTCTGTGGCTTCCGTGTCTTTAAATTCTTTTTCTTCGTCGACTGCTGTGACTGTCGGCATTGCGCCTACTTCGTCGACTGCTGTGACGGTCGGCATTGCACCTTCGTCATCGACTGCTGTGACGGTCGGCATTGAGTCTTCGTCAACGGCATCTTCTCCAACTTCACTGGTGGAACAATCGACAGCGTTTGATTCTGCGTTGGATTCCAGTATAAGTATGGGTCCATATCCGTCTTTCCCGTCGGCTTTGTCTTTTACGTACAGACCGGTGTCGGCGGGTGCTATTACACCGTCGCACCATTTGACGTATACACCATTCGTTGAATCGTTGGATCATGGACTTAAGTTTCCGTCGCCGACTAAGCAGTATCCCACGGTTTTATCGACGCGTTTACCTGATGCCACGAATCATGGAGCTAATTCTTTTTCGCTGACTGCGATGTGGTCCGACATGACACCCATTTCCGAGCCCTGACCTAGTGGCCTTCGCTGAAGAACATGTTGTGTCGACTACTTCGACGTCTTCGCGTTCGGGTCTAGAAGTGGCAAATTGTTATACCATGAAATCCTATATTACTCCAGCTCTCACTCGACCCGCTCCGCCATCGGTGGTTCCACTGGCCATGTTACATCATAATGTGGATACAATCCGTTTTTGATACACCAAGCGTTCGGCCACGTCATCTAAGAAGGCCTAGGCTCATAGATTTCAGTACGACTGAAGAGATCCTAAGCGGCTGGAACACCTGCTACCCCCGTTAAATAACCTTCTAGGTTCAGAACTCCCCGATCTCCCGCATCTGCTTCCGTGCCACCACCCGCGGCCGCTCCTATTTCGCCGGACCAAGTCCAAGCAGCCTAAATTTCTGGTTCTTCGGTCTTCATCGCGACCACTCCATCGATTCAAGCTGCATTTGACGTAATTTTGTCGACGTCGCCGACCGCCGTCGTTGTCTCTCCTGGTGCATCTCACGTCGTCTTCACTAGCCGATCATCTGCTTGGTCGTCAAACAAACGAAAGGTGTCCTACTTCCGCCTCCCGATCCAGTCCCTGTTCTACCTTCCGCTGCCTATGTCCCTTTTATCTCGACTAGCGCGTACCATATTCGAATGTCGGGAAGAAAGACAAACGATTCCGTCGTATAGTCGGCTCCGTCTGTCGTTTCCACTACTGTCGACTCCTAAGCTGCTTCCACCGGTGGAAAATCCACCAGCCCACCGTAGGGGAAGCAACGGGTCAAGCAGTCCAGAGTCAGCCTCAGCAAAATGTCAGGAACTGTAGTTTTGGCTTCTTCGTCGTCGACGTCACCTCATTTGTTGCCGTCGAGTAATATTGGATATAAGTCCCCGTCACTGCTGAAGTTGAATTCTGTTAATTAATCTGAATTATTATGGGTTCCATACTTTCTATTGGGTGCTCGTGTGGTTCAAGTGATCGCTCGGGATTCGAGGCCGACCCTGCCATGCAAACGAGTCGAAATATTACCATCTACCATCGCGTATCATCTCGCTGTTGGTTACGGATCACGTCTGCTTAGTACCAATATCCGTAAGTTACATCTTGGATCGATTTAGTTCGTCGCTCTCAATTTCGTCTCACTTGCTGAACTCTTCGAGTTTGCTGACGTGTATAATCCGTTGCATCCGTGTCAGCGCACGATGGAGCATTTCCTTCGAAACTTGAATTCATGTGTGGATCCAAGCTCGATGAGGCTTAAGATCGGCTTCACCGCCCTCCCCATTCTTATCGTTTGATTTCTTCTCTGGACTTGGTGTATGAAGCGTGGGTCAAGTTTTGTGGAGCGCACGATCCGCAATTTCCCAGATTAATTTCGAGGCGAATATAAGGCAAAATCAATGAAGGCATCTCGCTGGTGGAAGGATAGAGACACAATCACCGCCAGTTTGTCGAATAAGTGTCGCACAAGTGGTACAACCAAGGCAATTAACAGCGTGTGTCAACGTGACCCTCTTTGTCGCTTGGAAAAGAAGACAATGGATGGTCGGGGGTCGTAAACGCCAGCCATGGGTCACCTGGCTTTATGCGAAATTGGTGGTCGATTATAACCGACCTTACGAAGCTGGGTTGAGGATTAATATAATATTGTTGCGAATCGTGGAAAAAAATCAGAGGATGTCAGAAGGGAAATTTTATTCATATTTTGTGATATACCTAACGGGAAAACGCTCGACGAGCGCATCACAATAAGAAAGCTTCAGTCTTTTCAAGAGTATCACAACACCGTCATTCGCACCCAGACTGGCAAACTTATGACAAGCCCAGCCACAGAACTCCAAATTGAAAGAAAGAGTATCCTACCATCTTTGCCAAGTTGTAAGTGATTTTATAAGTGGAAAATTGGATGAAGCTAATGTTTAAAGTCTCGACGAACTCGTTTTATCGTCAATGTTGACAGTGGTAAGATTTTAAGGTTTTCGGCGACGCAAACGTGAAATATGCTGATGTTTCCTCAGGTAGTGTTGTAATGACTATGGTGGTTAATGTTCGCGGCGGGAAATTTGCAAGACCTGAGCCAGCGTTTATGACTTTTAACGACGTACCTCGAAATTATTCGATTCGTGACATGCCAGAAGATGTACCAGGAGTGGCCTATCGGACCGGACATAAAGGATGAATGGACAAGCAAGTTATGGTCCAGTATCCCAAAGAGCGCGGGTAATCTACCTAGATAGCGGTGGCCATCTGCGGGTGCTATTCATGGACGAATGTGGTGGCTGCAACGAGAGTCCAGAACAATCTGCGTTACAACAGCTCAACGTAGTGATTCGGAAGCTCCCCAACAAGTTAACACATTTGTGTCGGCCTTATGACTCATGGTTCATACAAAAGATCAAGTAGGTGTGGACAGAGAAGTGAGAGTTAGAAAAACTACGTTCGATTGAGCTCGGTGCTTGGCGGTCTGGTCCGAGATCGTCCGGCAAATTTTCCAAACCTGGAAAGATTTTTTTTGAAACTGGCTGCTGAATCCGTGCGTGCCGTGAATTTAATTAAAGACAAGAATGACGTGTTGTATGCACGCGAGGCAATGAGTCGATGCGGTCTCGGACTTGATTTGGGTGGCGAATGGCAAGCGTCTCGATTGTTCCCTGAGCTACAGATGATTATCAACAAACATCGGGCACACTTTGACGGTAAACCAGTATCAGAAGAAGCAGAAGTGGTAGAAGAAATTGTTAAGATAGCTCGTGATTCAGATTACTTCATATTTTTAGGTTAGCCAAGGCTGATATTAAAAACGCATGAATATATTTTTTCGTTCTTGTGTACTTAGATGTGTTTGCTTGTTTTAAAGAAAGTCTAAACCATATCGCGCATCATTATGAACGTATTTATGTATCTAACCTCAACCATGGCACCAATTAATGAACGATTATTAGGCTTGTCTAACGGTGTGGGCACGCGGAGCGGACTTTGGCGGACGTATGAGTGACAACGCAACTTAGTTGCTCTAACGTGAAGACGTTCCTTTTAATTCAAGCCTTTTTTCAAATTATTAATTTCTATATGTTTATTTATTTTTTATGCTATCGATATAGAAGTTTGGACTATTCATATTCAGACCGATCGTTTCACGACTGAGTCAAATTGCGGCATTGTCAAATCACACCAATTGAGGTAATCACTTAATCTAGTGTTACCAGAAAGACGGCAATCATCAGCGCGCAATACAGTCTTCCGTAGGATAAGTTACGGGTACGGTGGCGACAATCACCATAACTTAGCATAGTTTATGACTTATTGATTTTTGTGTATCGTACATCAGTAAAATCAACCAATTTTGTGACCAAAAAAGAGGACCTGGGCACCCAAACCAGCCCCCACTTACCTTAAGTACAATCCAAAACCCATCCATACGGCTTTTACTGCTGGAACAGAACAAATTTCACAGGCTCCTAGCTAGTTTTTTTACCTTCCCAACGGTATGGACGCATCCATAACTTCTTTCGTCTGAGACAACAATTATTACACAGGGAAACCATATATATATATGTTTTAATATGCCTTGCCTATTGGTGTGATATTTGAGCAGCGTAAAATGTCGCAGATCCGTCTTACCAATGGACAACTTCTGCATATATGCAAGCACAAGGATGAGAGCACAGATTTATCTCAAAAGGCAATGACGAAATGGGCTACGGTGGAATTCGGCCTTGTCAAAATGCTGCCACAGGCAATAATCAGCAAATTCTTTCGAAAACGGTCTAATCTGAAGAATATGGATCCAATTAGCCTAGATGCAAAGCGACAAGACTGGCTCAACATCTCATACTGGAAGAAGATGTGTCACTTTTGGGTTCTGCAATGCCAACACCGCGGATTGATTATCATCGGGGATATCTTCTGTGCGAAGGCTCATCGGCTTGCTCAATTGCTTGGTACTCCTGACGACGCCAATACTTTCTCGTACGATTGGCTTCATAAATTCCAGCAGCTTCACATGCTCCGCGCTATCGATATTTACGGTGAATGTGGCTCGGTAGACGTGGGGGCTATGAATAAAGATCTGTCTGGTGTAAAGAAGGTCATTGCAGAGCACGCGCTGTGTGGTTTTTACAAGAAGATTGAAACCGGTTAATTTTGATTGTTGTATTTCTGATTTACGTCGAGTCTGACAAAAAATAGAAATTTGGCTATACTACAGCATGACGCCTGACAGGACTATCGCACAGCAAGAAATTGAAGGATACAAATAGACAAGGTGATTATATTTCAAAATTCTTGTTGCCATATGCTAACACAGGGGTATGCACTGACATCCTATGCAGTCGCGGATTACAATTGCGCTCACTGCAAATGATGCTGGTTTGACAAGCTGCAGCCTTTCTTTATCGGGAACGCCATAATGCCCCGCTGCTGAGACAAGAAACCAGGTCAAGCACATGGATTTCTCTATCGGAACAACACAAAGGGTTGGATTACGGGCGTGCTCTTCCAGGAATGGCTTGCAAATCGAGACAAAACAATGAAGGTGCGTAGCCATTTGATATAGGAAAACTTATTATTCTAATATTGTATTGTTGCAGATCAAAAGTAGAAACATCCTTGTATTGATCGACAATGCTTCGTCGCATATGACGAATGACCTTACGTTAGATAAAGTCAAGGTCCAGATGCTTCCACCACGTACGACCTCCTTTGTTCAGCCGACGGGTGCTGGTCTCATCGCAGCGTTCAAGAGGCTGTTGCGCTGTTACCATCTGCAGAATGCGATCGACTGTGACGAGCGTAGGGAGAATTTCAACATTTATAAAGTGGCCCAACTTACTGCCATGCGCTGGTCGGTTGCTGCCTAGAATAAGATTTTAAGAACTACCATTTCCAACTGCTTCAGCCGCACGGTTTTTTTCCTAGTGAATCGGTCATTTTAATTGCAGTGGAGGTGGAAAAGAGTAAAGATGACGCAACGGAGGTCGATGAGGAAGAGAGTGAGCTGGAGCAAGGACTGATAGCACAGCTGAAGAAGCTGCGTGTCCGAGATCTTATGAAATTTCCGGAGCTTCTCGATCCCATCGAACAGGATGAGACTGCTCAGCCTGAGCCAACCGACAACGAGATTCTAAAAGAAGTTTTGGAGGCAGATGATGATGAGGAAAACAGTGAAGATATGGCATCTGTCGCACAAACTTTCCCAGAACCGAGAAGATTAACCCCCTTCGTGATGCCTGCTCCCTGATCGACGTATCCCAGGAAATTCACCAAGCTGCTCACAAAGTCCTTCGCAACCTCCAGCTTGATCTTCGCAACACTCCCACCACTTAAATTACCCTCGACATAAGTTCCAACTAGTTTATCTCTTCTACAGTACGAAAACAAGTGCTCATTTTATAAGGTAAATCTCCCTATTTGATCATAACTTATAGGAAAAATAAAAAATGCCCCATCTAATCACGAAAATAAAAAAGATGCTCCAGACAATTGGAACATATGAAAAGTGCCCCACGTACTAGTAAACTAATGTGGCACACATAATTTTACGCGTCCTTAATCATTTTAGTTTTTCCATTTAACGGTCGTGACCAACCCCCGCCCTGTTTGAGATGCCGCGGGAGGGTTCTGCCGCGGGAGTGCTGCGCTTGGAGCCACCTGTTGCAGGCGCAGGCGCAAGCTATAAGTATGAAAAAGCGTCTTTGTATCATCGGTCGCGGCCGTAAACACAGTTAGTCGGCGCTAATGTTGTTGATATTAATGTTATTTCTTTTGCTTTTGTTGTTTCCGTTGCTATTGTTGATGCGGTTGCTGCTACTGTTGATGCTGTTGCTGCTACTGTTGATGATGACACTGCTGTTGCCGCTGCTGCTGTTGCCTTTGTAGGTGAAGCGGTTGCTAATGGTGTTGCTCTGTAGACGATGCTGCTGCTATTGCTACTGATGTTGATACTGCTGTTGTTGTTGTAGTTGACGCGGTTGCTGTTGGTGTTGCTACGTAGATGATGCTACTGCTATTGCTACTGATGTTGTTGTTGTAGGTGGTGCTGCTGGTATCAATGTTGTTTTACTTGTGGGATTGCATTACTTTCTTGCTTATCATTTTTGACACTTAAAAGCACATAATCATATCAATAGACCCCAATGAATCTATTCTTCCTGTTTAGCTCTTTTAAATGGCTTCAATGTCGACAGACTTCGTCGTATGCCGGACTATTTCAAGGAGCAAACGTGCGATGGTGCATTAAGCGTATTTGTCAAACTAGGACTTGGGGCATTTTTTATGTTCCCTAACTTAAAACTTATAACTTAGCGGTCATAGAACGAGGTCCGTGGACGCGGAAATAGATAATCTACTAGAGGTTCTGACTCTTTGGGGGGAAGACTGTATATACAGTGGCCCACAATATTCAACGAGTAACACTATACAGTAGCCCACGCGATTAAACGAGTAACACTATACAGTTGCCCTCACTAATTACCTTAACCAGTGTAGTAGCATCATTTAGTGTGTGTTCTCCTGAGCATTTCTTGCAGTTGAAGCTCATACTCATTTGTCTCTTGAGCCAGGATCTACGCTATGAGAGCAACTTCGCGCTTTGTCCATACCTATATAGTCTATATGCTAGCTCACTTATTGAGTCATTGCTATAGATCGAGTTGACTCTTTGAGTAGTGCAAGCACAGTAGTAACTGAATTTTTTAAGACAAGCCTTCCTCTGGAAAGGAGCTGCTATATCTCTGCGCGACGCAGTTTTGGCCTCCCCGTTCTATTCTGCTTCGTCAATTATCTATTGAACGATGCGGTCTCGGTCAGACCGAGTGTTTTCTTGATGTAGACGCCGCTATCCAGTTAACGCTGACTCATCGTTCATAGTCAACTCAGTACCTGGTTTATATTGCACGAAAGTGTTGTCGTCGTCGTCGTCATTGCTTTCGGCAGATAAAACCAGAATGCAGATGGCGAGTTCAGTCGACGCTGTTTGCCGAAGGGCTTACACGCAGACGAGATTTTGAATCAAATTCACTTGTCGGGTTGGCATGACGCCGTAGCCGCTCAATTTAAAATGAACGAGATTTGCGGTCGGCCCACATTATTATGTGTGCTTACATCAATTCGAGGCCCCACACATATGACGTGGCCCACATATTCATGTATTTTCTCAATATCTCGAGATTTGGAGTTAGTGTGGGCCACACTGACTACCGTAAACAGTGTAGACTCTTACGCTCCAACGATGCCGTACCAACACATGTTCCTTTTTCAATCAAAATGCGAATGGATCTATATATGCGACGCTGATAACGTCAGTTTCAAGCACTTAGATGTAAGCTTATGGGGGATCTTACCCTGTGAGGAGTGAAACCTGATACAGTATGTATCTTTCTGGGTTAATGGCATGTGGCTGCGTTCTGAAAACGTACTTAGAAATTATTTTTTTTACACAACCGGTATAGCACAGGGTCACTTACCCATACGCTGTTGTTGTATCACATAAGTGTACCAATTTCACAACAACCTTCCCACCATAATGTCGATATCACGGATCGACATTCGTCTTACCCCCTCACAGAGGATTAGCAGTGAAAGAAAGGATAATTGTACAGTTGAATTTACTTTTCAAGCTAGATGACGCCCCCTGGCGACAAGTTACAGACCTTATGAGTGTATTCGAAGAGATAATGTTGGACACTGAGGACGATGCATTTGTTAAGTGAGATAATGATTCTCCGTCAACCGCATCTTATCAGAGGAGTGAACACACCCAATAACCGAGCACGTGCCCCTGGATAAGGTGCCGCAAATGCGATGACATCGCTACGAAACCTTAAAGCCTGTATCCAAACATATTTACTAAAAAGCTCAGTGAGCAGCATCAACAAAAATATTAATAGGGGAAAATGTTCGCTTACAATGTATTATTATTGAATCTTTGCAAGCTGGACAAGAGCCACCTAGCGTGTATGACAGACTTTAACAAGACTCATGCCAATCATCGGCAGGATTTGCCACCAAACTCAAGGCAACGATACTTAATAAGATAGTTGCATGTCAAGCTCCACGCGATATCCACGCGAGCTCTACGCGAGCTCTACGCGACACCACAAATTGTGCCGATATATTTATACTTGTCAAGATTAAATGGTCAGGCACTTAACGTTTCAAGATACTCCAAAACGGCCATTTCCATCATCTTCGACCGGGGAAACATAAATTGAATAACCTGCACTTCTCCCGATGGTAGAAGCATGTGCATCGTTTGGGAAAATGGATTTCTTCGAACTAGCGGCAAATTATCCAATGTTCGTTTGTAACGAAGTTTTCACTACGATTTTGCCAAACTAAATATCAAAAACCAATCATACCCTGCATGTCGTTTCTACACGATTAAAATATCACACGCTTAAGTGCACACATATGTTTCAGCTATAATAGCCACGGTTCCATTCATGGCATGCCAACATGCACATACATTCGTACAAATTCGTACATAATATCATATGTCTCAAGTAGACCCTACACGTGGCGTTGAACATGGTAAGGGCGCAGCATACAACTCGACGCAGGAAGACCCTGACTACCACAAGTGATCAGAATCCGGGTACATACACCACTTCCAAATGTACTAGTAAGGTCTATTACGACGACATCGCTTTATATTTTCGCTACGCATAGTTGTCGGCTCCCGTGCGAATCGAGCTTTCCGGAAAAGTCCAATCAATCAGAAGCATATCGCACTTACTTCAATCGAGAAGTTTTCGGCTTCATGCGAATTATGATTTTCTTTCATAAGCTAGTGAGACACTTATAGTAGGTAAAGAACCATCTAAGAACCATGAAGCAAATTCAGTCTCCTAATTTCGGTATTACTCAAAAATAATTGTGCAAATTCAGCCTCCTTATTTACAGTATTACTTAAAATATTGTGCAAATGCAGCAATTTGAGGTACAGCCACCTTCGTCGGAGTTAGCGCTCCCATATTCAAATGATTCGGATCCCGATACTGCTTCAGTCGGACTTGTAGAAACACTGGATGTGTACGCAATTGGTGCGTAAGATTTAGCATTTGAGAATTTTGATTGGTAATGACCGCAAGGTTATGGAAACTAAAGCAATTTAGCAAATCCCTCCTATTTCATGACCGATAAATGTATGATAAAAAGATCGGACGAGACTTTCTCGCAAATACAGCCGACACTATATTCGTAAAAAGATCTTAATTATTACTTAATCCTTGACCTTAAAATTTATAACGGTGAATATGGCCTTGACTTTTGCATCTGCTTGTTCTTTCATCATCGTGTCTTTAAGATACTGCACCACACACATGTCCTACGAAGATTAGTCGCGTTTCAATGAGTAGCTTGTCTGCTTAATACATATAAGTTACAAATCATTTTGTCGGTTGAAAACCGCTTTCCCATCAAGCTCAGAAACACGCATTGCTAGCGTCGACGGACGCGAGGTTGTGATAATCCATTCACATAGAAAGGAGAATAGACGGTAGAGACGTTTACGACGATACGTTGCAAACTCAGCGGCGCGGAGCATGCAGATACGAACGATTAGGCGTGTCAGCGCAAAATATGCGTTATAAGTCACCGATGTGAAGTTTCACTAGCTCAGTAAAACTATTGGTATGCAATTATATGCTGTGCACATATTCAATCTGGTAACGTGCACATTGAGATAGACATTCAAATCTTCCCAGTAAAGCACTAATCTCTATCAGAGATACTTGCCAAATGAATGCCGTGTTGAAAACTAACGCGATCAAAAGTCCCCTTGGCTGTACCTTCAGCATCGGTTTAGTCAATCACAGGGGCTATACAGGCCATTTTACCTAAACGGTCAACAAAGCCACAATGCATGTGCCACTACCCAAATTATTCGGTGGAAAACATAATATTCACAATAATGCACTTCAAACAACTCGTGGATGCATATTGTAGCAAGCAGGACAGCCATATGAGAAGAGAGTTTCACCTTATGTCAGATTTCGAGCATATTTGCACACCCATTTGCACAGTTTGGACTACCAATAAATTCGACAAATATCACCATACGGATACAAGAAAGTTGTTACAAATCGACCAAAACATCTTAAAGAAATTTTACATATGCAACATAAAGATCGAGACGTGCACGTCGTTGATAAGGTCTTTAGCTGATTAAAATTCGCCTAACTTATGATTTGCAGATTAAAAAAATTCCCGCACATGAAATGATCAATTTGATATTGTTACTGCTCATGATAACTACAGGGTGTGGAGTGTATGCTTTAAGTTTGCCCTGCGTGATTTTAATCTTAACCGTTTAATATGCGATTCTGCAAATACGTCTTCATTTGATATGCATCTGAAAGCGTAATGGACCTTCAAGGTTTGCCTATTGTGTAGCCATACACTAGATATCTCGTTTTTATGACCTGTTGATTCTTTCTAATGGGATTTTCATTGCTCCAAATTAAATCTGTCTGTGGCTACGTTATCAAATCGAAATCCTATGCGCACGGTTTTACATTTATCTAAGTTGCCGTATATCTACTTCTGATCAACCCTAATCTTCTTCTCCAGATGCTAATCTTCAGGCGATCATTCTTTCGCCTTTAACTAGAGTCCAAATTAGCTATTTAGTTATGGCTGTTCTTCGTCGCATACATCGACAGTTTCCTTTAAAGTGTAGCTGTACGACATACTGTGGCTCTAAGCATTCGTAATGTAAATGTATCCTGTTCTAGATGTGGTATAGTAGAAAAGTAAATTTTGATGTTACGAATTTAGCGCATCGACACAACAATACCTCCGAGCAAATGTATTATGTGGGACTGTTTCGTTAGGTAAAAAAACCAGGTCGCGGATCCCCCTTCGGATCCAGTAACAGATTTTTCTTAAACGATTCCCTGCAATCAATTTTACACAAGCCTACCTGATCTCAGCAGCTTCTAAACGTTTCACCTCCTGTGACTTCACACAAAAACGATGGGAGACGACGCTTTACGCAACTTTACAGGTCACCGGGTGCAGTGAAGGCTCTAATAGAATATTAGCGTACACTCGTTTGGGTCATACCGGCTAGTCATTTCGTTAAGTTTTTCAAACGGCGACTTCTCCCAAATCTCACCGAATTTTTATGCCTCGTCGTCGACGAGGGACAAGAAGGTTCCTATAAGCTGAGGCTTTCCGGCTCGTCCTCGATGAGACTATTTAAGTTGCTGGTGGCGGGTGTGTCCATATTCGGTTCTTTTTTGACTTCTTAGCGCCACCAGTCGAGACTTCTACACGCTATGACTCGCTATTCTTGACGGGCAAGTATAATCTAGCCCGTGCAGGGACGTATCGATAAGGAGTAGGTTTGTCTTAGACCAAGAAAACCTGCTTCCAATTGATTTGTCTCGTTTGATGTATCGTCACGCCATTTGACTGGCTCTCTGTCCTTCTACTAGCTCATGACACATGCATTGGATGAAACGGACGATCGATCTTTCTGCACTCTGCAATACAAAAGCCTGTTCGACGACACCTATTCGCCGACACAGCTTTCGCCGACAATTGGTCTCATAAACTCTTATTCTCGACACCCAGTTGGCCGACACCAGATTCCGGCAGTTGACTAATATAAAAAATCTCACGAAATTTGCCGCCTTGGACTGTTTTGCCGACACCGGTTTATCCGACAGTCAACAATATAGAAATAGTTCTTACAGAATTTCCTACACCAAAAAGACTATCACTATAATCCTCAATATTACTTTACACGATCAAACGATACTAATTGTTTATTGTGCGTACACATGAGGAATTAGCGTCAAACATAGTGAAATCTTATGGATATTATTTGAACCGATATCCGCAAATTTAAGCCATCGCAACATCACTATAATAATAAGCTTTTCATCCGTGTCCAGTGAATAATTTACGTCCAACTTGTCTCCTTATAACATGCAGATATTCATACAACACGTCTTTTGCAATTTTGCAACTAGTCAAGCCATCGACCTCGTACGTGGGTGTCATCCTCATCATACTCAAGTCAAAAATATCTTGTCAACTGGTAAAGTATAATGTTGATCGACGATCCGCGCTCCGCTAGGGGTCAAAGCGACATAAATAAACGTTCTCACACTATGATATACCAGTAAAGTTACATTGAGACGAAATTGTCGCACGTACCAATACATATATATCGCCTATCAAGTCGACAAGTTGGAAGGTTACGTCGGTATTCCATGTCATCCTGACGCAATTTGGCCTTAAGTTCCGATTTTGTTCTCTCGTGAAACATATTCTAGCGATCCATACCTTTATATCATGTACTAAGCATCTTCAATTACGCACTCTTATTTGAACTGACAATGAAAAATTGACGTCGACACTTTCTCGCTTTCACAGTTCGCCAATGCAATCTACGCTGACTGGAATATGTACGGTATCCCGGCTAAATTAACCAGCTCGTCGATCGACGAGACTAGAAAGGTACCGTCTACTGGTCTAATCGGTTCGTCTCTTGTATAGACTTCGAGGTGGCGTTTATAAAATCACCGACTCGTTATTCGGCGATATTATACGCTTGCTATTAGGGTCAGCAAACGTTGAGTCGGGGCGACGTTAGGCTTAGGCACTACCAACCAAAATTATTCTAAGTTGTGCCTCTCAAGATTCTACAGCATGCATATCGATCCCATGCCGGCACTTAATCAGAAAGTGTATGCGGGATTTAAACCTTACACATTTATTTCTTCATTGATTATAATTGTCTTTCTGCGAACGCCAGATCGTGTGACTTTCGAGATCTCTTAAGCATCCTAAGCGCGTTCATGCTACTTCCAGTTTGATTGGTGAACGATCTTTCTACGCTTGATGACGACATGTGGCTGACTTAGGCTCGCTGAGTTAGTCTCACCTACTTCGACTAGCTGAATTCAACTTGCTGACTATGACATAATGGTTTTTAGAGTTTCAACTAATGACTTTCCTTAACTTACTGAACAACGTTGATTTTTAAGGGTAAAAAGAATTTTTTTTTCAAGAGGTGCAGAAGCGAGCAGTATTTAGTTGATTCGAACATTTATAAAAATAGAAGGTGTGATGTTCGTAACTATACAATATATGTTAATACGTTCTCCTCTGATTATTAATACCTCTAGTGACTATCCAATGTTTGGTGCGACACCAGATCAGCATCTCTGGTCGTTCTTCGATACAGGTACATTGCATCTCTTAGCGCTACGAGTCACTGGGCGTGTACACTATGCTTTTGATCGCAGTGTACTATCTCCTGTAAGCGATGTGGCGTTTGCAATTGCTACTTTTCACAAGAGCGGACTTTTTGACCTCACACTATATCATAGTATCTGGTCTCGAGGCCTTGAATTTTCCGTTACCTGCGCACACGATACGATGCATAGTTAAGTTCTGCATACCTTAATCAAAAGTCCTTATGTTTTACTACAGATAACCATTCATAACGCATCTATCCTTTCAGGAATAAAGCTGTGTCTTCGCGAGACCATTTACAAGACCCTTATGAACACGGCAATCCGTGTCGTTTCATCAGTGATTTTACACAAGATACAACGTATGGGATATCGTTTGTGCAAGTATTCAGCGCGTAAATAGCGTCTTCCTCTTCGTTAAGTCCAGGAGGTCGGGTCGAGCACTGATTTCGGCTCGTGGCGGCGCAAACTCTTGTCTTTCTCGCGCCTTCAAAAATTGATACGATCTAAAATTACATGGAACATGACGATCACCCCAACGTACGTGATTCTTGCCAGGTAAAACTAGCCGAATTTGTCTTCATCCCATCTACTTCGATGCGGCGAGCTCTGCATTGAAGAGTCCTGTTGATTTTAACAGGGTAGTCTGGGGCCCCACATACATAACATAATTTGTATATGTCAGCTTTCAAGCTCTCGGATCGGCACACGTGCGGTGGCCGCCATCAGAAGCATTTGATGGCTGTAATAATAAAAGCATAATACTGCGAGAATTGCAATGGAAGCATGGTGCCATTTTCCTCAGTCGCATTAAATTCGTGTTGTATGTGCTTACATGGGTCACATGCTTCGTCTCTCTTCAGGGCAAGCTTCATGGCACTCTAGGCATTACCATCGACGATTGGGTCCGTTTGTTCTAACGCCTGTCATTCGACATCAATCCGGTAGTCGGAGCCTTCTCGCGTGGTGTAAATGCCACTTCTGTGCATCTTGTAACATTCCATACTTTACGAATGGACGATAATGTGCAACCAAGTACAAAATAATTCTTCAAGCTTATACTGATGACTGCTTTAAGGAACCTATGGAGTCGTCTGCGTAGGTTGGTTCGGTAAAACATCGTCTTCTCTTTACGTGAAAAGGAAGCGTTTATAGGTTGACTAAACAAGCTTCGCTGAATCATTGCATTTGCTATCATGAAGTAGTAATACAAAATAGGTTTTATAAACACATACCATTAACTACAACTACACTCGATAATTTTGAGCACATCCTGCGTGCGTCTAGCACTAATATACGCTTTTCTGGCTGCCACCATGGCTCCTACCCTTCAAAGAGCTGTGTGTTGTAAGGAATTGCTAAACGGGACCTTCCAAGATGAGATTCAAATTTACTTGCTATGATGTTCATATGATTATATCCGGCTTAACTAAGATACACATCGACAGCTAAACCTTTGCCAGTATCGTCTCACAGGGTCACCAAGTTACAGAACCGCTTCAGTGGCGCGAAATGTCTCTCGAAAACATTGTAGATTCACAGTTTGCTACATTCGTTGTCTTAGCTACCCTCATCACATCGAACAAAGCGTTTTATTGTCACACCCTATAAAGTAAGCTTCCTCATAATCTACGATGGTCATAGTTCTTGTAGAAAGAATGCTGTTGACAACAGCATGTGCAAAGAAGAAGCGCGCGTTACGAAACGATTACCGACAAAGACGGACCTCTATCATGATCTATTCGCGGACCGACCGAAATACGGGCCAATCGCTGATCCCGAGCGCTAACAGACGCAGCTTTATCCTATTATCTCGATCCCAAATTACCCACTTGACGATCGTAGCCGCATGCAGCCGAATAGCGCTATCAGTCATCATGGGCGCCAGACGCTCGAGTCGCTGTACCCACAGGCCCGGAAGCTCCAATTTGAGCTCAAGATGCAGATGAGCTACTTGGATACTGGTCGCACGGGCGGCGCGACGAACGAGGGACTGCAGGCCGAAGCCCGTGCGAATTTGAGCACATTAGAGCAGCTCCAGTGGCAATTGGACTCGCTGCTGCAGCAAAGCCGCGACGCTGCGGCAATCGACACGTGGACAAAGAAGCTGCAGCAGCTGCGGAGCGAGACGCGGGCACTGGGCAGCACTTTGGAGCAACAGGTCTATAGCAGCAGTCGACGGGCGATGGAGGCGCGCGAGCGGGAGAGTCTCATGAACAGACGCAATGGCGTAAGCGGTGAAACAGAGCGCGTGCTTTCGAAGAGTTCAAATCTGCTGCATGAGACTGACATTGTGCTGCTGTTTATTATGGTCTCTTGACAGGGCTTTGATAGTGGCAATGGCGCGCTCTACGCGGCGCAAGAGTCGGAGAGTTTGCAGCGATCGTCGCAAATGGTCTCGGACTTGACGAGTCTATCGCAGTCGATCTTAGGCGATCTCAGCGAGCAACGCAGTCGACTCAAGGTCTCATTTGCTGTGTTGCGAGTGCTACGGCTGTGACTGCAGTGGCGTGGACTAACAGTTGCTCATGTGCCTGTGTGTGGTGCAGAACGTCCGCACGAAGCTGCTGGATGTTGCAAATTGGTTGGGTCTCTCGAGCTCGCTCTTGCGCGTGATTGAGCGACGCGACACGGTGGACTTTTGGATCGTCATCGGCGGCATGTTCGTGACACTCGCGTTCTTCTTTCTGTGCTATACGTACGCCACCTCAACCTAAAAAATGACAATCGACCCAAAGCACATACACACAGTCGTCGCTCAAGTACATGAACATGTCGTGAACAGTCAGTCAGTCGTCGCTCGAGACCGCGCAGTTACACGACTCTATTTTATCGGACGATATCACAAAGTAGACTTTGCCACTTGCAAGAAGAAATAAAAACTCAGAGACGCTAACTCTAACGTGGCAACACCATACACAAACCAACTCCCCATGTTTTCAACCAATCGCTGCGTCTCTGCATCTCCCCACGCGCCGATCACCTCGAGGCATGACGCGCTCCCGCAGTCCGCGGCGCTCGCGCAGTGTGCACCGATCTTCACACCGCCGCTCGTCCACGAAGCGCCGCTCGAGTCGTAGCCGCAGTCGCGACCGCTCGCGCCGCAGCAGTCGCAGGCATCACCATCGCCGCTCGCGCTCTACGGACCGCCACAAGCGCCGCCGACGGGACAGCGACCGCAGACGATCCCGTCGACGGTCCCGGTCTAAGTCCGATTCTGATTCGCCGAAAAGGCGGTCACGGACGCGTCGAAATCAGCCAATGGATGAGGTCCCAGCGGCGACAATGGCCAATACCGAGCGAGCTGCGGCTGTTGTGAACAGGCAGAAACGGGCGAAGGGATCAGATAGCGTCAAGCACGAGGTGGACATGTCGCACATGCCAAAAGGTGTGGATCAGGAGAAGAAAGTTGTGGAGAAGCTGTGTGCTGCAGACGGACGAGAGACAGACGATGCTGTGCGTGCTGTGGCACTGAGCGAGACAGCAGAGACAAAAGTCGACGAGAGGTGTCAAGTGAGTGCTGCAAAATCAGCAGTAGACGTTCATTCGATCAAGGAAAACGTGCTAAAAGCGCTAGCAGATGCACGGAGCACGATTGCAGGCATGAAGAAAAGCGGGACACGAGATGGCTGTTGTGCGGTGACAAGCGCAGAGACGCCAGCGCTAGTATCGGTTGTGAAAGAAGACGGACAAGAGCTCGAAGGAGGTGCACAGAAGGACCGAGCAGCAGGGGGGGTCGTGTCGTCAGAGATGACGTCTCTGTCGCTGCGAAGGCCATCTGATGCAGCAGAAGATACGAGTGCAGACGAGTTTGATATGTTTTCAATGGCGGCCCTCGACGATCAAGAAGACGCAATGGACGGCCAAAACGTTGTGACTGCCGTCTCGGTGAATGAAGTGTCGCTACAGTCAAATTGCGACGATGCTGAGGGGTATTACTCTACCACTATAGGAGAAGTGCTGAATGGCAAGTACCGCGTGCTTGGAGCTGTCGGAAAAGGAGTATTCTCTACGGTGCTACGCTGTCAGTGCATCACTCCTTTGCAGACTACAGGTGGTGAAGCGCTGAGCGTCGTAGCCATCAAGGTCATCCGGAACAATGACGTCATGCGTGACGCCGCGCATATGGAGCTGAAGCTACTGAAAGAGTTGGGCGAACGCGATCCACGAGACAAGAAGCATTGCATCCGGCTGCTGGATTCGTTTTCTCACCGCAATCACGTCGCGATGGTCTTTGAACCGATGCAAATGAACGTCCGCGAGGCCATGAAGAAGTTTGGCGGAAAAGGCGGCATTTCGATCCAAGCCGTGCGCGTGTTTGGTAAGCACCTGTTAGTCGCGCTCAATCACTTAGAATCGTGCGGAGTGATACATGCTGGTACGTATGGAGAGTGCAGTTACACAAGACGATGTCAATGGCCTACTGCTGATTGCTTTGCTATGCATCTTGTGCTCGTAGATATCAAGCCGGACAACATACTGCTCAATGAGAAGCAGACGACGGTCAAGCTTTGCGATTTTGGATCGGCTTTTCGATCCGACGATGGGAAGCAAGATCCGACACCGTATTTGGTCAGTCGCTTCTACCGCGCGCCTGAGATTGTGCTGGGCCTTGCTTACAACAAAGCGGTAGATATGTGGTCTGTCGGTTGTTGTTTATACGAGATGTTCACTGGCAAAGTTGTGTTTCCAGGGAGCACGAATAACGAGATGCTCAAACTTTTTATGGAGCTCAAGGGCAAGATTCCGAACAAACTGATCAAGAAGCATCGCCAGGCATACATTGACCAGTTTTTGATGGAGCCACACTTTACAGAAGACCTCAAGTTCTGCAGTCGAGAGAGCGATCAAGTCACAGGTCAGCAAACGCGTTCCAATCTGTCTATATTGCCCTCACTCGTCGCATACACTACTAATGATCGATTCTGTCGTGCTGCACTGTCTTCAGGTAAGCCTATTTTGCGTTTACTGGGGACCTTCAAGACCAAGGTCGACCTAGCTGGTAGCTTGCTGGGCGCAAAAAGTGCTTCGGACGACCGAAAGCTGGTGCTTGAGCTTCGGGACTTGCTGGACCGGATGTTCACGCTCGATGCGTCAAAGCGCATCTCGGTCAAGGACGCGCTGGCGCACCCGTTTGTGAAGGGATGAAGAATCAGTAACCGCGGTGATCGTTGCTGTTTGAGTCACACCGGCCGCCACCTCTTTCTGCGAACGCTCGGTTGCGGACATACACGGCAAGCTGTGCTCGCGAAGGATTAATCGTTTCCTGCTTTGACTACTAGTGACAGGTACCGTTTGAGGGTAGGGACACTGAAATGAACGCGAGATGGAAACTGGATGAATTGACCGAATTTCATCTACACAACACTTTGACCAAAAGACATACATCAAAATGCATGGACCAAATTGAATTTGCAGTTGACTGTCACCCACGTGACCCGAAAACGTTCTGGAGGCCCGAACAAGCGTACCTTGCTGTACAGGAATCGGCTGGGCCCAATGAGCATGCATGCTTCCCACACAAACACTGCATTGATCAAGCGCGCCCGCGAAGTATGCAAAAGCTCATGCAGAATAAACATTACCGATGTTCATGCATAAATACTGAGCGATAAAAAGCTGCAGGTTCGGTACTTGGGTCTAATGGTCCGTTTTTGGCTCCGTGATGGCAAGATACGCTTTGCGTCGGGACCAAGTCTAACAAGGCATCGATGTCTTACATTTGTAATAGTCATGAGCGCTATTGTCTACAGTCATGATATAAGTAGAAAACCTGTTGCATATCCGCTTATATTCCTTCAGTATTGCGAACCAACCCTGCTACGAATTTGGAGGGCAAGGCACCACGGCAACTTATAAGCGGCGTAAATCTATCCTTGATGTGCTATAAACAACGACCTAATGCGGCACGAGTCGTGTATCGTACACAAGTTATGGCTACTTGTGCAGGAGTATATCGTGGAAGGCAAAGTGCAGATAAGGCTGAGTCAATGATTGGGACGTCTTCAATAGGATGTACGTAAACAATATACCATAAATATAATGCAAATGAGTTCTTGGCATTATTTTGTCCGGACAATCATCTGCGAACTGCTTGAGCCGACCTGGTCATGTCGTATATGTACGCACGCATTGTTTGAAAATTCAATGTGGTATGGACGAACATTATCAAATTTGGCTCGACTGACTTTTGACCTTGTTCAGCGCGATCCCTTTCGGCCAAACGTCAATCTTGACACGTTTGGCAACCTTTTTAAACCAATACGAACACGAAGAGTCTAAAGTCACGCTACTCCTCCGCAGGCTTGCGTCATATGAAGGTATGATCGCAAGAACGCCATGAACTTGCAATACCAAAGACTCTGATAAATCGAGATGTTTCCTCGAATCCATTATAGCGACCTTTACGAGAAAGCCGAGCTTCGGCGCAATTTACATCTGCAGTAAGTGGCGCCATTATATTTTCTAGCTCTTTGTGGTACTGCGCGAAAGGTCATACCTAAATTCATAGGAATTTGTGACCTGATTTATGCTACCTAACCTGATATTCATGTAAAACTCAGTCTTACGTCAACGTTATCACTCGAAGCTCATGAAGAGTACAATGCCGCCAATTTGTCTTGCCTGAGATGTCGTGAGAAACGTGCGTTTGACCGCGGCCCTTTTTCCGTCGTGAAATTTGGCAGAAGCCCTTACATAGCGTTCTTGTAATGACTGCCGAGAAGGCGCTGTAATAAAATATTCAAAAAGGCTATTAGCCAAAAGAGCTTCTTGTTCCGTGCGAAGCTGCAGTCAGTACTTTTTATGGCTCCCAGATGCACTAATGCTTCAAGTCGGTGAAGCAATAATCGTGACTTGATGCACGAAAGGTACGTACGGCGCGGCAAAAGTACACAATTGAATAAAAGTCCCCTGATAAAAGATATCCATGCAGCACTTGCTCTCAAGCCTGTTCGCTATTTCAGAATCGCTGTCACATGGCAGTTCATCTACTCATCTCTGCTTTTTAGTAGAAGTGTCGCATCGTACTTTACATGTCCTCTGACGGAACATCTGTCAAAAAGATTAAATTAGTAAAGAAAACCACAAAGTGAGAGTCTCCCGGTAGGCAAAGCTGAGGAGGGTCAGTAATGTGCAAATTACTTGCCATAGCACCGCCCACTAAACAACAATCGACAAGATCTAGGACATGGAAGACGTGGCATCTGATTGTCATATCGTCGCGCATCCGCTATCGCCTCTATTGTTTGTCGAGTTCCGCTGCTGCAACTGTGGACGAAGTCAGACTGCGCTTGTCCTGTCGATCTCATAGAGAAGACATGAGTAAATCGGATAAGCTTAGTAAGAATTTCTGACTTGATGAACCGCTGCAGACCACCATACATATATATTCAGTGCATAGGGCAGTTATGGTGATGTGATGTAATAGGATATAGATCAATTTGGTCATAGCAGCAAAGTCACCATACTAAGCGATCGGTAGATTGATCGAATAAGAGCTAGGGGTCATTCGCCTCACATCCGTTACATTAAATTATAGCGTGAAAGTAAAAGGCGAACCAAGTCGTTCGTATAAACATCCCAGGGAAAGTGGAAGCGTCCAAACGTTCGACCGTCTAATACGTTCAATTCAGCCATTGGGTGCACATCAGGATTCGATCATATGATGACAAAAATGATCAAGCGGCATCTTCAATTATGACAAAATGAATCTGGATGGAAAGGATTATAGTTCGACAAGCTATGACTTTCGGTGGTCATGAGAATGGAATACAATGATGACGTGATCGCTCGATAATGGCGCAGATTGATACGAAGCGATGGGGATTCGGATAGACCCGCGCGATAGATGTATAACGGATAATAATATTGATTTAGTATTTAAACTTCTCCAGACATAAAAAAGGAGTAGTCATGGTCTTAGAAATTAACGAACGTTTTCATCGGGTATTTACTCAGACAGTAGGTATGGCTACATCTGATTGTTTATGAAAGAGCAGGTTCTGGATTGGTATGCGATCTAAGAACGATGGTATGGTAATACAATCTCGTATCGTTTGATCTATGTTGCGATCTTAATCATTTCTACGTTCCAAGTGCCTCACTAGTGCATTCTTGTAGACGTTATTCGGATTCACGGTATGGTTTGAGTACATTGATAGCACAAGTCAAATAATCAATGTGATGTACTCAAAGGACAATAATGGGTTCTATCATTGTATCTTTGCGTTTGGGTTTCCATACAGAGTTCGATCTTCTTGGTGGTAACTCTTATAAATAGCTACCTCTTTCAGGCTAGAGCTTCGAACTACCAATGACCCAGTTCCTGCGTGTCGGAAGACCTCAGCACAACATTGACACTGAGTGCTGGGCTAGGGGTACCAGAACTCTTCGATAGAAAAAATGCTAGTGGAAGCAGAAAATGCAGTACACAAACTAGACATACTTCAGACCACGGGACATAGAAGTTATTGCTAGGTCATCTCATATCATTGATAGACGGGATCAATGAAGATTCAGTGTTGACAAGGTGGGACATATACATGCGAGGCAGATCGCGATTCCCGTACAGTTCAATGGTGCAATGTTATCAGCGTTCCATCACAATGATCACCGATTCGTGTAGAACCTCGTTATATATATATATATATATATATATATATATTTTCTGTGCGACGTTTAAGAACCCAATCCATTGCTACTAACAACCATTTTTTGCCAAAGGAGCTACAGTCAGATCGGTCGAAGGACGTATAGCTTTAGCGCAACTCACCAATAGACAACATAGATCGACGCATCCTTTCGCCGTCGTCAAGTCTGGTCAATATGATACGTGCTTGACCGACTCATCGTTCATGTGGTAAGATTCGGCAGCGTCGTTAAGTGTGGTACACATTCTAGACAGAAGTATTCTTCACGCATGTATGCTTCGGCCCGTGAACAGTAGCAGCTTTTTCATGCTGTAGCAAAAGCTGAACTTTACAGCACCCTTATTTTTTGAAGAATTTGCAATCGTATAATCTTGATGGTGAAAATTAGGTAGTCTACTCTCAGCCGCGGCAAGTTCATGCATAAACATATACGCAACAGTAGGATGCGGTTCGTCCCTTTAATGGCGACAAGTATGGTACAGACAGTTAGGTCACGCCGTAACTTCACGCGTGGCGTGAAATTTGATCTTTTACCACCCTGTCCATGGCGATGAAGGGTTATTACCAGACGTACCACGAAGCACTATTCGGCCTATCGGAATAGTAATGATAAAATGAAAATTATCGGAACATTATTATCTCGAAGACTTACGCTCACTGCGGGCATAGAGCGAAACCGGGGCAAAAAAACCAAGGAATCGCTTAAAAGAAATATCACAACTGCTATAAACTATCACTAAAATAATATATAAATAATTTCCAGAATTACCTTCTACAATCTTCGACAATGACAATGTATGCGGACTCTTTGTCCAACGCTCAATGCGCTGGCTTGTAAATTATGTCCGCGTAGCGATATTCCATCGACAATACAAGACTATGCCTATCCAAGACCCATGAATTGTATAAAATACAACTGACCTGATAAGTCAGCATTATGCCCGGCCGACGCAAGTGCTGCGATCTGCAAACGGCATATCATCTTAGTGTCTCTGATTAACGCGCCGATCAGTTGTCAGCTAAACAACAAGGTATGTGAGATAGAATGATGCAGAGGTCGCGGGATGACTTCGCATTCTCTGATTTGAAATCAACGGCCGATATCAATATGCGGTGCACCTTTCCACAACAGCGACATCCAGATCACACGCATGTACGTGGTGTGTGAAATTGGTATGAGGTTTTTTTCCTTCTGATCATCTCGAACGATTTGCAGCCAGACGCCGAGTGCTGTAATTGTAATCGATTGGTATGTCTACATGCGCAATCGATAGAAAGTGTCGACGCATGAAAAGCGATCATGAGTGCTGTTCATTTGCACAAAGAGAAAGGATACACGCGACGGGGTTGTGAGCGTCGGGTTTGAGAGTACGAGTTTATATTTACGGCGAAAAGGGGTGTGAGTATATCCGTTTTCGTATGTAATTGGCCATATTATTAAATGGGCCCACTCCGTGACATGTAACACCACCACAACCGTCACCACATAGCATACTGAGCGACCTGCAAAGACAGCTTTTGCTTCGCCGAGAAGAATGTGCTGTCCTGGTATATCTGTCTGGATGTTCTCGCGAGTAACTTAGGATAATGAGACCTTCGAGCGCTGCTTGCATGCCTCACTAAGCGCGAGAGGATCAACTACTAGTGGGCAGCTATCGTGAGGGCGTCAGGTGAATCAGCAACGCATAAAGCAGGTAGGGACACGACGTACGAGCTGACTTCGGATTGTGCAGTTATGTCGTAAGCTATTGGTCCATGATGCAAGCCGACGTAGTGCACAAACGCTAGCTCGCGAATATTATGTAACGGGTCACACCCTTGCGTGAACTCAAAGCAAGGGTATCGTGCACCTCCAAGCGTACACGAGGCAACCGAGGAAGCGGTAGGTAAGACAGAGGCAACACTGTCTTGGGGAAAAGTAGAACTGTTATATTAATATAATTAAGTCTTTAACCACTGTCTCTCTGTTTGACTTGACTCAATTATACTAATCTAACTGAATGTATGACGACGTCTACTCACCACTCATTGCGCGCGTCTTGCGGCGATTGGTGGGTTGATATCGTCAAGATATCAACCAATGAGCAGACTCTTTGGTCGACCCATCAATATCACCACTATTGACGATATTGTTGAAAGAATATTCAACACAATATTCTTTATTGTCATTATCTCTTCAAATGACAATTTCCATGTAACGGGCTGACCCGTTACATCATCCCCCCCCTTAACTGATAGTCACCGTGTGAATATCAAAAATATGGAAGCCACCCGTTGGGCACCATTGGGACAGGGAGCACTTCTTGGGTCCGTTCCATTCACTTTCGCCCGACCTCGCATAGTTATCATGTCTATGCGGGGTGACTCAAGACACGCACAGCCCGCTGCTGTGCCAGCCTCTGCGGTAGACGATTCGTTGTCTGCTGCTCGTTCTCCACCTGCAGCAACAAGTGCTGCGGGTGCACACGGTATCACACCGCGTGCGCATGATGACCCTGATGTAGAGGTCATCAACTCTGGCGGGTCAGACGTGTCTGACTCGGAAAAGCCTTTGGAGGCATCGCGTTCCCGTGCGGTGCCTCATTCATCCAAGACACTGCCGAACGTACAAACTCGTGACATGCATCACAGTCTGTTTGGCAGTAACGATGAGTTTGATGATGAGTAGGATTGCTCATCACCGCGATCAACTCGTGCTCCTTCGCACGAGCGACTTGACGATGGTGCAAGCCATCGTCATACTGACAACCTGGTACCGACAAGGATACCACTGTGAAGCGTAATGATCTGAAGCCGTGGCGTTTGCCTGAACGGCTCATCAATTGCTTGTCTCACAAGACAAGCCAACACCATCGAATACCCTTATTCGATGCGACTGAGCTTCACGGCTTGACTCCCAGCGCGAGTAAGTTTCGCGCTGAGGAAGATTTTTATCTCGATGTCTTCCTTAGACATCGATGGTACAACGGCAACCAAAAGCGTGACAAGGCCTCGCTTTTGGCTGCGTGGAACGCGTTCGTTCAAAAGGTTAAGAATTTTGGACCAGAAGGGTGGCTTCAAAAACTTGAAGCGGTACGCATCAAGTTTGAAAAGCGAACACCAACCGGTGCAAGGTACCGGTTGCAATGCTTGTCGAGTGAGGCAGGCATTCCTTGCCTCACATGGGGAGACCCTTGTGCGAGTTGTGTTGACAACTCGCAGCGTGCACATAGGGATGTGTACTCCCTAAATTCGCCCTGGGGAAGGGCACATCTCTCGGACGAGATGCGTGACGCGATTGCAAACTTGCAATCCGTCTACAAATGCCAAAAGCGCGTGTAAACCGATGGGCCACAGGACCAATCGGATGGGTCTCGTCATACTGGCGGACGAGACCAGGCACATCCGACATCAGCTGGGAGCGAAGCTCCCAGCTGTTCCAAGAAGATGGATACCCCCGCCACTGGGCGAGGTAGCTCGTCCTTGATCCTGAATCATCACGGTGGTTTAAAATACGCTCCACTAGAAAGCGTTGATCACCGTGCGCATCCACCAAAGGATGTGGTGGAGGAGGAAAGACTTCCTCCAGATGATTCGGTTCACCATCTCGACCCTTACGAGATGGATCGCGCAATCGTTGAAGTGCGCAATAAATTTAGAGCACGAAAAGGAAAGACGTTACGCTCTGACTGACTCTTTGCGGAAGTACCGCAAAGAGGATGAGGCGAACCGTGCGAAGGACCGCGCTGAGTATGCGGTCGCACAGCTGCAGGTCTGGCGCGACGTCCGCTCCTTCTTTGGCAAGCTGGCGACAGCTCACGGAGAGATCTCTCAGTTGCGTTCTGAGGTCTCTTATTTGCGCAATGAGACGAACCGTCTGGAGCGCGAACGCAAGAACTTGATGGATGTTCTCGAACGTGGGGGATATCTTCATCGGAAGAAGAAGGCTCGTACTGACAGTACGGCCTAAGCCTCCCCACGTAAAACGTAGGATGCGTGCGCATCTTACGGTGCGATTAGATCGTGTATGCATTGCCCTTGCGGTGCAACACTCGAAATGGCCCAATGTATTTCGGCAGTAGTTTACTACTGCCGACACTAGTGACTGCATGTCCAGGTAGGTTTACCGTTGACAGTAGTACTAGGTCATTAACCTGTAAATGAAAGAACATTTGCTCTTCCATTCTTGTCTGCGTTCCGTTTCTGACGGTCCACCGCATTTGCAATGGAGTCCTGAACGAAACGGACTATCGCCTCTCGAGTCAGCAGGAAGTTCTCTGCTGACTCTTTGTTTTGTCTTTCAGTGAGCTTCGTGCGCACTACTAAGAGATTGTTCTCTTCTTCAGCGAGGTTGTCCTCTTCCTCGCTGGCATAATCGTTGTCGATGCTGAATATACCAGCATCGTCATCATCGTCCGAATCAATAATAGCGTCGCCGCTATTATTGAGGTGATCTTCTTCATCGATGTCGACATTGATCGACATCGGCATCATGCGTGACGACGTTAGCGTCGACTCGTGATGAGCAAGAGCCAGAACGGTTTTTGCTCGAGCGAGTCCCTCCCCCTTATCCAAGAGTCACACTCTAAAAGAGTGGGCACTCGTGGATGGCGTAAACCATTTACGTAAAACGGTGTGTGCTGTGTTGAAGCATGCACCGAATTATTGATGGCGAATTCCACCATTGGAAGGAATTCGCTTCAACTCGAAAACGAGTGGACATATCCTCGAAGGATCTCTTCGAGGACACGGTTCGCACGTTCCGTCTGACCATCTGTTTCTGGATGGTCAGAACTGGACATCGTCAATCGTGTTCCAAGAGAACGGAACACGGATTGCTAAATGCCGCCGTGAATCGAGGGTCACGGTCGGATACGAGTTCACGGGGTAACCCGTAGAGTCTAAAGACCGTGTCGAGAAAGACACGAGCACAACCTTGAGCCTTGATAGACTCGGGTACAGCAGCAAGATGGACCATCTTGCTGAATCGGTCAAAAAACACAAGAATACCATTATTCTTGTGAGCGTCTTCGGGAAAACCGAAGACGAAGTCCATTGAAACGGACTGTCAGCACTATGTCGGAACAGGCAGAGGCTGCAATGGCGCACGGGATGAAGGACTAGGCTTCACCCGTTGACAAACCTCGCAAGCACGTATGTACTTGCGTACAAACTGATACTAGCGGAACCAGTAAAAGTCACGACTTATCGTGAGGTAAGTCTTTTCTCTACCACGATGGCCGCTTTTTGGGGCATCGTAACACTCATACATGATGCGTAAACGCAAATCATGATGGGCGGGTACGACGACACGAGGCGTGTCGTCGGCAACAGCTGTATAGTACAGCAATCCGTTGCGTGTACTATGCCGATCCGAGGAAAATCGGTACAAAGCCGGTAAATCCCTCATTGATTTACTGGATGGATTCCACAGATGATTCATTAATCGGAGAAGATCCTAATCTTCTGCGGATGCCTTTCGTTTGTCGTCAAGCAAGCTTGAAGACGGAACACTGACTGACAGTGTCGCAACAGTGGGCTTATCCTCACTGTTGGATTGTGCGTCCGGCTCGAAATCGGGCCGGCGCGAAAGCGCATCAGCGACGACATTGAGTCGTCCTGGTTTATAATCCACAGAGAAGTTGTACTACGCAAAAAAAACATCCACCTCGCCATCCTTTGCGAGAGGGGCGGGCTGTTTACGGCCGTATGTAGTGACGCATGGTCCGTATGGAGAACAAACGGTCTATCTCCGAGGAGATCGACGCGAAACTTAGCCAGTGCATACTTCATGGCAAGGAGTTCCTTGTCACGCACTGGGTAATTGCGCTCAGCTGCCTGCAGCTGACGCGACTGATAACAGATGACGCGTTCTGCGCCATCTGCATCAAATTGCATTAACTCACAGCCAATCGCAAAATCGCTGGCGTCACAGACCACATGAAATGGTCTGTCCTGATCTGCAATCGCCAAGATCGGCGATTGCATCAAGCTTTGCTTGATACCTTCAAAGGAACGCTGGCACTCAGCGTTCCATGACCACTTGACATTTTTCTTGAGAAAGCAAGAAAGATGTACCATCATTTCGGCGTAGTTGCGCGAGTACTTGTGCAAGTACGCCGCTAGTCCAAGCAAATTACTAATTTCCTTGACATCGACTGGCACTGGCCAGTCGGTGACCACGTTGATCTTTTCGGGATCAGGTCGTACGCCGTGTTTACCCACGATGCACCCAAGAAGTGGTATTTCGCTAGCCGCGAATATACACTTCTTGAGGTTGACGTACAGCTTATTCTTGCGCACAAGTTGAGGGACTTGACGAACGTGAGTTCTATGAAGTTCAACGTCCGTCTTTCCGTCCATAGCCCGACTATGGACGAACACATCGTCGAAGTAACTCGGTGCGAAATCACGCACCGGTCTCAACAGATTTGTGACACATCTGTTGAACGTTGCAGGGGCATTGCTCAGCCCCTGTGGCATAACCAGCCACTCCCACAGCATACAGCTGGGGGTGCTCACTGCTGTGTACGGGATGTCTCGTTCACGCATAAGGATCTGTTAGAATTCGTCCATCAGATCCATGGACGAACCATCTATAATGACGTCCTTCCTCGGTATCGGCGTCTGAGCCGGTACCGTTGCAGCATTCAATTTGTTAAATGCGTGCACTATCCGCCATCCTCCTGTGGCCTTTCGCACACAGAAGGTCGTAGAGCTGTGAGGGAAAGTTGATTCCCTCACATGGTCCGCAGCTAATCGACCGGCAAAGAACTTGTCGATCGCTATCACCTGTTCACGAGGCAGTGGCCACTGCTTCATGACACAGTACTTCGAGCCCGGTCTGAGCTCGATCTCGTGTCGAGTGCCTTTGCCCTTAGGCATCTCGCAAGGTACGGATTCAGGGAACACATCCTTCAATTCGATCAAATCCTTAAACAAAGGATTTGCCTGAAGTGACTCCCAGGATTGAGACGTGTATCCCTCAACCCGAGTCTTCTCATCGAGGACACTTTCGTCCCTCGATGAGCTGCTGAGAACCCGTTCGTTCTCAGCAAATACTGTTGCCGACCGAATATCGGCCACATACTCATCCTCTGTGACGAGTTGGCAGATCTGCTTGACTTTGCCACTACGCAGATCACGCAAGAACCGTTTCGGTTCTAGCGTTGGCAACTGACTTATCTCCGAAGTTAACTTCGGAGGCACAATCAGATCAAGTGTATAAGCGCCTACGCTCGAACCGTCATTAACTAAGACGTTCAACGTGTCGGTTTCTTCCTGGGAACTTGCTTCCACACGTTAATGAGGGCCTAATCCCTCAGCAAGCGACTCTTGAGGAATTCCTTCCTCAAGTACGTGGGGACTTATTCCCTCGACGGCTTCTGACTGTGGCTGTCCAACCACAGTCAGGCACCGATCCTCTACGATCAACTCTCCAGTCGACCTAGGATTTCCATGTTGCCCTTTGAAGGCAACAGGTTTCTTTTGTCTAAGATTCTGCCCGCTAGGCATTCATCTATGTCTCGGTCCACTCGACTTCTTCGAGTGGTGGACCTTCGGCGCCGCCTGTACTTCTGTACAGTCGCCGGGAGCTTGCTCCATAGTGTAGTGATCAACTACACTGTGATCTTGTGCAGTCGTGCTAACGGCCGTACCGCAATTGAGGCCATCGCACTCACTCGCAGTACATCCACACGCTTGGGGACTCTCCAAGATGTTCATCAGATGGCCATCTGATGAACAAGCGGCAGGTATCTTTACTGATCGATGCTGCCAGCTCACTCTTGGCTCGTACCTTCTGAGCCAAGGTAATACCAGGATGACATCAAATTTGTCATCCAGATCCAGTACGATGAAGTCATCATCGTACTGTTCGCCCTCTAACGTGTAGTGGATTCCTACTACACGTTTCTCAACGGTAATCGATGCGCCTGTTGCAAGGCGCACCGTCATCCTCGTGAGGGGAATGTCGCGCTCAACGAACTTGAGCCTACGACCCTCTAGTGACTGGCGACGAACAAAGTTGTTCGACGCCCCACAGTCTTCTAGGGCACGGAGCGACAAATCATTTGTCGCTTCCAACTTCAAGGTGATGAGCGAAACGTCATCACCAGGTGCAGAGACACACAATGATTGTGTATCTGGAGCAACTTCCGTCAAGAGATTTGCAAGTTCTCTTGAGGTTGCTGGATCAGTAGGGTGTTCCGCCCCTACTGACCCCGACCATTTTTTGATGGTCAGTCTGGCTGTTGCGGATTCGCAACAGCGCTGGACCCACGCCCATTGCCCTTTCTGGCAAAAGGTCGTCCATTTCGCTCAGTACTGTTTGGTACTGGGAGAGGAGCACTACACTCATATGCGTAGTGCCCTTACTTCTGACAGCGATTGCATTTCTGCATTCGCTTGTTGTTTGAAGAGCGAGGTCTCTCGCTCTCAACATAACAGAGGTCCATTGGTTCTGGACCTCCGGTCTCGTGTCGTCTAGGTGGACGATAAGAGTTTGAGCTATCATGAGCCAGTCTCATGCTAAAGTCTTCCTGTTCCGCGACTGATATCGCTTCTGTACGCGTATTCAGCTCCAGGCGGAACAGGTGGCTCCTGACGGGCCCTTCTGCGAGTCCTTGCATGAACACCGTAATCAACGTGTGTTCATTTACCGGGTTGGCAGTTATACTACTCGCAAGGAGTCGTATATGTTGGGCGTAAGCGTGAACATCACGCTTACCCTGCTTGAGTTTCAGTAGCTCTGAACGAGCTCTGAACTCTGCGCGTGGCGTCTCAAACGTTTGTCTGAGCCGGGACTTGAAGTCATCTAGCGACCTAAACACATTTGGATCGCTACTCTCGAGCCCCAGAGACCAAGTTTTGGCACGTCCTGCCAAGTGGGTTTGAGCAAATGTAAGTTTCATTTTCTCATCGTCGACACGACGTGCCTTCAAGGCTCTGTCGAGTTCGACGAACCACAATAACAGGGAGTCCTCCGGGACTCCTCTGTACTTTGAGATGTCAACCTTCATGACCTCGGGACGACGCGAATGTGTCGTCCCGCCTACAGCAGCATGGAATTGCTGCTGTCTCAACAGCTCCGTCTGTTGAGCACCGAGTTCTCTCAACTGCTCGGCCTGTTGAGAGCCTTGCTGGTGAAGCAAGGCTACTTTCTCCCTCTCGATGGCAAGTTCATTCTGAATGAACTTGGCTATAGCGGCATGTTGTTGGTCTCTGTTGAGAGACTCCAACATGGCGCTAATAGCGACCTCGGCTACGGTAGAACTCATGCGTTCTACCGCACTCCATTCGATGTCACTCAAATGGTTAAACCCCTCACGCGTGGCGTGAAAGGTCTCCTCATCATCCATCATGTTCATGGTGGATGATGTGGAGGTGGTCGCTGGAAGGACTACAAAGTGCTATCAGGTGTAACGGGGAACACCCTTGCGTGAACTCAAAGCAAGGGTATCGTGCACCGCCAAGCGTATACGGGGCAACCGAGGAAGCGGTAGGTAAGACAGAGGCAACACTGTCTTGGGGAAAAGTAGAACTGTTATATTAATATAATTAAGTCTTTAACCACTGTCTCTCTGTTTGACTTAACTCAATTATACTAATCTAACTGAATGTATGACGACGTCTACTCACCACTCATTGCGCGCGTCTTGCGGCGATTGGTGGGTTGATATCGTCAAGATATCAACCAATGAGCAGACTCTTTGGTCGACCCATCAATATCACCACTATTGGTGATATTTTTAAAAGAATATTCAACACAATATTCTTTATTGTCATTATCTCTTCAAATGACAATTTCCATGTAACGGGCTGCCCCGTTACACGACGCCAATCAATCGAGTCTGTTAACCACATTGTAGTGTGTGCGGCTGCATTGTCCTCGGGACCCGCCAAGTTTTACTCTACTCGGACGCGGGTGAAGCGGTTGTTAAGCCAGTTGCTGTACTCGCGTATGGAGTCATGCTGACTAGTGAGCTCTCGACGTTTGCGCAAATCATCTGCTCTCGTGATTATCTCCACCTGCTCGTGGAACTTTTCGCTACCGATGACATCGCTGCCCTTTATGAACCCGTAGAACATCCGCAGGTGTTTCGGCTTGATATGATGTCGCCCGTAGTTCTCATACGTGTTGGCCACGTGAGTCGTTTTGATCTGCTGAGCTACGGTAGCGTCGCCCTCCATGCCATTGCCGCTCCCATACTTTGGCGCGTTCGAAGACGCTGTTCGTGGCACGACAAGAGTCACGTCGTCGTCGTCATCGTACAATCACCACAACCATAACCGTCTCTCGCCCGTGTCGTCGCCGGCCATGACTGGCGAGCCCTGGGTACAGAACGCACCAGCAAGCACCAGCGTCGCCACTCGTGGCTTAAAGCGTCACTTGCCACAGCAGTAGCAGCAGCAGTACAGCGGTCCACTGCGCAACGGGTACGAGTCCACCAACAAGATTGGAGGAGGAGGAGGATGGCCAAGTGTCCAGATGCTGCCCCTGCAGCAGAAAGCTATGAGTGCAGCTGGTACGACATCGACGACCGTGTCTCGCCGTGCATCGAGCAGCTTGAGTGGATCGGGCATCCCTGTGAAGACCAGCATTGCTAGTGCTGGTGCTGGTGGTAGTAGCTCTAGTGCCACCGCATCTCGTCTTCGCTTTTTGCATGTACCGAAAGCGTATGGCGATCCACCAAGTGAAGATCCAAGGCAGTATTAGCCGCTCGGGGAAGCCCGTCATCCGCGTGATAGTACGCGCTACGAGACGTGGACATCGAAGCAACTTCGTACGAAGTGCTCGCACTTGAAACTGCGTGGCCTGAAGAACGTGAAGAAGCACGTGATGGTCGAGGCACCGTATCGATACTATCGGAATCAGCGGCTAAAAGACATGGCAAACGCTGCTAGTATCGACAAGACCGTTGGTAGCA
Source organism: Hyaloperonospora brassicae (assembly GCA_947650285.1). Lineage (NCBI taxonomy): Eukaryota > Oomycota > Peronosporomycetes > Peronosporales > Peronosporaceae > Hyaloperonospora > Hyaloperonospora brassicae. The sequence continues at coordinate 205,576 of CANTFL010000251.1, read as the reverse complement.
CTAGTAGTGCAGCTCTGCAGCACAAACAGACCATGTCACCACAGCAGCACCCGCAACGGATGGAAGGGAGACGACCATCTAGCAATGGCGCAAGTTCGATGTCGGGATCACGTTCGAATACACCGTATCGATCACGGTATGAGCAGCGTAGTGTTGGTCCGACGTTGCAGTCCCAATATGGCTCTTCACGTTCTCGGAGTTATGTCAACTACGGCAGTCAGAGTCCGTCTCCGCCTCGAGTGGTGGCAGAAGTGGAGGTCCGCGATCGCAGCGAGATGACTCGCTTACTACGAGTCGACAGTGCCTTGATAAGGAATTAAAAGGAGACCCGCATCCGAAGGAAGTGCCCGTGACGTCAGAAGATGTGATCCGCCTCGTGGATGTTGTGCTGTCGCCCGATTTCGTTGACCGGTTGGCCGCAGAGCAGTCGCGTTGGCAGTTTTGGGTCGACATTCGTGAAATGTACATTGCGCTGCTGAGCCGTCAGCATCCGCCCGGATCTGCTGGTTCACGAGCAGAACGGAATTCTGTTGGCACAGGCGGCAGCGCGACGAACTCGCGCAAGTGGAGCAGCGTGCAGCTGTGGGAGATCTGGAAAGAGCTCACGTTTGCGTACACCAAGACGTGCTTTGAGTTTATAACTGCTGGTATGAACAAGAGTGAGCAAATCTGCATATCGCTTCTGCTTGCTGAGGGTCACGTTGATTGAGCTCGTTCCGTGTTGCGCTGGCTAGCAACAAAGGAGTCGACACCCCTTGACGAGATGCGAACGTGATAGCGACTGCTATCGAGGAATATGTCGGCACCATGCGGGCTTGAAAGATGTACTGACTTGATGTTGCCCATGAGTGCTGTATCACTTGCAGCAAACAATTGAGCTCGGCACGGACTGTATACGTTTCCATAGGAAGACTCGCCAACTGGTGTCTGCAGACCTCGTCGATCCTATCGTCTCTCTCTTTCCGTGTCGCGTCCTCCGTTCTCGGCAGATCTCGTCCTACTGGTCTGCTCGCAAATGAAGGCAGCTCGCGATGGGTTCCAGCCATGCCTTCGGTTCGTTCTCGTGTTGTCAAACTGTAGAACAAATGCTTCCTATCCTAGAAACAAAGAGACAGGTAGGACGGCAGCTAAGTTTTCGTCGTCTCAGTACGTCTGACCCGCCGATCTTGCAACCGTCGGGCTTGTCGTGTTCTTGCGCTCGAACCCCTTGTGAGTTTTGAGACCAACGTGTATTCTGTGCGATGTTGTGTCGCTGCTAGCCGATATGTTCGCGCTTTTCCGTGTGTTTCCTCGCTAGTTTTTTGCTAGCATACCATGTAGGGCGGGCGATGAGTACACATCAACACGGCGTCATTTATTTGTAACGAAGTATCCCGTTGCGTGAAATTACCATTGTGCGAAATGGTAATAAAGAATATTACGCTGAATTTTCCTTTTAACACTATCAATAATTATAGTAATAATATAGTTTACATGACCCATTGGTCATTATTGTGAATATATATATACCTATCGCTGCTAGTCGCGCGCAATGGGTGGTGAGTGAACGTCATCATACGTTTAGTTATATCAAATAATTAATTTAGGTCAAAACGGAGAACAATCGTTAAAGGACTTAGTTGTATTCAATAACAGTTTTACTTTTCCTACAACTACAGTCTCGCCTTAGTTGTTTGTCCTTCCTCTGTGTAGTGCTTGCACCTAGCAGGGCACTGACCTTCACTGTTGTCAGTGAATGTTAACTCCTACTAGTGTTCCAGTGCGAGGTTAGTAGTGCCCCGTCACACCTGGAAGCACTTTGTAGTCCGTCATAGGACCACTGGCGCACCGCCCAACATGAACATGTTGGACGATGTAGAAGGCGACAGCTTTCACGGAACTCGTGAAAGCTACTATTATTTGAGCGATGTTGAATCAAGTGCAATCTGTAGAATGAGTTATAAAGTTAGCGAAGAAGCTGTCTGGGCTACGCTGTCTCTTGGGGACAGCATCAGAAAGCTCATGCGACGAGAACTTGATGCATCGCAAGCGGAGGTGACCGCGTTGCGACAAGAAGATCATCAGAGGACTGAGATGCGAAGAGAGCAACAGTCTCAGTCCGCAAAGTCGGCGCTCACGCGTCGATGGGAGACTACTGAATTAGCGATCCCAAAGTACAAGGGAATCGAGAATGTAATTCTGATGAGATAGTTCGTCGAGGTAGACGGTGCCATCGAGACCCGTTGTATCGACGATGAGCGAATACAAAATGCATTTGTTCAGTCATACCTGGTAGGGGATGTCAGAAAATAGAGCCTTGAATTTCAAGTTGCACGAACCAGGTGTGCTTATGTTGTTAAATATTGTCAAGACAGAGTTAAGCGAGATGTGGTGAAGAGACTTTAGCCTCGAGATATCTGTGAGAGGGTCAGAGAACAAAGAGCCGGCAACCGAATGGTCTGCGACTTTGCGTCGCCGACTGATTTGTCAGCGGCTTAAGCAACATCGACGAGGTTCGGCAGCTCGGGTGTCAGCGACTCAGGTGTCGGCGACTCAGGTGTAGCGCAGAATGCGAGAACATCGAACGACAGATTTGTGGTGAAGTCGATTTCATAAAATTACTTTTAGTGAGTGTCGATCGTCCACTTGCCCAGACTTATTGACTCACGAAGGGGGTACTCCGATCCGTGCCTTGATGTATAACCTTGTGCTCACCTTGTGTACCCTTAGGTTGGGCTGGCTTGAGCTCTTCGTAATGGCCTTGGGAGACGTCGATCTCACTGAGAGATTGGGTTGAGCGTTCGCTTCCGGTGTGGAAATCTTCACACCACGAACATGGGTTCTGCGATCCTGATCTTGAGTCGCGGCAGTCACTATTTGGCGATGTCGCGATCTCGATCTTGAATCACATCGATCTCGATTTGTCTTCGGGATCGGGGTCTTCGCTGTGCGGAAATCTTCACTCAGCAAATAGTTGTCTTGCGTCGATCTTGCGTTGGGATCGGTCCGATCTAGTCTCGGGATCGGCTGATCTTGCTGGAAGTGCGCAGTGTGGGCCAGATAGGTGTCCTGTTTCGCCTAAATGAAACGTGCGGATCAATCCGGTGGATCGCTTCGGTCTTGCTCGGTCTTGTCTTGAACTCCTTGTCCAGATCTTCTGACCACTTGAGCTGTCTCGCGATCTTGTAACCAATGTCCTTTTCCTTTTCCTGATGTTGCTGCTACCCTAGCAGTTGAGTTGAGTGTGAGTACTTGATCGATCCGGGCCAAATATCCCGAGATCGCTCTTCTCGATCTTGGCCAACAATCCAAGATCGGTCTTCAGTGTCCTTGTAACACGCGCGCCTTGACCCGCCGGGGAAGCCAAATCAATCTTGCCCGGAGAAGAGGGGAGGGGAACGTGCGTCGTGAGCAGACGAAGTAGGGTTCAAGTCTGTTTATTAACCAACCAAATTACTAGCCAACCTATCCTTACGCCTATTCCAAAATATAGGTCACTCTTCAAACCGATATCACCTTTAAGCTTGACCGCCTCCTTGAACACGTGTCGAAATTTCATGACCTGTACTATAAAGATAGCGCCAATATCCCCGATATCGTACCTAAACACCAAACGAGGACGAAATCCCAACCCGGTACCAAATTCCCGTTTTTGGTACCGGAGAGCACTAAATATTACTCAAATATCTAATTCGTCTACATCCACTTTGCGACGTCAATCCAACCGGCTTCAACTGGCTATTTCGGTCTGAACTTTGAGACATCACTCATGGATCTTCAACAAGCGTATTCATCATGATCCTATGGCTCCATCAACGACATATCCGTAATCCATAGAGAACAAGACCGATCTGATGCCCGATTCGAGATAATTGAGGATCGACACAGTATAATTCAACAGTAGACATTCTCCAGTTTATCGTGTGTGCTCCAATACCATCCTTCAAGGTTTATCGGATCAGCGGGACCATCCACGCGTCTTGAAATAGCCATCTGGACTCCCATAAGTGTTCAAACTTCCAGATCGGGCTATAACTAACCAAAATCAGTACTCCCATTGTGGGGACTGGTAAACAGCATCAACGATCTGCAGGATGTTGCACCTTGGTTACAGGATCACATCGCATCACCTGGTACCATGTTCACCTCTTCCAGAGATATCCTGCCACAGTCTTCATGATCGTTGTCGATACCAGTCAATATGACATTCCACAGGTTCACACATCAAGAGACTTTCGTGTGAAGATTTGTGACCCAGTCTTCACCTGCTTCAACACCCACATTCTTGTCCTTGACCAACCTTCAAGCGGATCGCTTGACTTCATCCCTTACCTCGTCCCAGATCGCACCATGGAAAGCGTCTATACCTGCGACTCGTCCCAGATTGTTCCATGGAAATCATCCCTTTCTACACCTCGTCTCAGATTGTTCCACATCCATCATTCTGTCGACAGTTGGATCGGTTCGTTGACCTCCTTGTGATCACCTTCCATCTCCTATTGAATCGCTAGATCACTTGATGTCATTTTACACCAGTAAGTAGCGCCTCAATTAGGTGGCCACCGATCCACGTGCCCCAATTCGATTAGTGATTTTGCCACAACCTCCCCTGTACTGAAGTCCTTTGTACAGAAATTGACCGCAATTCAGTCACTCATTGACTTCGATTCGAGCCCTCAAGTCCATCTCATGGCCTCTCCTACGCGTGCCCCCACCTTGCCGATCTCTTGGGAAGGCTCCACCGTGCTTCTGTATCCGGATCGCGATCCGTTGCCCGGATCGCCAGATCACGGGGGCATACTACAACGGTATCAAATCGGCCTGGGTCTATAAGTGATCTTGGTCTGGCCGGATCGATATTGATCGTCACGGGATCGCCAGATCGACGATCAACTAGACCTATGTCTTCAGCCCGAGACCTGTTGTCCAGATCGCCAGATCGCGGGGGGCATGCTCCAATAGTCCCAGATCGCCTTAAATTTATCGAACATTTCGGCCCGGCCGAATAGCTATCGATCTCCTCGACGAGTATATGAGAGCCACGTTGTCTACTGGATAATCTCGTGGTGCGATCGTTTAGACCGTGAACACCGCACTTGATTCCCCGAGAGTGTGTGCGGAAGACATCGGACAAGTTTGGCTACAATCTCCCATTTGTGGCATTGTAAAGTCACGGTCTCCAGTCAAGCAGATACCATTCACGCGCTGCCGTAGTCGCACCGAGAGGCCGTCGCGCGGTAAGATCGCTTGCAAGAACAGATCGACTCTCTGCACATATCGGCCGTTCCGTTTGTCTCCTACCTCCAGCGCCAGTACGATGTGAAGCAAGGTCAATACGTTAATACTGCACATTCTTTGAACATATGCAAGCTGTATTTGACGAGCACCCAAGATCAATCGGCGCAGATTCTTTATCTGCAATAGTTGTTGCAGGCCGAAAATCGAGATCGGGCCAACCTGGAGCAACAGATCAACACTTCGGAAAATCAAGTCCGGTCTCTTCAAGTCGATATTAATAACCTCCGGCAGCAGTGTGATCAGATGGCCCCCAACCATTCCTACCTCGAAACGGAAATTTTAAGGTTGAAGACCGAGTTGGGTCAGTCTCGGGCAGCGGTCGAAGATGGCTTGGCTTCAATCAGCGATCTTATTCAGCAAGTGTATTATTTGACTTTTTTTAGAAAGACAGACACAGTCACAGGTGGAGAATGTCAACATCCGCCGTCACCTCAAGGAGCACACCGCGGTATACTACTTGTTAAGAAGGGCGGAGCAAGATCGGAATCGGCCCATAGCAGAACAACGTAATCTCCTCGACACACTGAATAGAGCCATTCTCGGGTCCCATGCACCTGCTTTGACCGCTCGGCCGACACCAATGAGTGCTACTCCGGATAGATCGCTCCTTTCTTTCGTTACCCAGGGATCGAGATCGCTTGCCCGTAGGTCCAGATCGAGATCATCTGCCCCGCCTGCCAAGCGTCGACGTGTTCAACCAAGGTCACGATCCAAAGATTCTTCCGCCACCCGTTCAGGCTCCTGGATTTTGTCGTTGAACCCTTTAACACCTTCCACGAAGCCTCCAATATCTACCACATCAGCGCTTTCGTACAATTCTTCTTCGAAATCTCCATTTACAGCTTCTGGGATTGATTCGGCAAGTGGGGAGTCGGCCGAGTCTGGATTAAGCTCGGACGATTCAACTCGATCCGTGTTATCTTAATCGAGATCGGCCGCTCGTCGTCAGACGAGATCGGATGTCCGATCCGCCACTCCTGACCCCTCCCAAACTGCTCCAATAGATTTCCCTTCGTCCGTGACAGCCGCAATTGACCAAGAACTTTCACTTCCGCCCCACCGAGCAAAATCGGAGCCTCGTTATCTCTCCTACTCGTCTACTAAGGGCACGACTGCTCCCGTGAATGACAACCAGGATGATTCTGACTCTGGAGATGTGGATGTGTCATTGCCGGAAGAAACACTCAGCGAGATCGGTTCGGATAATTCGTCTCGTGGATCCACTGCACTTTCATCCCTCCATTTGTCCGACAGCGACTGCAGTATGGTCATTCCGGCGCGCCAAGTGGCTAACATAGTCCTCTCTCCTGCAGATTTAGACAATCTTCCTCCATTCCAGCTACCACGGGATCGGTGGATTCCAAATTGTCCGGCACCTTCTCGACGGGTAGCCTCCAAGATCGCTCCTTGGTCAGTTCCGCGGATCGCGATGGTTTGCGTGAGGACCATGACTATTGAGCTGTTGTTTCACCACTAATTAAGCCCAGGCATTTTCTATTCCCTTCATACCCTCGCGGGTGGACCCCGTCTACGGGGTTTGGGCACCTGGGCTGATATCGAGGCAAAATCTCGAGGCTCTGTATGCTACATTCCCTTGGAATAATATCGTGATCCCCGTGAACCCGATATCGTTCTCCATGTCTAGATGGTTTCGTGACATAAGAACTCTCTACCTGGAGCTTGAGTACACTCATCGACAAGCTCTGTGGGAATCCAACCATGACTTCCTGATCTCTCTGGCTCAGGGACGATCCGAACGGTTCATGCAAGCGTTTTGACGTCAACAAAATAGCTACGATCTCGCTTTATGGCGCATTGGAAAAATTCTTGTAGATGATACTCATAGGCATGATTGCTGGCCACTGAGATCTTGGCATCTTGCTGGGCCCCTTCTTTCTCCATTATCCGCGCTCCCATGAAGAGCGGGTTTGGTATCCAGGGTTAGGACATTCTGACGACCCCGCCGACCTGCTAGAGGCGTTGGACATGGCAGAACAAGAGGATCCTTGGCGCAACCAGTTCTATAACGCCTATTGGGATTACCCCAGATCGCGGATCCGTCGTCTACAGGACAAGTTCAAGCCTGCTCAAATTATAGTCCAAGATCGATGTCCGAGTCCGATGGTCTTTCATAATCGTGTACGTCGTTCAATCATCTTCTGTGGTAATTCATTCTTTTCCACCCCCACAACCTCGATCCTTTCTCGCTCCACATCATTCAGTAAGTGATTCACTTGACTGTCTCCATACTCACAAAACTAGCCTTAATTTAACAGCATCTACTACCTCCTAGTACATCTTGACACCCCATCCATCAGCGTATGCTACCACCTAGCACACCCTGCAACCCATCCATCAGCATATTCCGCCTCCCAGCATACTTGTCCATATCGTTAAGGTTCGTCCGACCTGCCTTCGTGAGATTGCATCACTTCGAAACGATTTCGACTCACTCGGTTCCGTTCAAACTCTTGCAAGATCGCTCCAAAACTCAGATCGGCCTCGTCCACCCGACTCAGGTCGGGATATCCCTTCCATTTCACCATAAACGGTCGGTGTGATCGCCCATAAAGGGTTTCCCGACCAGATCGCACGTCTAATACCTATTCCACATCATATTATCCCTCCTCAAGATCGTTCTACCGACTGTCTTCTGGTAGCAGAGCTTCGTCAAAAATCAAGCGATCGACCTCATCCAACGTAAGCTGGCCTTTCGGCCGCTCGGGGAACGTCTTTACTCTCTTCAGCCTTGATAGATGTACAATCGGAAACAGTCGATATGGGGTCCTAGCGATCTCCAATTTTACAGCGTGATCTTTACATATATCCGCAACCCGGAATGGACCATACCACATATGTGCTAGCTCTTTGCACACCCTTCCTTGACTCGATTCAAGTATAGGCAAACTTGTGTCCCCACTTCTATCCCATGTTGCTCCAGGTCTTCATTGTGTCTATTCACTCGCTCCTGGATCGCGGCTCGTAAGTGATCGTTCACTGCAGATCAGTCTCGCTGGTCTTGTCTTTGGATTCTGTATCTCTACCAGTTTGGATCGCGATATCGTGTTTCCGTGTTCCCTACTGATAGCGTAGATTCCAGTGTCGAATGCGAGTCTTACCCATGAATCAGATAGAATGAGGTTTTCCCCCGGGTCCGATCTTGTGCGGTGTTGATCAAAAATGTGAGCCGTTCAGCGTACTTATCCCAATCCTGTTGGTTGACATCGGCCACACAAATCTTCAGCGACCGCGTCAAGGTTTGCACCATTCTTTCGGCCTTTTTATTTGCTTGTGGCATATAGGCCATGGTAGCACGATGCTTTTGCCCTACGATCTGACTTAAGGCTTAAAGAAATCGGACAGAAATCCCGGTTTCCGAACGTGACTGATAGCCTCGCAAGATCCGAAGCGTCGGAACACACATTCTTCGTAATTTTCTGCAATCTTCTAAGCTGTCCGTGATGAGCAAGCTTATGCGATCACATACCCCGAGAATAATCTACCGAAATTAGCAGATCCGTATTCCCTTTTAGCAATTTGGGCAAAGACGGGATATGATCCATTGCGATGATCTGTAATGGATAGGTTGCTTGTAAGTTGCCCGGGGATCTCCCATTAATCATCGAACTTCCTTTTCCATTTTTACAGTCCGTACATTCGACCACATATCTTTGCACACTCCGATACAGTCCTCTTTAATATAGTCGCGATCTGATTCTCTGGTAAGTTCTGCCGATACCCTGATGGCCTCCTTCCAGACTCGTATGATAGTGATGCAAAAAAATTCTGTTGCAACGTCTCAGGGACAACCAACCGTATCAAACCATCGCGATCCTCTGACTCTCTTTTCACCATGGGGCAGAAAAATAGCAGATCGTTCTCATCGATCTCGTACTCCGATGCCAGTTTTGCGCACATCTTCACTTCTCCCGCGTCCAAGTTTTATACATCACCACTTAGATACTTCTTGAGATTAACAATCCAACGCTCTTCATCTTGGGCTTGGACAATTCGTCGGATCCGAATCCTCTGCACTATCTCCTCCTGTATCACTTCAGGTTCATGACGTATCCTCCTGGCTGATCTCGTGATCGCAGTTACCCGAGCCAGCTGACCATCTTACTTGGGCTTCAACAATTAATTGAGACGGTTCAGAGTCATTAGATCTTGCCGATCGTCGTCGGCTACAACAGTTCTTCCTGTTTCGTTCTGCTATGCTATGCTGGCTAGTCGATCTGCACTTTTGTTCCATTCTCGCTATATATGTAGAAACTCGTGACTAGGCCAAGATCGCAATTTCATTAACGCTCAATGCCTGAGAAGTTGCAGGCCCAGTGCTTTGCAGTCGATCTCACCACGCATCTGTCGAATCACCAAGTTGGAGTCTCCGCACAGAATTACTCGCCTTCTGTCCAGATCGGCCAGTAAATCGAAGCATAACAGCAATCCATTATACTCAGCTTCATTCAAGGTGAGGTCGAGAGCATATCTGAATTCTGCCGCCACGATCGTCCACTCGGGTAACCTCCATATCACAGCACTGTACGACCCTCCTTTCTTTTTACCCTCGCCGATCCATCGAAACTGGCCAACAGCAACTTCTCATCTGCTTCCACCGTTGGAGGAGGCGTCGATATTTTGAGTCGGCAGTCCTTTCGGGGGAAATCGCAATCAGCATCTCTTCCACCTCTTCTCTCGGGGTGATACTCGTTGCTAGCATGCCCAAAATCTCTTCTTCTCCTTTTTGCACCTCTTCACCTCCATAACCCATTTCGACATCAAAGCAGCCCACCGTCCTAATCTCCCGTTGAGCCCTCAAGATTGAATCAACCACGCTAACGTAGAATGTCGAGTCAGCACAGGGATCTCCCGCGAAGCAAGCGTAGTATAGCATACATCCAAAACACGAAGTAACGCCAACACTTCCTTCTCCACCGTTCCGTAGTCAAGCTCATTAGCCTTCAAAGTGCGGCTAGTAAACGTCACCGGATGGTACACGCCATCCTACTCCTGTATCAGGGCCGCTGAAACAGCCCACTTGCTAGCGTAGACCACGATTACGGGAGGGCGATCCGGGTCGAAATGTTTCAGCATGGAAGCTGTATCTATCTTATCTTTCAGCATCGTGAACGCAAACTTAGCTTCCTTTCATCGATTTTCATTCGACCATTCGTCTTCTGCTGCGAGCTGAGATCGGCCGATCTCAAAGAAATCCGAATCCCTTAGCTCGAATAACACAGCGGCGTATACTGCAAAATCCTCAATAAAACTGCGGTATTAATTCAGGCTCCCGAGAAAGGATTGCATCTTTCGCAGCGCGCTAGGAAACGGAATGTTGACCAACGACTCCAAGCTCTTGAGCTGAGCCTCCAGACCATCCATTGACACTCGATGTCCCAAATAATCAACCTTACGCCACCCCCAAATACTCTTCGTGAGACCAATATACAGATTCCACTTATCACATGCTTCTATCAGTCGTTCCACTTTTGCGTACAGAGATTCCCATGACGTGGCTAATATGAGAATATTTTCAATATAAGATCGGTATAGAAGGTCGTCGATCTGTCTGAGGTTCTCCATCATTGAACACGTTGATCGGGCCATCAGAGGCTGATCTCTGACCGATGTTGAGATACCCTTACAGCGCAATGTCAACCAGACGCTGGTAAATCAGGGGCGCGTTATTAATCCCAAAAGGCATTCGCAGCCACTCGAACAGGTCAAACGGCGTGACAAACGATGAGATCAGTTTAGCTCGCTCGGTTATTTCCACTACCCAGAATCCACTGGCCATGTCTAGCGAACAGTACCATAGAGCTTTATCCAGATCTTCCAGCAGATCGCTGATCAACGGCATGAACAAATCATCAGGCGCGTCAGGTGATTCACTCATCGACAATCAATACAGAGGCGAATATCCACTCCAGCCTTCTTGGTGACCACCACTATCGGAGATCCTCAAGGTGACGTGGTAGGCTGAACGATATTGGCCACTAGTAACCCTTTGATGAGCTCCGACAGCTTCTCCCTGAATTTAGGCGCGACCGGGCAGAATCTCTGTTCTATCGTTGCAGCCCCACCGACATCGATATCACAAATCGCACCTCGAGTTGCTGGCGGTAGAGCGTTGCCCTTCCCCATAAAAAGGTGGCGGCTCTTCCATATAAACGACCTCAGTCTTTGTTGGTCGGTGGTGAGAGGAACATTACTATCGCCTATCTAAATGTCATCAATAGTCACTTCTTACGGAGCTGTGGACATTTCTGGTAACACCGCCAGGTGTTGCTCGATGTCTTCCGCAAACAAATCTCCACTGCCGTGATAGTAGACTGGTGCTTTTGCGGAGTCAGCTTCGTCGATCTTGGACGACTCGTCCTCTTCAGGTTTTTGTGCTCCCTTGGGCCGATCTGATCCTGATCTGTTGCCTGCAAGATTTACGTCCAACGAAAACAGTCTGTTGTCTTGTTCTCCTTGTTTAGTCCCGTGATCCCTTCTCATCGCGATCTCGGTTTCGATCCCAAGATCGTTATCCCTCGACGATAGATTTGTTTCATCGGGTGGATTTGATCTGGCTCCTTTGACCGTTCCTTCCTTTGCAGCCACAGTATCCGCCTTTTGCAATTTGTCGTCGCCGACTTGCTGCGTTACAATGGAGACTGTTGGAGGTATGTCCTTTGGCGCATCGGATGGACGTTTCATGATGCATATGGGCGTGGCGTACGTAGGGCGATCAACCAATGGTCCGACCTTTTTTTTGGAAGTTCATTCACTCGATCCGTCGTAGCTTCATACGCCAGAGTTTGCCACGCTTTGTACTTCCCCGATCCGACCGACACGAATCCTTGAGTCCTCAGTATCATGTCTTCTTCCATCCACACGCCCAGTACGGTATGAGTGGGTAGTATAATCTCGTGATCGCCAATATTGGTCATCTGCAGATACTTCATCCTATCCAACCCCGAGATCACCGTGGATACCCAGTCAGGTCCTCGGGCGACCCACTACTTCATCTTGGCCCAACCGATCCCAATCTTCACTTCTCTTGACTCCCCGACCAGTACCACCAAGTGTTGGTTATTCGATGTTATATTATGTACTTTCGATCCGTACGCGAGGCGACGTCCTGCGAGGTGAATACGGATTTCTTCCGGTAGACATAGCGCGCCGTCGGCTATATCGAGTCGTACTCCGGCAGGTACCATAAAGTCCATTCCCAAAATTGCGTCTTGCCCCGCTTGATCGCCTACCCATACATTGAAAAATTATACCAAATATCCCGCAAGGGTTACCTTGATCTTATTACGTCATATCGTCATGTTCGGGGTTTCTCCGATCCCGATACATTCTTGTCGTTAACTTTCGTCAATAATGCAACCGACCTTACGAGCAATGGTGGTGTCAATAATCGACACTTCAGCACCAGAATCAAATAGCAGAGTGGCTTTTACGTTCTTGATCTCGCCAACAGCTTTCGCCTGTTTGAACGACTTTCCGGACGAGTAATGTTTCCAGTATCCGCGAGATTCACCGTAAGCGAGCTCAATCTCCATAGTTGGTTCTGATCGCGAGTATTCATCGATCCTCTTTAGACTGGAGACAGAAGAGACACGTTTTGACTTCGAACGAGATACATTTCTTTCCATATCTGTATTCTGCTTACTCTCGCAATATGTCTCCTTTTTTCCACGTATGCAATTATGCAGAGCCTAGAACGCTCGGCTTGTACCAGATTCCAACCTGGCGAGCGTCCTAGTTTAACATCTTCTCGGCCTTCTCTGGCAGCATCCCCGCATGCTTGTTTGGGACATACCACTGGCGGATCATATTGTAGAACTCCTCCATTGGACACTTCCCCGGGTCATGCATCTTACCGCAGGCACGACGCACGAAAAAACAACTGTCTGAGGGGTGTCCTTTACGCCCACACTTCTGACAAGTGAGCCTCTTCCAGCAACCGAGAACTCCATGTTTGGTCGATCCGCAATGAGTACACGGCTTCGGTGGCATATTGCGATCTTGATAATCTCGACGAGTGTTCGGGTAGACCGATCTCGCGTTTGCTGTAACGTCACTAGGGTGATGAACGCCGATCCGTAGTAGCAGCCATATGGATCGATCTCAATCGATCTTCCAAATCCGATCCGTAGGTGTCCGATCCTGACTCGCTGCTGACGTCCTTGGTACGGATCATCCTCACCGCTCGTGCAGGCTTAAACAGCGCTGGACCCGGAGTTCCCTTCTGCCTGAACTTGGACGATCCCATCATTACTTTCCCTTGACGCTATCTTCCTTGTTGGTATCCATGCAGTGTCTTTTGCATGGCATCTGTGTCTTCTACATTCAGCAGTAGCAATTGATTGGACAGATCGGGGTCATCCAAGGTGTCAATTAAATTTTTGACATGCTCCTTGCGCGCAGCTGGCAATCCAGTCATCACCGGTATCTTCGCCTGCATTCCCATCACATTCAGCCGATACAGGTAATGAAAAGGATCTTCCTCCGATCGTTTCTTTGCGTGGTAATATTGCCGGCTCGCGGAAATCCCGTGTCCCGCATATTCCATAAGAAAACTGTCCATCAATTCTTTCCAAGTGAATCTCGTCGATCTAATCAGCTGTCGGTACCAGTAACGGGCGGGACTCACCATGAGATCACCGAAAACCATACATCTCTCTTCGTCCGGTGCTTAGTCCCGGATGAACGCTGACTTCACTTTGCCGATCCAGTTTCGTGCTCTGTCTTCTTCCCAATTCTTCCCTGAGAATTCTTTCAGCTCAGAAATCGCTGAGACTCTGATCCTCTGCGTGATGCTTCCCCCTATGGTAGTCACACCGGTCGCGGCTACGTGAGAGCGCCGTGGTTCGGGCATTCGTAAATCATCCGGGTCATATTCCGCCCCATGATGGATCTGATGGTAAATGTCCGACTCCACCGATTACATCTCCACATCCGGCATGTCATAGCTTTCGTGCGAGGGTTAGAGAAAGATACGGCGATCTGGGTGGCGTTTCGGCTGCCGATTCATTCGCTGAGCTGTGCGTTGATCCGCCTCGTACTTCTTCATGGCTATATTGAATTGCCGACTTAGATTTCCCTCTTCTTGATTATCCAGCCCAGTACGGGTACCGGCCGATCTCAGTGGCATGTCGCTCTTGGCTTGTCTTTTATAGCCGTCGGTCTTGGCTTGGTCGATCTTTTCCTTTAAAAACGTACCACCCGATGGTCCCAGAGATATCCGACGAATGCTGATGGATCCATCTGACTCGATCTCGGAGTCATCCGAGGCGTAGCGGGGCGATCCTGCGGGTTGTTTCCGGATCAAGTCCGAGGGTGTCCCGATCTTGTCTTCAGGAGTATTGGCTTTGCCCACCAGCATAATCATGATCTCCACAAACATATTAGCCGCATTCTATAACTGTTCCAAGCTGCAACTTAGCAGTTCATCTCCATCAAAATCGTTAGGGCAGACACCAATGTCGTATAACATCTGCAAAATCAAATTGATCTCGTCGACTTTGTTGGTCGCAGGACGTGGGACCTAGATCGGCTTATCCAGAGGACCAATCAACTTGGGATTTAATATCTTGAACATTGGATCCTTCTTGAGCAGAGTGTTCAAATAGCCATTATATTACTGCCATTTCGCACGCTCCCGCGTCTCACCCGTCGTCTCCTCCTCCCTGGAAGCGATCTTCATTGGGTTATATTCCGTCTTTGGCATCGCGATCTTATCTGGTGTTTCATCGTATTCCTATTTGACTCCAATCTTCGATTGCACGGTTCGGCCTATCTGGCGATCTTTGACGTCCGATCCCATCGATCTCGTCGTGGATCGTTCCGATGTGGTCTATCTCGCGATTGTGCTCCTCGGCTTGAGTTCGGGGGATCTGTCGACGAGAAAGTAAGATTGGGCTTTCGACTTTGGATTTTTATCCAGCAGATCGCTCTTTGCAGAGCGATCTACGGTGGCCCCCAAAATGACCTTAGGAGGTATTTGAGGTTTATCTTCCAGATCGATCTCTCGATCTTCCTCTTTCATTTTCTTTTCATCAGAGCCTCTCCCAAAACTCTGATGATCTGAGGATCTTGTGCTTCTACGTGTCTGCGTCGATCCCTCTGTCGCTGACACTTCAATCCCAGATTCTTGCTTGATCTTGACATCTTCGCCAGTGAACTCACGGTGAACTCCTTCTGGCCTCGAAGTCCGGGCACGCGCACCATTGTGGTGAAGTCGATTTCATAAAATTACTTTTAGTGAGTGTCGATCGTCCACTTGCCCAGACTTATTGACTCACGAAGGGGGTACTCCGATCCGTGTCTTGATGTATAACCTTGTGCTCACCTTTTGTACCATTCGGTTGGGCTGGCTTGAGCTCTTCGTAATGGCCTTGGGAGACGTCGATCTCACTGAGAGGTTGGGTTGAGCGTTCGCTTCCGGTGTGGAAATCTTCACACCACGAACATGGGTTCTGCGATCCTGATCTTGAGTCGCGGCAGTCACTATTTGGCGATGTCGCGATCTTGATCTTGAATCACACCGATCTCGATCTGTCTTCGGGATCGGGGTCTTTGCTGTGCGGAAATCTCCACTCAGCAAATAGTAGTCTTGCGTCGATCTTGCGTTGGGATCGGTCCGATCTGGTCTCGGGATCGGCTGATCTTGCTGGAAGTGCGCAGTGTGGGCCAGATAGGTGTCCTGTTTCGCCTAAATGAAACGTGCGGATCAATCCGGTGGATCGCTTCGATCTTGCTCGGTCTTGTCTTGAACTCCTTGTCCAGATCTTCTGACCACTTGAGCCGTCTCGCGATCTTGTAACCAATGTCCTTTTCCTGTTCCTGTGTTGCTGCCACCCTAGCAGTTGAGTTGAGTGTGAGTACTTGATCGATCCGGGCCAAACTATCCCAAGATCGCGCTTTTCGATCTTGGCCAACAATCCAAGATCGGTCTTCAGTGTCCTTGTAGCACGCGTGCCTCGAACCGCCGAGGAAGCCAAAGAAATCTTGCCCGGGAGAGAGGGGGGGGACGCGCGTCGTGAGCAGACGAAGTAGGGTTCAAGTCTGTTTATTAACCAACCAAATTACTAGCCAACCTATCCTTACGCCTATTCCAAAATATAGGTCACACTTCAAACCGATATCACCTTTAAGCTTGACCGCCTCCTTGAACACGTGTCGAAATTTCATGACCTGTACTATAAAGATAGCGCCAATATCCCCGATATCGTACCTAAACACCAAACGAGGACGAAATCCCAACCCGGTACCAAATTCCCGTTTTTGGTACCGGAGAGCACTAAATATTACTCAAATATCTAATTCGTCTACATCCACTTTGCGACGTCAATCCAACCGGCTTCAACTGGCTATTTCGGTCTGAACTTTGAGACATCACTCATGGATCTTCAACAAGCGTATTCATCATGATCCTATGGCTCCATCAACGACATATCCGTAATCCATAGAGAACAAGACCGATCTGATGCCCGATTCGAGATAATTGAGGATCGACACAGTATAATTCAACAGTAGACATTCTCCAGTTTATCGTGTGTGCTCCAATACCATCCTTCAAGGTTTATCGGATCAGCGGGACCATCCACGCGTCTTGAAATAGCCATCTGGACTCCCATAAGTGTTCAAACTTCCAGATCGGGCTATAACTAACCAAAATCAGTACTCCCATTGTGGTGGGACTGGTAAACAGCATCAACGATCTGCAGGATGTTGCACCTTGGTTACAGGATAACATCGCATCACCTGGTACCATGTTCACCTCTTCCAGAGATATCCTGCCACAGTCTTCATGATCGTTGTCGATACCAGTCAATATGACATTCCACAGGTTCACACATCAAGAGACTTTCGTGTGAAGATTTGTGACCCAGTCTTCACCTGCTTCAACACCCACATTCTTGTCCTTGACCAACCTTCAAGCGGATCGCTTGACTTCATCCCTTCCCTCGTCCCAGATCGCACCATGGAAAGCGTCTATACCTGCGACTCGTCCCAGATTGTTCCATGGAAATCATCCCTTTCTACACCTCGTCTCAGATTGTTCCACATCCATCATTCTGTCGACAGTTGGATCGGTTCGTTGATCTCCTTGGAATCACCTTCCATCTCCTATTGAATCGCTAGATCACTTGATGTCATTTTACACCAGTAAGTAGCGCCTCAATTGGGTGGCCACCGATCCACGTCTCCAAATTCGATTAGTGACTCTGCCACAGATTCATCACTTGAGTTGTATAAGGATTAGGTATTATAAAAGAGCCATTCAAACCGGCTCTCTCAATGGAGGTAAAGAGATAAACCAATACAGTACGGAATTTTCTAAGTCCAATACACGCGTATACTTAAGGTAAGCCCCTACGTGGGCTAGATTATGGCTGCCTTCGTACCTCGAGAGGCATAGCTTGTAGAGGTATCGACTGGTAGCGCCAAGAGTTTAGGAAAGCCTGGGTTGGGCAGCGCTATCTACTAGCGTTAGAAAGATTCTCGTCGTCGACTAGCCGGTAAACCTCAGTAAAGGTACCATTGTGAGTATTATCAAGGGGCAAGCCGGTGACCCGATCGACGGGCTTGCTGAAAGTCTTGTCGAGCGACAAGCCGGTGGGACTCAGCCGAGGACACCGTATTTCTTCTAGTTAGGCGGACACTGCGCCCTGTGACCTGTAAGAACGCGTGAGCGTCGGCTTCCATCTTTTGGTGTGAATTCACAGGGGTTGAAAGGGTTAGAAGCTGCTGAGCTTTGGCAGACTTCCGGAGGAATTGTTCGTAAGGAATCAGTTAGGAGAGAGACACAACTGAACTTTGAAGGGGTGAACTGCGGGGTAAATAACCCTCACGTACCAGCCCGTGCGCCGACTAAGGTCGCCGATTGTTGTGTTTGGGCGTCGAGGCTTTTGTATTACAGATTTGACTGTCTCCTTGACCACGGAGACGTTTGAACTGACCAGATCAGAGTTCAGAACTCTTTCAGAGCTATATGAAATCAAACAGGGAACTTGTAAGGTTCACGCTTACGGACAACACGTACATTACCTTGCAAGTTGCATGGCAGCGAACCCTGTGAGTGAATTTGCGTTGATCACAATAATCATTCAGGGATTTAGGACGATCCCGTCCTGGATTACCTGTTCCGCGTAGATCTGAAGGCGCTCTTAGAAGCGATCCACGCTGAGAATAAGGAAGCCTTTAGTGCGAGACAGGTTCACGCTACGTTGCCCCTATCGTCCACAAAGACGACCAGCGGTCGGAGGTCCAGAACCAATGGACCTCTGTATCATAATGGACGAGAAAACTCACCCTTTAAACGAAAAGCGACTACTGAGATATCATCGCTGTCATAAGTTTGGAAACTACGCAGATGAATACAGTTTCCTTCGCTCAGAGCCATGTGGTACGGAGCAAAGTGACCATCTACCAGCTCGGAAAAGTGGAGGACGAGGGTCCGGCGCTGGTGCAAAGCTGCAACAGGGAGACAGACCACCAAAAAATGGTCGGGGTCAGTAAGGGCGGAGCGCCCTACTGATCCAGCAACATCAAGAGAATTCGCAAATCTATTTAAGAAGGTTGCTACCGACACACAGTCACTGTGTGTCTGAGCACCTGATATTGAGGTGTCCCTCATCACCTTGGCTTTATAAGTAACAATGGACTTGTCACTTCAAGCTCTAGTTGACTGTGGGGCGTCAAACAATCTATTCGTCGCCAGTCACTAAAGTCCGGAAGTTTCAAATATGTTGAGCGAGGGATCCCCTCAACGAGGATGATGGTGCGTCTAGCGGTTGGTGCATTACTCACTGTGAAGAAACGTGTAGGTGGGATCCACTACACGTTAAAGGGTAAACATTATGATTATGTTTTCATCAGACTAGACCTGGATGACAAGCTCGACGTCATCCTAGGGTTGCCTTGGCTCAGGAAGTAAGCGTAAGAGTGAGCTGGTAGCATCGATCGGTCAAGATACCTGACGCTTGTTTATCAGATGGACATCTGATGAACGTTTAGGAATTCCCACAAGCGTATGGGTGTAATGCGAGTGAGTGTGATGGCCTCACTGTGGTACGGTCGTTATTTCTACTGTACAAGATCGCAGTGAAGATAACGCTGCACTGCAGAGAAAGCTCCCGGCAAACGTGCAAGGGCACCGGCGACGGTAAATGTCCACCACTCGAAGAAATGGAGTGGGCCGGGCACGGATGCATGCCAGTACGTCAGCATTCTGGAAAGAAGCAACCGATTGCCACCAAAAGGGCCACAGGCGACCGTCTGGTACGGGCGATTACAAAAGACGATCAAGTGATTGTGGCGGGGCATCCACAGTCAGGATCTAATGATTGAAAGATTCCCAGTGGTATGTGAATGTGCCTATCTAGGACCCGACTAAAACATTGAATGTCTTGGTTGATGATAGGTCAAGCTTAAGCGCGTATCGCTTGATCTGATTGTGCCTCCGAAGTAACCTCTGGAAAAAACTCAATTGCTAAGGCTAAAACCGAAACGGTTCTTGCGTGATCCGAACATGGCAAAGGTAAGAAGATCTGCATACTCGTCACGGAGGACGAGTATGTGACCGGCATTCGACCGGCAACAGTATTTGCCGAGAATGAACGGGCTCTTAGCAACTCATCGACATACAAAAGTGTCCTCGATGAGAAGACTCGAGTATGAGGGATACACGTCTCAATCCTGGGAGTCGCTTCAGGCAAAGTCTTTGTACAAAAATTTGATCGAATGCAGGGATGTATTGCCTAAGTAAGTATCATGCGATTTGTCTAAGGATAAAGGCCTTGACACGAGATCGAGCTCAAATCGGGCTCGAAGTACTGTGTCATGAAGCAGTGGCCACTGCCTCGTAAACAAATACAAGAGATCGATAAATTCTCTACCAATGGCTTGGCCGCAGGACATGAGATGGAATCAACTTCCCCTCACAGCTCTCCGACCTATGCGTGCCAAAGCCCACAGTGGGATAGCGGATGGTGCGCGCATTCAACTTATTAGATTCTGCAACGGTTCCGGCTCAGACGCCGATGCCGAGGAAGATCGCAATAATAGACGGTATGCCTAAGAGTACCATATTCTCGTCCATAGATCTGGTGGATGTCTTATACAAGATCCTTATGCGTAAACGTGACATTCCGTACACAGCAGCAAAAACCGAGCAGCATTCTCCGGAAGTGGCTAGTGATAACACAGTTGCTGAGAAACTCTCACTGCAATGTTTAACAGATAAGTAACAAACCTGTTGAGATTGGTGCTGGATTGTGCACTGAGATATTTTGATGGTGTGTGCGTCTGTAGCCGAGCTACGAACGCATAGACGGACGTAGAAGTTCACAGAATACACGTTCGGTAGGTTCTTTAACTCATGCGCAAGCATTAGCTGTACGCCAACCTCACTAATGCTATATACGCGGCTAGAGATATACTACATCTTAAATGCATCGTGGGCAAACACGGCGTACGATTTGATCCTGAAAAGATCAAGGCAATCACCGACTACCCGTGCCAGTCGATGTCGAGGGACTTCTTAAGCTCCTTGGGATAGCGGCGTACTTGTACAAGTACTCTCGCAACTACGCCGAGATGACCGTGTATATATCTCTTATCTTAACAAAGAACTAGAAATGCTTGTGTAACGCTGACCGCCATCGCCTCTATGAAAATAATGCAGCAGACGTTGATGCAATCGCTGATCTTGGCGATCGCTGACCACGACAAGCCGTTCCATGTGGTCTGTGACGCCAGCGATTTTGCGATAGGCTGTGCGTTGAAGCAGTATGACACAGAGGGCGCTGAGCGCGTCGTCTGCTATCAATCTTGTCAGCTGTAACCAGCTGAACGCTATTATCTAGAGCATGACAAGAAACGCCTTGCCATGAAGTACGCACTGGCCAAGTTTCGTGTCGATCACTTGGAAGATAGACCGTTCATCGTCTATACGGACCATAAGTCTTTACGCACGGCCAATTTTAGTCTACACCGCTCACAAAGAATGACGAGGCGGCGTTCTTTCTTCTCGGAGGATAACGTGTCTGTTAAGTATAAACTAGGAAGACTGAACGTCTTCGCTGATGCGGTCTCGCGTCGGCCCTATTTTGGGCCGACTGCACCTATCAACAGTGAGGCCTTAGTGGCAAAGCGGTCACAAGGAAATCTCCTTGAGACTGGTATCGGCGATCCAAAGGGTCACACGCTCCAGTAAATCCAAGAATGCTATGATTGGTGGATACAAGCTGGGATGGGTGGCTGGCAATAGCGTACCCAATCACCAAGTGGACAGAATCGCTCAGCCTGGGATGAGGCTATAGGGTAGTCACACCCGTTTGATTACGCAATCCGTCGTGAGACATGGCAATACAAGACCCCCGATCTCATTGGAAGACCGCGATCCTAACCCAGGATCGCATGCCCGATCTCCAGCTGCGATCCGCTAAGTGGGATCCCAATCCGCTAACAGGATCCCGATCCGCTAACAGGATCCCGATCCGATAGTAGGATCACGATCCGCTAACAGGATCCCTATCCGCTAGTAGGATCACGACCCGCTAGTAGGATCACGAGGATATCTTGGGTGGGCCACAAGAAGATACAACGGTGGATGTACTGGGTGTGGACCACATAAATGCGAGGGAACGATCCTCCTGAAAAGGCGACGCGTGTCATCTGGTTAAGATATACGGATAGGCATAGGGGTAGGGTTTAGGTTGGTTGGTTGGTTAACATTAAACAGAGTCCAAATTACTTCACAAGGCATACGTTATCTCTTCCGGGTAGGATCTTTGGCCCCCCGTCGAATAAAGAGTCACGTTACACGTCTACGCGAGTGTCACACCTGGATTGTTTTGGCCAGGTGTGTTCAAGAACTCTCAAGCAACATCAACTGTGATCGGACGCAACAAGACACGTAAAGGCAAGGCGCAAGATTCGCGAGAAGGCTCGCGGATCAAGCTACCACATAGTGGACAAGGCGATCTCGTTCAGACCAGGGTAACTTATATCAGTACCCACGAGTACCCCGTGATCGCGTGAAGATTTCCGCACGATCACAACCCCATCTCCAACACGGTCAAGTTTTCCTTCGACACGAGTCCACCTGGAAGAGTGCAATCCGCCCTACCGACGGGTACACAAGGTGAGGAAGGCAACAAACACGAAATCGGAGTACTCCCTCCGTTAGTCGGTCGTCCGGGCGCCAGTGGAGAGTTGGGATCGACTCATAAATTGAGCGATCGCCACTCCACCACACTCGCGTGTCAGGTCTTTCGACAAACCGGGCTAAATCAATGGTACTCGAGCTGGACCCGCGCGGATCAGCGCAACCTGTAAGCACCTGTGGTCTCACTATGCTGGCCCTCGGCGAAGCTTGCCGGTATCTTGGTGTTCTGGTGGGACAACAGGTTGCGGTAGCCGATGACTGTAATAAGTGCATCCGATCTATCCGATGCCGACTTGTACTAGCACGGGAGAAGAAGCACACGGTGGAAAAACGGGCTCAGCTCGCCAGTTCTATTGCTGTCCCCATAATTACGTTTAGCACGGCACTGTTGACCTCCTCCCGCCGTGGTTACCAGGCTGCACAGCTTGATTATTGACTCTGTCTGGGGCGTCCGTGATGGCAAGCTGTCCCGACCGTGGGTACCTTCTGAGATAGCTTCCTTACCAATCAGGGGGTCTAGCGGTGCCTTGAATTCGGACGGAATTGATGACTATGACAGCTACGACAGTTGGACAATGGGCAGCTACTATTTCTTCGAGGGACTTACTACTTGGTGATTATTTGTGGGGATCGAGCGGTTCAGGTCCGGCTTACATCACGCCTTGTTGGACGGAAGACAAGCATCCTCGATATCGAGCGACTCTATGGCAAACCGGGTCCGACATTGTTAGAATTTCTGCGGCTCGGCACGCTCGTCAAGGCGCGGTCAGGGAAGTCTGCAGACGTGCCGTCTCTTTAACATCGAGAGCTGCAGTAGCCTAAATTGACGACGGTAGTGTCACCGTTGACATTTGGCAGGTGCTTGATGATCGACTGCGCGCCGGGATGCGTGCTGAAGTTGCGGCGTCGGGCGCTGTGATCACCGATGGCTTGTCCACGCCACGCTCAAGGATGCGTCATGGATGCGTCATCGACGGGGTACGGCTTACACATTGAACGGAGCCGCCTTTGCCCTGAGTTGACTTACCTTGGCGAGGCAATGTCTTGGACGACTTTTCAGACTGGCATTGTCTCGTTCTCTCCCACGCGTGACATGGCGACCCAGTCTATGGCGAAGAGACGGCATTTCGGGTCCTTCTGCCTCGCGCTTCTTTACAATATCCCGTCTCTGGTTTATCGGGCGCTGAAACCTGGGTCTCTAATTTCGTACTCAGCGAAGGTGCACCAATTCCATGACTGGCTTCTCACTGGTGAAGGTACATCTCTCCGGCATTTCGATACCGGCATGGACTGTGGGGTGCACCCAGTCTCGTCGATGAAGGAGTGCGATATCTCCGCTTCCTCGGCCAGTGGGACTCCTGTCCACTTTGACGCGCATCCGATGCTCACGCGGGTTGTCCACATGTGGGCCAGTCATCGCCGGTGACGGCCACAACGACTGAAACTCAAACAGCTTGCCTCCCGACAGTGCTATATTGAACGAACTAGACTTCTCGAGGAACGGGTTCAAAGGCGGACTTTCACGTGATATCGGAAGGTTCACCATTGATCACGTGGAGAAACATTCGACAAATTCGTGCGCCCTTTCCTACCAACGCTCAGACGATATATCGACTAAAGAGTAACAGTAATCGCTATGGAATTGGGCGAAGCAAGATCTGTCGTGCCTTGTCCCTGCGTGTGTGGATGCTGGTCCAGCTCTGGCAATCCATATCTTTTGGGAGTGCCCTAGCGCGCCGACACTGGGACTATCTCCTTGATCGGTGGCGATGGCTTGGTACTTTCCACGAGGATGACTTGCATGTCTGGTTGTTTGGACTGGACCTCCCGGGGATTCCGCCCAACGCCTGGGTTGTTGTCAAGCAAAAAAAGAACAGGGGCAGATTTGTTGAAATCTCAGGCTGCGGTCTTCCCGGAAGCTCGAGAACTGTGGCGTTTTGTCGTATCGACGACATTTCATGCCATCTGGGTCGAGCGCCTCTGCCGAATGTAAGACTCTTCTCTATCACAGGATGGTCACACAGCTAGGACCAACACTATCTATTGCCGGTCGGTTCAAAGGTTTCGTGGATCAACCTACCAGACCGACATGGATGAGGACGGGTAACTATATAAGCAGGTACGGTCGGCCTTGGCTGATATCCTCCTCTGCTACGACAAACCTCCTTTACTGCACGTACGCCCTATCGAACGGTGCCCAGGAGTGCTCTACCTTCTCTTTTTCGATGGAGGGTCCCGCGGAAATCCAGGTCCAGGTGGATCTGGATCTGTTATTGTCTGACTACACGTTCCGACGCACGCCGCATGCGTTTTGTGGGTAGCGAGTGTGGCTTATGCCGCTGCCGATACTACTAACAATATCGCTGAATACTGGGGGCTCGTACACGGTCTTCGTCGCGCAAAGGCCAGCGACTACTTACCCCTGCATGTCATTAGAGACAGCTCGCTTGTGCTTTCGCAAATCCGAACACAACACCCTCCACGCAAGCAGCACTTGGTGCAGTTATATACCGAAGCAAGCGCCATCGCTAACGATATCCATGTCTCCAGCTGGGGACATCATTATCGCACCTACAACAAAATGGCGGATCGAATGGCGAAAATCGCTATGGATACAGGGGCTTCAATTCGTTCAAACTTCTTCTAACCCCGATATAGTCCAGGAGGCCACGACCTTCCTCGATTCTGTTGTCAATCATAGGTTGGAGACCTCTCGAGCCGACCAATACGTCATACAGGGCCCCGTACTGGAACCGAGGAACCTGATCATCTCGCGACAGGAGGCTACGCGCAGCCGTTCTGCTGCCCGAGACCTAGTTCTACCTAGTATATAAAGTAGCAGTCACCCCGGTAACCTTGTTTCCGGATGACAGGACATAATAGGTCGTCCGCGTACCTAAATATCCCTCACTTTTTTCACCTCACCTCTATACCCTTACGAGGTCGTGAGAGCTGATGTAAGAAGATTTAACGGGTGGTATGCGGGAGTTTTAGTGCGTGATGGTGACGTTCAATGAAAGGAACCTTGATAGTATAAACGATGGCCATGCTTTTGCTCAATCGACAACATCACTAGCTGCTGTACCATCGAGTAAATGTATGATAGAGAACAGTAGCTCAAGAACCACTTTGAATAATTGACGACTTTACTTCATCGATTCTGGTGAAGCAGTTGCTATATGAGTGACACTCGTTGTACGGAAACCCGTACATTTTGACTCGTGACATGAGCGATTGTATTGAGCATCAACCTTAGTACTTCTTCTGATTCGGCTATATTGATGTATCTGCCCACGGCCATTTCAATATTGACCCTCTACCTTCTATAGCAAATCGCCTGTGCCATCCACACGATACACTTCGTGACACCGACGCTCAACACTGTAGTCGTATCACGTGAGAAAGCAATAGGTTGAGTAACGAGTAACGGTATGGGTACAAGTACTTGGCTGTACTATTCTGTGCATCTGCCATAGCTACGGGCATCGAGGATGATGGCCGATACATGTACACTGCTTCATCTTCGCGCTGCTTCATCTTCGCGCTGATTCATCTTCACGCTACGTGTGCTTACGCATTCGTCGTCGTCGCTTCACAGTTGTGTGTGATTGCCATTTGGCAGTATTAGCTCTCTAGCGCGTCGAGGGCGTCTTTACTCACGTCACACAGCTATCCTGACAGTCGTGTGAGGCTGTTTATGTTGACATTGATGTAGACATGCTATTTGACGCGCTCAGGATTTTGAGTACCGCGTAGGAGGTGATAAGATGCGAGGATGGATGGAGATGAGTTCGAAGGAGCTTAGCAATCGCTTCATTCGACCAAAAGTTATTCGATAGGAGTATTGAGTGAATGATAGTGATGGCTCTCATCCGCAACTCCCTTGTTTCACAAATGTCACATGTTGTTATGTATCCGACATGTCCGGTAACACGTTCACCGCGACACGCTGTTTCTTGTGAGGATGCACACTCAACACACGTTCAGATCGGTACCATACTACGCCTATCATATAGTTGTACTACCAGTGATGCACATCGATGCTACTCGACGCACAAAGAGGGGGAACAAGGCGCCGCTGATCCGACGAACAAAGAGCAGCTTCTTTTGACTCGGACAAGCCTGAAAACTTGTGGAACTGCAGTTGTGTACCACGTTGATACTACAGTCTGTACAGTTTGCACAAGGATGTACAAACGGCGTTTGCAGACATAGCAATATGTGTGAGCAATCGATACATGCACCTCAATATGATCAAATGGGCAGTCTATTCGGTGTACGGTGTGAGAGTTGTGAGACGCGCATAGCGTACATTTGTGCCGAAAGACGTTCGTGCTTTAGGAAGTATTCAGCAGAGCAATGTTGCGTCCCAATCTTCAGCAAAATGTCCATCACAACAATAGCAACTAGCACATCGGGGCCCTCGCGCTTGTAAGTGCGAACAAGTTGAAGGCCGTATAGCTGCAACTCAGCCTCACATACCCAAAAGCCCGATCTATCGACGAAGTTTTGCCGACAATTGGATCGAGTGCGTATCGACTCGCAAATGTTCATATCGAATATGACATGAGTGAGTGAGCTTCATTGAGGCACGTCATAGATCTCTAATGGCAGGTTGGGGGTTTACACCGCCATTCAAAAAGTGGGGGTCATTATCCTAGTCTCCAGCCGGGACAATGAACATGATATGACTCCACACTGTATGACCAGCACCTCACGAGTACTTGTAGAATGCAGTAGACCAAAGGGCGGAGACGATGGCGCGTGACGGCAACGACGACAATGGCAAAACCTCATGCTTTTACAATACGCAGATTGTCCATTTGCGCGATCGTTGAACCCACTATGATCGGTGCTCAATCGCTGCGATCATAAGATCATATCGACGATATCGACACAGATGTGGGCACGATCTGTTCAGATCATACTAAATATTGCAAGTCATGAGAGCAACGGCTTAAGTGGCACAAGCGCACTAACCTACCAGCGGTCAGGTCATTTATTCACTTGTGCAGTCCTCCCACCCACGTTTATCTTTCTCGCACTTGAATGCCCTCCCTACCTGCACAAACGAATATCCCCGCGTGCATGTGGCAAACCTGTACGTGGTGATTATGCTGCCTGCGTGTTTGGATGCTGCTCAGCAAATTATAGAACCCTCCACAAACTGCTTCGTGCCACTTCAACGCGCTACTTCAACCTCGCCCTCCTGCACCCCACTCGGCAAGCGCTTTCAACACAACCGAACAACTCGCCGTGCCCGGCGACCCACTTTTGTACCCATAATGCTCCGCCAGCTCACGCCACTGGCGTCGTCGGCGTCGTCCTCGTCGTGGGTATCCTCAATGGTAACCCGCACGCCAATGCGCCACGTAACCCACGCGTCGGCCGCCACCGTGTCGCTCACCATCCCCGGTCTGTCGCCCCACGTGCGCCACGACTGGACGAAAGCCGAAGTGCAGAGCATCTACGACCAGCCGCTGCTCGAACTCGTCTACAAGGCCGCGACGGTCCACCGCATGCACTTTGACCCGACGGAAGTGCAGCAGTGCACACTGCTGTCGATCAAAACCGGCGGCTGCACCGAAGACTGCAAGTACTGCTCGCAGTCGTCGCGCTACAAGACGTTTGTCAAGCCCGAGCCAACGAAAAAGGTACGCAGCCAGCGGCAGGCGGTCATATCGACGAACGCTCGCTCTGCAGTGGTAGAGGTGGTGTATACATCTGTATACATTGAGTTTTCTACGATCGATCGATCGATCGATTTCTATTTCGATTTACTTTTTGTATTTTCGGTTCCGATGTGCACCACATGCTTTTGTGCGCGATGGCTACATGTTGACATCATGTGTACGTACGCTTGTGGCTCACTGATTCACTTGATGTTGTGTGTAGGTTGACGAAGTGGTCGAGATGGCGCGCCGGGCGAAAGCAGCAGGCAGCACGCGGTTCTGCATGGGCTCTGCGTGGCGCGAAGTGGGCAAGAAGCACGCGTTCCAGCACGTGCTGAACATGGTGCGGCAGGTCAAGGCCCTGGACCTCGAAGTGTGCTGCACGCTCGGGATGCTCACGGCAGAACAGGCCGTGGCGCTCAAGGAAGCGGGGCTGTCGGCCTACAACCACAACTTGGACACGAGTCGCGAGCACTATGCCAAAGTCGTGACGACGCGGACGTACGACGACCGACTTGCAACGATTGCAAACGTCCGGCGCGCCGGGATCTCTGTCTGCTGCGGCGGGATCTTGGGGCTGGGCGAGGACAAGGTGGACCGCATTGGCCTCTTGCACACGCTGGCGACGATGGACGAGCACCCCGAGTCCGTGCCGATCAATGCCTTGGTGTCCGTCGAAGGCACGCCGCTGTTTGACGACGACGTGGCACCGGTCACGGCGTCCGACATGGCGCGGATGATTGCCACTGCACGCATTGTCATGCCCAAGACCATGGTGCGGCTGAGCGCAGGCCGCATGTCGTTTACCGACTCGGAGCAGGGCATGATGTTCATGGCCGGTGCCAACTCGATCTTCAACGGCGACACGCTGCTCACGACGGCCAACCCGGCCTTCGAAAAGGACAAGATGCTGTTTGAGAGCTTTGGACTCAAGGGCAAGCCGGCGTACCAGGCGCACAAGTCGACGCCTTACATCGTCAAGGTGACGCATTCGGCACCCGTGGCGAACGAGGCCGTGGCGAACGAGGCCGTGGCGAACGAGGCCGTGGCTTAAGTTCGGCAAAGAAAGTGTGTGCAGCACGAAGAAGACGCCGTCACGAAACAAGACTGTACGCTCGAGTCAACCGACTTGACGTTGCGAGCGTCATCATCGATCACCATCTCGACACACAGTTTTCCACCACCTTTTGACTTAGTTGTATTTGGTTCATGTCGGTACACAAGAGTTGGCGTTTTTGACCTGCTTCGACCGATGCCGTGTCTTCTTGGAACCTGAATGGCTCGTAGCGCGGCGCTTCTTCCGAGACGCCTCGTCGGTCGCCTCGTCAGTCGCCTCGCTCGTGTCGTCGCCTCTAGCTCCACTGTCTTTTCCTTCCTCCATGTCATCATCGTCAGGGTACAAGTCGGCCATGTCGTCGTCGTCGTTCTCGTCCTTGTTCAATTGACTCGCTTTCGTTCGTCCCTCTCGCTCGTCGCTTTCATCGTTGTCATCTCTCTGCTCGTCCTCCTCGTCCGAGTAGATCACTTGGCTGTTCTCAAACTCAAAAAGGTCTGCGTCAAAGTCTCGATCACTACTCGACTGCGTCTTGTCATTGCCATTCTTGTCGCCTTTGCTGACTTGCACCTTCACGTGCTCTTTCATCCGCTTGTACCGCTTGCCCTGCACGTGCTTTTCCACTTCGGCGGGAATGCGGTTCAGTATCGTACTCGTGACATTGCAGAACAAACACTTGGGCAGGCGCCGATGCGGGACAATGTACGGCTCGTACTGCGAGTAGTCGTGGCAGTACCAGTCTCTCGCTTTGCAAAACTTCTTGGACGTGAGGTGCGCCGTCACAACGTCAGCGCGCGGCAGCATCTCGTGCTGCGTCAGTTGGCACTTCACGCGCACACGCTTAGGCTCATCGTGGCCGCCGGTCTCGAGCACCTCGAGGAACTCGTGCTGGTCCAAGAGCTGCTGCAGCGCCGGCTCGAGACTCGATGCTGGCGCGGCCATTGGAAATATGTCACACGTAACGGACGAGTCGACTGACAGGCTCCAGTCAATTTGTGAACAAGTGCGTCCATACATACATGTGGCATAATTAGGCACAAACGTACATGGGTACATACATACCTACATGGGTACATGCTTGCTTACATGGGTACATACTTGCTTACATGCTTGCTTACATGCTTACATGGATACATAGATGCATTTTGTACCTGTACAAGCAAAGGAGCAAACTCAGGAGCTCTCGTGCTTGGAGACATCTCATTTAGTCCTGCAGGAATCCATGTGATGGGTATGCATGCAGCCACTTATCCTTCGGTTGGTTGGGGCTGGTGGTTTGGATCGAGTTGGGCGTTGTGAGGTGTCCTCACCACAGTGTTTTCCTGAGGTTGTTGCGTGATGAAGCTACTTGCGTGCTTGCTGACGTGAAGAAGCACAGGACGACGACTGGTCTTGCCTTGGTAACTACAACAACAAGAACGTCAAAGCGCGGTCGACAGCTTGGAATTGATCGCAGAGGAGGATAAAAATCAGCGAGCTCCTTCTACTGCCACGAAGCGAGGACCAGAGCGTACGTATTGGATCGAGAGTCCTTCAGAGCGCTGGCTTCGACCACAACACATCCACTGTGTCTCGAGCAAAGGCGTGTTCGCCTCTTGTAGCCTCTCCTCTTGCGTACGCAGATATTCTTTCTGCAATGTCACGCAGGATAAGTCGAGGCGACGGAGTATGAACGTGCTGACAGTTTCACCCATCGATGCCGATTTATCTGCTGCTGCATGGTTTCGACGAGCACTGTTTGTGGTCGCGCTCAAACAGGAGGTATGTCGGAAGTGAGGGCTTCTGTTCAGACGTCGTTGTTCCCTCGAGACTTCTTCCAGGTCATGCGTGGGTCCTCATAGTCTGCAGGGTCCAGTCGACAAGCTGGGGAGTCTCGACAACCTGGTTACCATCGACAATGCCTACACAACCATTCTGGTCTCATGATGTTCGCCCTCGCTTTCCACTCAACTAACTGCATGCGCTTCTACAACAACGGGAAGTGTGAAAGACAACTTGTCAATCGAAACAGCTTGAACTGGGCAACAGTCGGCTTAGATAGGTCACTGGGGTACGAGGGCCAGGATCCAGGTCGTCTAGACATGTACATATCTCGGTTGACACCGCTTGGCTTACTACTGTATTGCTTACTATCAGTGACCCAGTCCAACAAACGCTATCTCAAGTACGCGGCCACGAACGACGTCCAGTGTAAGCAGGTC
Organism: Hyaloperonospora brassicae; assembly: GCA_947650285.1. NCBI lineage: Eukaryota > Oomycota > Peronosporomycetes > Peronosporales > Peronosporaceae > Hyaloperonospora > Hyaloperonospora brassicae. Next base: position 174,202 of record CANTFL010000251.1, on the reverse strand, counting down.
CAGCAGCACGTGCCAGGATCTGCACAACGCCCGACCAACGAGCTGATCATCTCCGCGCGTCATGTTGGACCTGCGGGGCACCCCGGAAGCGCTGACCACCACATCGACCTTTTCAATACCTCATCGGCTACTCCATGCTTGCGGGGCCTGTCCCATGAGTGTACACATCATGTAGCCACTGTCCGTAGCCGCTGTAGATCCGTGCACGACATCAAAACGACTCGAGGTCTTCATGTAGTCCTAGTTAGACATGAAGCAGCAACGACAAGGACTGGCCAATGCCAGTAGCGGTGCCCAGTATGGTTAACCAGTGACGGGTGGGGCAGCTGTGACGGGGACTGCCGACAAAGAACAGCAGACATGACACACAAGGAGAGACTTGTGGCAGTGACCGGCGGACGTCACCAGGAATTGACTTGGAAGCTGCATTTCTCAATCGCTTGTTTCGAGAGCATTGCGCTGTTTGTCATGACTCTCTTCGCAGTAAGACGGTACAGTCCAACTGCACAGAGCTGCAAATGTTATGTAAGCACGAGGCACAGAAAGAAGAAGTTTACAGACTGCTATCACGAACGCACATCGATGTTGTGCCATAAATAACTGACGCGCTGCAGTGTGCGATCAAACTCAGATCTCAGTGCGATCATGTGCGACTCGCACGAACAGTGGATTAGGCTCTGTACTCATTGCGCTCATTTGTTTGCTAGTGACAAGGAACAGCCGCAACCAATACGCCACTTGTCGTTGTTTCGCTGTATTGAAATGTTCCTGACACTCTGTCTATTGTGCGGAAAATGCACTCAACATCTGCTAAAGACACCGACATCGTTAGCTTTGCTGCAAAATGGTGAGTGCATATGATATGCACTTTTCTCGGTGGAGCTGCGATCTGTCTTACGCTGCAAAATGCTGACGCTACTTCGAGCTAAGGCGTAGACAGGATCCTGAGCACGAAGAGTGGTGTGCATGAGGTTCCCGAATGTCGAAAGTGCTGACCGTATGTCCATAGTTGCGAACACTTTCACGCGAAAGGTGTTGTAGTATGCTGGGAATGCTGCGATGCGTGGAGCGACGCACAAAGCTTCGACAAACCGGTAAACACAATGGTCGACGTTCTTACACAAGAGACAACGCCTGTGTGCAATTTGTGCGGTATGAAGCGCACCTCTGTGAGCGAAAGCATTCGATCTTATTCGACCACAGTGAAGGCCAAGACGCGCGATAGGTAAATGGTGACGGGGCAAAAGCGCTACGACGGTGAGACCGGACGAGCGATACCATGCAAATGACAGGTTCAATGACACAAACTCTCGAGACTTTGATATTGACTTGTGCAGATCAACTTGTACGCTAGCATTGATAAGCAGCAAAGAAGAACGCCCTAGCTACTGGATCTTGAGCCATTCGTCGTGCTGGGAAGTCCATGCATCAACGCAAGTGCTATTGCGACATTACTTGTCGCTCTCCTTGTTTGCTCAACGATCGCCCACGACAAACAGATTCCAACTGCAGAGCGATAGATCGATTGACAAACTTTCATCTCCTCATTTTCCTCGCAGATGTTGTCACATAGTCGTAACGTCACCGAAAGATCGGCCCACATGTTAGTGCACGTCCCCAGAGCACGTCACTCAGCGTCCTGCAGCAAGTTGAACGCGCTCAAGTGTTTCCTGCGCTCCCGCCGCAGCAACACGACCGACACAATCAGCAGCACGATCATCACGGCCTACAACACATAGCAAACACACCACTCGCATCATTATCTCTCTCTTCCCCTCCTCGAGCCTCTTCCACATTCAACCGACGAGCTCATCGAACCCCATTCCAGACCACCCAACTGCCCGTCACTCTTTGTACCTCAAACTTCAGCACTGCCACACCATGAAAGAGTGTTGTATTGGGAAAACACGACTGGAACCGCTTCTGGCCGCCCCCTTCGGGGTCTGCTACCAGCGACGGCGTCGAGGCCGTCCACGCGCGGGGACACTCGAGCTCCTGCCGGTAGCCCGTCTCGCGGCACATTTTTTCTTCCTCCGTCTTCTCCATCTCCGAACACGGCACGCACTTACCCACTAAGAAACACGCGAGACCCGACGATGGATCGTACACGCGGTGGGCGGACACTTGCGACGGATCGCGACGGCGCAGTGGATTGTCCGTCTCGTCATTCGCTCGCGTCTTCGGAACGAACGCGGCGCTGGACGGAGCACTTTGATGGCGCAATCGACGACGGATGGAGTGCATTAGTGTATGGGATACGTTTGGAAGGCGGGTGGTGAGTGGATGTGGCGCTGTGGGGCGGCGCGCAGCGCGTGTCTTAGTGGTTTATGGCCTTTGGTTTATGGTTTGGATGTTGGTACGTAGCGGTTTCGAGTTTGGAAGTGGGTCGACGATGGATTGGGATGGATGCACACGACCCAAATCGATTGCTGGTGTATTTGCTTGTGTGCTCAAAGTTGAAACTTGAAACTTGACGTTTGGCGACGCGAGACGATCAGAGGCGATTGTATTGCGTCAGGAGGATGTTGTGTACTACGTAGCACATGGTTCTGATAAACTAGCACCTTGTCGCTGCTTCGCAAGGTATCAGTGGGTGTTAGTTACTCATTAGCTTGCTCGCTTGTTCGCGGAAGACGACTTGCGTACGTTCACCCTACACAGTAGTCAAATTATTCACTTTGATTGATCAAGAAACGTCCGCTAGGTCACTTCGTCGTAGGGTGAGCACTTGTCAACTAGTTTTATTCCAACATACCATCAATTTATATGTTTGTTACGTAGTCCACGCGATACGAGGGGCAAGAGCAAAGAGCGCGGCTGCACGCCAGGCTGAATCTGCCATTTGAGCTCCCCGTAAATGAGGCAATCGATGATTAGTCTTCTTCTCCAGGTGCATCCGAAACCTGCTGTGTCTGTCGCTGGGGCTTTACGTGGTGACGCACCGCATGAAATAAAAGCTTCGATGATAACATTCATAGCAAGTCATCTATCGCTTGTCGGGATCGATCAACGCTGTTTATCAAACCCTATAAATATGGCGGTCAAAGCCCTTCGGCCCATCAGTCAATGCGGCAACTTTCGCATCAAACACGAACATATGATCGGGGGATCAAAGAAGACATGGATGGTACGGTGGAACCACGAGGGATAGCATCTCCATTTGTAGGTGTGAGGTGATTCATAACTTTTGACATATGTAAGATCCCCGCCGATTGCTCGTTTGACGATGGCGTCGCGTTCCACCGAGCAGATCTCGTTGCACTGCTCAACGAGGCCTGGCACATCAATCATTCCTGTCCAACCCTGCTTTCAACCATCTGCCGTCGAAGTAGAGCCGCGTCAAAAAAGGTTGCGGAAACTTGTTTGATGTCTCTCGCAATCGCCATAGTACAAGGTTCGCTCCGTGTAAAATTGTCGACCACCGCGCGAGTTCAGCAGCGGATACGGTCGACGCGCTAGCAGAAACATCGGACAGGTCCCTCTGACCCGACATTTGATTGCTGCCGTCACGTACCGGACCTGTTACTCGAGGACATGAAGCACAAGTGATAGCATACTATCTGGTTGCCTGACTCTGTGCAGTCCCATCTCAGTGAACGGGAACGTGTTCAGTCGACTTATTTTTGCCTGCGCTCGCACCTTACGTGGTAGCTCAAACGTGAGTGCGTGATCTGGGCGGCGCAGCGCACGAAGGGTGTCGATACCCTTCGTGTGCTGCGCCGCCCAACCGCTCGCTATTGTCTATGTTCGTCCCCTACTATGCAAAAATAGGCTCTCCCATTTTTCTTAGCGTTCCGTTTCTGTCTATTCATCACTTCTAGATTTGAAGAACAAACGAAAGGCTCTGCTTTTTAAACCACCAGAAACTTATCCGATGACTTGAAAAGTGGAGAGCCCATCGGACTGAAACAAATGACCCTCGCTGTTTCTAGCCGCAGTGCGCTTTGCGTGCGCTGCATGGATTCCAATTTCTCCAAATATAAGACTGTCATCTCCCTCGCTAGTAACATCATTTAAATTCCGATGTCCTTAGCATCGTCATCAGCCAAAGTGCATCGCTCTTGCTCCCATCTTCTTCTCGATGGTAATGTGATCGGCACCGTTAGCCTTCGCAATGGCGTTTCGTCATTGCGATACGAATGATAGACCGATTGATTCTCGCTCCATCGAGCTTGTTGGCTTTGAAATCACAGCCATAGTACTTTACGATGTGGACACGTGGACGCTAAAGCTATTTGCGCAGAATGGTGTATGCGTTGTCGAAACGTGACCTGTAATCCTGACTCTGTGCGTAAGATGGGTCTGTATCGTATTCAGGGGGAGTGTACCCAACGAATGACCTTCGTCGAAGCAAACCACACGCACTGCAGAGAGAATACTAAGGCTTTGGAAACTACTCGTGAGCCAGCCCGCCTTCAGCAACTCATTTGTGATTTGAGGAGCACACACCACGGAAAAAGAAGTGCGACGTACCACAGTAGATCAAGTAGCAGTGAATAGAGCCGGAGAACTGGGATACAAAGATCGGGTGAGCGTCCTGGATCCCGCACTGGGGATATTGGTAGAGCTCGACTATCTTTGTCATTCTGCATCTCACGTCCTCTCCGGTACCACCGCCTCCGACGCCGCGCAACTATGCGAGTTCACTCCATCTCGCTCGTAGCTGTAGCAGCGACCGTAGTATGTCTCGACAGGCCGTCAGGGATATCCGGTTTGACCATCAAAAATGATGATCATGCTGGTCCGAATCCAACTCGCGACAACCCCGATACGGTCGTCGCGACAACGGGAGTGACACCTTCGGATGCCATGGACGAGAGCAAGACGATGTTCAACAGTGCATGGATTGAGCGAGTCAGTGCGGTCGTAAGCGGTTCTCCCCTATCCGCGTTGTGGAAGCTCCTGACGAGTGGAGGAAAATCGATCGCGGAGCACGAACGCGAATTGCTCAGATTGCCGACACACCTCTTCGACCCGTCTCCCAAGCTGACCGAAGCCCTTGTGAAACACTGGTACGCAGAGAACAGAGACATTGACAAACTGTGTGAGTCACTGAAGCTGTCCAGCGCCACTCGCGACCCGACCGCTTTATTTCGAGCTGGCGATTACCGAAAGATAGAGGTGCTACGTTCCTACATTGAGCACGTCAATAAGAGGAAAGGGAGCAACCATGAGCTAATCAAGACGCTGAGGAAGAACTTGAGTGACTCGAGTCTGTCAACGTTCTTGCTGGATTCGATTCGATTCGGTGTTCCGGATAACGCTGCTTATGCAGCGAAACTGCAGCAAGAGATGATGGCAAGCTGGGAGAAGGATGGGCTGTCCGCCGACAACTTGTTTGCAACGCTGGGAATGGAGAAAAAAGGAAAGGAAGTCTTTGGCAGCATGGAACTGTCGACATTGGAACGATACGTGGAGTATCTCCAGGTGGAAAATCTGCTGCTTCATGATGCATATGTTCAGCTTCGAGATGGAACTGTGCTGCGCCAGGATGAATATCAGCTGCTTCAAGGTGGATATATGCGACGTCAAGGTAAAACTGTACTACACCGGAATGAATATACGCTTCAGGGTGTATATGTGCAGCTTCGAGATGGAATTGTGCTAAGCCAGGATGATTTCATGCTGTTTCGGGATCAGCTTGTGCTGAACGCTTTGATCAACGGTTTTAAGAGTGAACAGAAGGTTGCTATGCTCGCTGGTGCAAGAAATGGACACCATCCGGAGGCTGGGGAGTATCTGAAGGCGTTGTTGCGTCGATGGAAGATCCGCGATATAGCGCCGGAACGTCTGTTTGCGGCCAAGCACTTTGCGACGGATCCGTCCGGAGACGCACGAACAATGGAGGACTTCATTTTCGACGCTTACCGCAACTTTTATTTGACGGACGAGTCTTTGTCGGAAGTCTTGCAAGATCTAATACGTAGTCGCGTGCTCAGCTAGACGTTAGCTGTACGTCACCTTTTCAACGAGTGTGTACTTTGCCACATTGGAGAAGATCCTACAACATCGTTCTTGGCTAATTATTCATTAATACACTTGTTCTGGTCGTTGGGTCTGTCAGAGCACATACAAATCATGGGACCCTGGGGCCGACCGCCATCAGAGTCTAGTTCAGAAGATATGCAGTTTGTTAAGGGAAGCTCAAATTCGCACCACACACCCTATGCTTATCTTGGTTGTAATCAAACATGGATTGAGATAGGCCATCGCACATGCAGCCAAAAGAGGCGCGATCGGTGATCAACATAACTCTCATATCGTGTTGAAGTCAGTAAGTAGTAATGCCAGCCTTGTTGTCAATCCACTGCACCCGCGTGATCCGTGCTTTTCATCTTGGAGCGATTTCGCCGTCTCGGGCATCGAAACGTCATTATTGCAGTAAGTGAGTTCCTGACGAAAACAAGTAAGATTTATCGGAAAAGGTAGCGCGCTGTATGATGATGACTACGCTCAAAGTACCAGACGTGACTACGCGCTGTATGATGGTGACTACGCTCAAATTACTAGACGTTATCACACCGCGTTTATACATTTGACCATGTCCTTTGTATAACTTGGTCAACGACGGACTTCAGTGATACGCTTAGCCTCACAAAGAGCCACAGCCCTTTGCCCCCTTTGTTGGTGGAACGTATCAGTGCCAAAGCTGCTTTGAGTTTGATGGTTACGTTCAGGTGTTTTGAACCACCGCAAGCGCTCTCGTTAGTATCTCGCGCATTCCTTACTTCTCCACTCCGACTATAGGCAACTTCAGAGCACTGGCGTTTGCATTGAGTTGTGTCTAGTCACTCGCCACCACAGCGTTATCGTCAAACGATGTTGGCAGTTAGTACAGAAAGCTTAGCATGGGGGCGACATCTCTTCGGTCGTACCATGCAGCCGAATGACAGACGGGTGATTGTATGAAGCTGGGAATCGCAATCACCGCGCACACTATCACGTGTAGCGCGTATGCTTTTGGCTTGGTGAAGCCGAAGCATGAGCCCGTGGCACAATCGTTCGCCCATCGTTGATGCAGTCTAGTGCTTGAGGTCAGTCGGAAGCGATACGATCACAAAGCAAGTAATCCAACACAAGCAGCGCGTGCGTATATATCATCATATACCATCAATGATTCGAGCCATGCAGCTCCAGACTCATTCAGTTGAGCACCGTGTGACCAAAAGACGTCTGCAGCTTTGAGCATCATGGCTCCACAGACACGTCGTGAATAATAGCTGTAGTCCTCAATCCGAGTACGAAGGCAGCCATCGTGCAGACATCGGCGCAGGCTGTCGTTGCCACTACGCCAATGCGGTGATACTTGGTGTGCCAACCCCATCAACTTGATGCTGCTGATCGTGACCAAGACATGTAAATGTATCGGTGGGTGTATCCTTCAGAACAGCCATTTCAGCTGTCATTTACCTGCCGCATGTGGTCAATCTCATTGTCTGCAATCTCCGGTGATATCATCCCGACAGGGCTTTGACACAAAAAAGCCAAAATGGTATCCGTCGGACATGGCCTGCTGTAAGCGCACTGTCGTCAGATATCGTTAGGAAAGTCAATGACGTAACACTCGACATGTTGACGACAATGAGAGGTGCAACGAATGGAAACAGTGACTAGATCGAGGCTTTAGCTGTTCTAGTGAGTCAACTACGGTGGCTACTGTGGAGTAACCAGCCTACTACATACTGACAACGCACTCTCTTTTACAAAGCCATAAACTGTCACCCTCGATTACCCCTCGTCGAAGCAGCAGCGTGTATCCGTCTACGCAGTTCGTGTACCCCACCACACCCCGCGCGACAACATCTCGAGTACCCCTTTTCGTAACCCGCTCGTCGACCAGTGCCAAAAGCATGGCCCATGCCGCCGAAGCAGCGACAGCGTCCACGTCCGCGCAGCCACGTGCCCAACCAGACCCTCCCACGCCTTCCACAGCACCTCATGATGAAGCCAAGACGCAGACGCATCAACTTATGCCCTCCGTGTCTTCCGTCACGCGGCAGGGGCCTCAACATATTGCCGACAAGGCGAAGTGGACACCTTTGCGTCCACAGAGTACGGTCGAGGCACGTGGCAACGCTTCAGTTGCTGCGAAAGCATCAGCAGTAGACGCAATAGATCAAGCGAAGAAGAAGTCGAATCGACTGCACCTTGCGACGGTGCCGCCACAAGTCCAACGGCGTCCTGTGATGACGAAACAGGTTGGCAGGACGATAGTACCGCCTCGTACTGTTGGAAAAAGCGCTCGGGATAGTGGTAGCAGCAGCAGTGCTATCACTGGTGTGAACACGCTATCGAGGACTGCTACAGCGGCAACGACTGGCAACACAGCAGGAGTCGCTGGAAAGACAATTGCTGATCGACAGAAGCTGCAACAGACGCACGTTGCAACGACGTTACAGCAGAAGGCTACACATCCAGCGGTTGTAAGGGACGACAAGGGGTCAACGGACGAGTGGTTTCGGCAGAGCAAACTGGTGCTGGAGCAGGCACACATGCGACAACAACAGCAACAGCAACAGCATCGACAAGGGCAAAAGCAGCAGCAACAGAGCCACGGAGGCAGCGGAAGCAATGTGACAAAAAGGGTCCTGACTACGTCGATTGCCGACACGTTGTTGGCGCAGCAGCAGCAGGTGATTCGACAGCAGCAGTTGCTTCGTGATATGCTGCAGAAACAGCAACAGCAGCAGCAACAAGCACAGCTTCAGCTACAGATGAAATGGGCGCAAGGAGGCGGCAAGGGTGGCACAAAAACTGCGCTATCGCCAGCTACGTCCGCAGTAACAACGGTATCACCAACCACGTTTGTTACTGCGGCACCGACTCACAACCCGATGAAGAAGAAAGCGCCGAAGGATACGTTTGGAATGGATTTGGAAGCACTGGCGAGAGTTTGTATCCGAGTGGCCAATGCAAGAACCGAGAGTGAGATGCGTCAAGCGCTGGAGAAAATGACGTCGTGGCTCCACCAGTGTACTGAGCTTCCGTTGCTGCAACTTGCACAGCGAGACTACAGTGATTCGATGACCCGCCGCCGGTCAATGCTTATCCAGCAAAACCGATGGCCGCTGGACCTCCAAGTCAAATCCGAGTACATCACACACAAGATCGTACAAATGCTGGGAGTGTTCTTGCTGCGCGAAAAGAACCAAGGTGCCCAGCAGCAGCATGCTACAGTGAGAGCTGCCGCAGCCATGAAGTCTGGTGTTTCTACTTCTGCGCGTTCTGCTACCACTTCAGCTGACGGCACCGTCGCTTTCCGTCCATCCACGGTGTTCGCTAGTGGTGCTACCGCTGCGATGACGACCGCATCTGCCAGTCGCTCGGGTACCTCTGGCAATGGTGTTTCCACTGCAGGTACTACTGCTGCTGGTCATGCCACTACTGCCGCTACTGGTGCTGCTAGGCCTACTGCTGCTGCTACCGTCGCTGCTGTTGCTGCTAGGCCTACTGCTACTGCTGTCGCTATAAAGCAGGCAGTTGTGCCAGTGGCAGCAACTACGGCACGTGCTGGACTGGCTTCGTCGCCATGTCCGACGATGCCAGATCAGTCCATCAGAGCTCCTGTAAAACGGGACATGGCGTCGATCGAGCGGGCGTACGCTGCCTTGAAAAGCCAGTTGCAAGCCAAACAAGTCGAGGTCAATCAGAAGGCAAAGGTGAAACGAGATGCAGCAAAAGTGGAAGCTACGAAAGCGGTCGGTGTTGCTAGTAAACACGAGACGACGGCTGCTGTGCTGGCAGCAACGTACAAGCGCTCGATGCAGCCTGGTACGCCTGACACTGCCAAGAAACAACGGACGGATGTGCATGCAGTGTCGTCAAGCTCCACCACGATGACCTACCGACCTCCGACGACATCTGTGTCTTCGGCACCTGTACCTCCTGCATATGTGCCTCCGACGACATCTGTACCTCCGGCGCCTGTACGCCCGACATCTGTACCTCCGACGCCTGTACGTCCGACATCTGTACCTCCGATCTCGCCTCAGCTTGCACAGCAGTTTTACGACTTCGGTGTGACCACCCGGACAAGTTCAGAACCTGAAGACAAGATGTATATGCCATCCAAGATTGTGTCCAAGATCATGTACAAGGCCCTTCCGCGTGTGCACGGCAAAAGCGCAGGTGCCGGTGTCCTCATGACCAAGCGCGATGAGCAAGTAAAAAGCGAAACTGTATCACCGGCTCTGAATCCATCGCACAGCACTCTGGACCACGAATCGCATTTGCAAGATGCATTCAGCATCAGTGACGAGGCTGTGACCTTCATGCAAGAGTGCGTCACGGAGTTTCTCCTGTACTTCACGAGCGAATCGCGGGATCTTTCCATGATGCAGAATCGGAGAACGAAAAAAGGCGTGGGTCTGTCCATCTCTGGTGCCAATGTCGTGGAAAGCATGGAAAACCTAGGATTCACGCCTTACGCTCGAGTGCTGGCTGGGTATAACGAGAAGGTGAAGGCGAGCCAAGATGCCGCCGCACGGAAGAAGACAGAGCGGAAGAATGCCGCTCAGCAGCGGGCACTGCAGACACACTTGGCTGCTCGTGCTGCCGCAACTGTTGCCATGAATGCGTCTAAGTCGGCAGCAGCTGGAACAAGTGCAGATCTGCCATATTTGTTTGCAAAGGAGCAGTCCAAATCGGTGACCCCGTTTTCACGAGTCACTGCGGCGACGTTATCGAGTTTGGGTTCTAGCCTGCAAGCCGTTTCACGAAATGTGTCGGCGTCACCCGCAGGGGCAGCGACCGCACAACCGGCCGCAGCAGCGACGATAACGGCGGTGCCCTCGAATTCAGCAACGGACCTACGCCAGCAGCCACAGCTCCACCAAAAATGAAGACAGCGTCAGATCACGTCGTTGGAGTTGATTCGGACAGTGAGTTGAATGGTGACAGCATTCACCAAATTATACTGATTTGGCAGCGTTGACGCGGATGCCTGAAGTGATGTAAGAGAAGTCAACTGGATGTGCCAAGAGGATGAGTGTGGCTAATGCTACGGCGGACGAGCTGAACCGCTCTTCTCCACGTTGCGAACCATGGAGAAATTCGGCTGCAATGGAGAATGACGTTGGCATGACACCTTTGAGCTTGAGTGATATGTGTATCGAAGTCAGCACGTACTTCGCTCGAATGTCGCAAACACACGTACCTGCGCCAGAGCTGCGATGCTCAAGCGTCTCGAGAGAAGTCCGACGTAAGTGGTGAACGAGTATGCTGAGCTCAACTTTTAGTTTCGAACAAGCGGAATGATATTGATGGTGTTGCTACTAAGTTCTTACTCGTTGTACTGTGCACTGAACTCGCCTGACCCGAACCTGCTTATATGTACGACCAGGATGATGCTGTCGAAGACATCACTCGGCCTGCTTCGGCCCATTCTCGGCCTCCACTTGAGCAAAAAAGACACGGACGCACGCATGTATGCACCGATACATCGTGGAAGTCGGTAAGGGAAGCGATAAATCGCTTGGGCTACGTTGCGTAGGCAAAGACCATCCAGTACGCGCTCAGATGTGGAACAGCAGTCGTTCGGACAAACGACCAGCCGTTGTTCACATGTTCTTCGTGTACTGCTGCGAAATTTGCGATCGCATTTCCCAGGAAGATGGCGCTTTGAAGTATCGCAGCATGTCTGCTTCGGTCGGCTGCGCTGGCATCGAGGCCGGTAGAGCTGCGGCGGGAGCGAGACTAGCTTCAACGATCGTGCGCAGCTGCAAAGTTGTCGTGGAAAACACGGAAAAGTAGATGGTAATGCGCGTACGCAGACGCTTTGGCTGTCGTCTGCGACGGCCAGTTGGCTCCTCCTCCGGCTCTTCGGGGAAGTCGTCTGCTTCGTCGTCATCATCCAGTTCCTCCTCCTCTTCGTCGTTCTCAACAGCATCCAGTTCGGTATCGTCAGGCCAACGCATGAATTGAGCTGCCACTGCACTGCCGTTCGCGTCACCGATAGAGCGCACGCGCCATGCACGATACGCCATCAAGGAGCGCTTGCGAGACCATCCAAATGGAAAGTAGTCTTGAGGAAGCACCACCGTCGGTTCTTGCTGGTCCAGCTGCAGCAGAAACACGACATCAGCTGAAACCAGACTGTTCGGAAGCGATAGCGTCATGGTCGTGTCCGTCTCCGTAATGTGAAGCACCTTCGTCGTGTGCGCGTGAATACATCGAGCCAACCACGAGAGAGACGACGCAGCCGTTGCCGACCGAACGGAGGCAACACGCTGCAGCTGCTGTAGGTGGTGCTCGTCCGCTTCGCCAAGGCGGTTCCACTCCCCAGTCAAGCCCGTAGCACCTGTGACTGCCGCCTTGCGCAACGAGACTGCCACTTCCAGGTCCTGGCGGGACGGCACTGCATCCCGTATCGCGCGGTAGTAATTCGCAAAGATGTTCATGTACGGCAGCGGACGCAACGCGCCTTCTTCCTTGTCACCAGCTTGCTGCTGGTCGTCGTCGTCCAGCACCACCCACCAAGGCTCATGCAGCAGCCAGGGCTCGCAGCTTTTCAGCATCTCGTACAGATCCCATTCACCCTCATCAGCTGACTCAGCGTCACCCCACGACTTGTGCATTCGACGCGGTAGGCGAGATACCTGAGCCTCGACGGCGTCATTCAACAGGTCCACAAGCTGTGCGTAAGCAGCTAAAACACCTCGCCCAGCCTGGGCACAGTCGTGCATCTTTTGACGCACGTCTTCCAACAGCCCAGAGCTCGCCAGCGATGTGCAGACTGTCACAAGGTTCGAGCACAAATACAGCAGCTTGGGGTTGCTCAGAGGGATCTGCACCAGCGTGTGCTTCCTGCGCTGACATTTCGCGCTCTTGCTCGAGGCAGAAGGTGCTGTCGGCATCGGTGGAGTAATCATCTCGAACGAGTGGCGATAGATCTTCGGGTTTGACTCCTTCTGCTTCGCGGTGACTTCTTCAAAGCGATAGATACGCTTGACGATCGTAAACGCTAGCTGCAATATGCGCGCGCGACGATAGAGCTCACTGTCAGTCGGGACCGGAGTCATTGCTGGACGCGAGTTGCCAGGAGATGACACGGGCGACAACGTCGGGCAGATTTTCTCAGAGGCCTCAATAGCCGCTGTGATTGCCTTATCCGAGTCAGTCGAGCGGTTGCGCTTGCGGTTGAGGTAGCTGTCAGGCGTGGATCCAGGCGACATCATCATCATCATCGGAATGCCGCCTCCTTCAGGAATCATGCTTTGCAGACCACTTGACCAAGTATCGCGCCGCGCGTATGAATACGGCCTGGCCGAAGCATACGCATGCTGATGCAGAGCTGCAGCTGTAAGGCGCGACGTGTTCACATGAGGAGTCCCAACACCAGACGAAGGGACCGTCGTCGATCGGGAAGACGACAGACTCGAGCTCACGATCGGCGTTCTTGCAAAAGGCGAGTGGCCCTCTAGTCGAAGCTGCATCATACCTGTGATCGGAGTGAGCACAGGCACTGTGCGCGAGTGGTGGCGTGGCATATTCAGTGGCTTCGATGCGGGCATCGGGAGAGCTGCCAGCGATGAACGTCGCGCGTGGACCGTCCGATTGCCTTCTACTGCACGAGCTCCCACAGCGTTGTTCAGGAAAGCGCCAACGCCTGGCAACGATGGCATTAAAACCCGGGTCTCCCGCGAACCCTCGAAGTGCAGCGGATGCGTGGCCGAAAGCGACAGTCTCGGTGATGGCTGAAACTGCTGGTGCTGGTGCAAGAGCTGCTGCGCTTGTGGTGCAGGAAGCGAGGGCGTCGAGAAGTAATCTGTCTTGAGCGAAGCCGAGCGAGTCAAGCGCTTGCGTTCACGCCGAGCAGGGTCCTGCTGCCTCGACATGAAACCTGTCGGCGGTCGTTGTTGTTGCTGCGCCGCCACGTACGTAGCAGCTGCATTCACCGTCGCACTATTGCTGCCCGTCGTGCTCCTGAGGAACTCATCAATGCTCCTCGCACCTTGTGACCCGGGCAGCGTCCCTGCTCCAGGACCTCTCAAAGCGGACAGGACGTGACGAGGTAGTTGCAATCCCATCGAGCCACTTGCCATATTTGGCACAGCGCTGTTAGCCAGTGCGGCTTGGCTCATCGGTGCACGGAACGTCTTCCTCGCCTTGCGACTCGACGAGATCCTGAACGCTGGTGACGCCAGCGCAGCAACGCACGTCATGGTGCTGTCATTTCCGCTAGCACTGGCGTCGAAGACGTAGACTTTGAACACGTGCAGGTTCTTGCAGTTAAGCCGCGACGACTGCCACCCGTAGTGCCACGACTGACGATTGCCATTCAGGAGAAAGCACGAGCTTTCCACGCTCCGGCCTGGCACGGCCGTGCCTCGGAACCAGCGACCGAAGGGCTGGTCTGGCATCTTGACGTCCTCGAAGAGCTCTTGACGCGGATACTCGCGACCGACCACCAGAGTCGTGCGGCCAAGACTCGTGTCGACCGCCGTCGGTGCCGTGGGCGACGAAAGTGCGTTTGCATGCGCAGGCAGCTGCTTGGCGAGTTCTTCAAACCTGCCCAGCACCACTGGGCATTTGGGCAGCAAGCACTCGACCACAAGCCCCGAGCCGCAAAAGCTCTTGGGGTTGTGCCCGCCACAGCAATGCGGGAAACAGCGCAGATTCTACGACACAGACGAGTAACACTCCAGTAAGCGCAAGCACCACCAGCACTGTCGACAACGACGAAGCAAAAGAGAGCGACACAAAGGGCCACAGCAACTACAAAAAAGACACGTAGAAGGCCGAGAGAACTGCATCAACGCGTACCTTGTGACCACTGGCTTTGTTGCTCCTACAAGTGCATCAGTACAGTCACAGTCACAGTCACAGCACATCATCATCAGATCATCAGATCATTTATTCATTCCTCCACACAGCCCCTTCCCTCTACATCTCTCTGGCTCTCTTTCGAAGAGCTCTACAGATGACACACAGCTATATGTGGTCGTACCTCAAGTATTCGCTCGAAAAGAGCTCCTTCCCGCACTGGTTGTGCGTAAAGCGCAGACGCGGACCACTGGGCCCTCCCCCCGCGTCGTCGTCGTCGTCGTCGTCCGTCTTCATGTTGGGCCGCGCGGTCGGTCGCGTCTTGTCGCCCGTTGTCTCGAAAGTGCCGCCAGGAGGCGCTGCGCTCGGGGATCGCCACTGCTGTTGCGGCTGTGCCATTGCGTTTGACTGACTGCCGCCCGCCGTCGTCCGTCAGCAGTGGGCGCGAGACAGACAGACAGACAGACAGACAGACAGACAGGCAGACAGTCGGGCGTGCTTGATGCTGTCTCGTTTCTACTCTGTCCTGCTCTCTTCTGTGGCGGCGACAAGCGACGGGCCAATTTGGTGTCACGACAGGGCGACGCCCGCGCGGCCGCAACGGTGGACGAGCGGTCAACGGTTTCAGCCAATGAGAGGCATCGATTGGATAGATACGACTACTACAGTGCTACAGTACGTGCGTGCGGGGGCGCGGAAGCCTTTTGTGTCAGACGACAGACGGGCCGGCGCTTCACTTCAAGCTGGACAGACAGACAGACAGACAGACACGGTCAAGTGAGACAACGACTGGTCGCGCGGTACCACACGCACACGCACATTCCAATCGCTCGCACACGCAATGCTCGTGTCTTTGCATTCGTACCCACTTGTCAGTCGAGAGAGAGAGAGAGAGAGAGAGAGAGAGCGAGACCCTCGCGCCCATGAGTGGACAGCAAGTGTACTGCCGACTGTCAGCTATACCCTCAAGAGCTTGATCCCTTGTGTGTATTTTCAAGTCAGTATGTGTATACGTGCCCCACGTTCTGCAGCTCTCTCTCTCTCTCTCTTTCGCTCACTCTCGCATTCTTTCCCTTGTGTGTGTATGTGTATGACGAGCCCTGCGAGAAAGGGTGGACCTTCTGCCGAGCAGGTCAGATCAGGGCCCATCCCAAACTCGAGCCCCCGGGTCGTTGTTGCAGAGCGAGTGGCACACGTGTCGGTCGGTGTCTTCACTCTGGCGCGGGCCGAACAAGCGCAGTGCCTTTCGATGGAGCAAGTCCTACGTCGCGCGTTCTCTGCACGAGACTTGTCTCTGCAGAAGCTTCGGCGCTTGTTCTGCGAACGACCATCCTGTCGCGACTCTTGCGGTCGCTAGGCCGTGGAACGGACAGAGACAAGACAAGACAGGGGGAGGGAGGAGCCTCGTCTCCCCTGCGAGACCTTATTCCAGCGATCTGCCCCTGCGACAAAGTGTGATCTTATCCGCACGTGACGAGAGACAGGACCTTCTGATCTGGCCAAAGGGTACATGTACGTACCTCAACTCGGCGTGTGCCTTTCGTCGTTGCTGCTTGTCCGACAAACGACAATGGACCTGTTGGTCACTTGCACCGGTCAATGCGCTAACGTACGTAGCTGATGCAGTATTGATGCGCAGCTTGACCACAGATTGGCAGGCGATGCTGTGCGAGGCAATCACAGCATCAGTGCTGTTGCGTTGCGCTGCGTGTTCACTTGACGCAACTGCAGCTGCGAATGCGACTTGCCATGTTTTGCAGTTGGCTTCACCAGCTGCTGGTGCAAGTCACGAGCTGTTGTGGATGCGCTTTGGCGTCGGATTTGACAGTGCCGCCACTTTGCGGATAGTGCGACTTGGCAAGGTGTATGCTGCAAGGTTTTCCAAACGTCGTTGACCTGTTGGCTGGTGCAGTGGCTGTGTTAGTGCTCGGCTACAGCTCTTTCGTCGTGCGCTTAGAGCATGTAGAAACAGAGAGACTGGTGGACGTGACGCTATCGAAAGCGTGGCAGCTTGCCCACATTGCTTCGTTCGCTGCCAATGGACCTGCCGTCTTAAGCAGACATCCAAGCACGGCCGTGCTCGAACACCGCCACGAGAAGACTGCAAAAGAGAGGAACGCATCGTATGCACAATCACACGCCATGTACTGATACAACCCCATCATTCTTCGATCCGCTCCTTCTAACGCGCCATCGCCGTTGCCAGGCACACGCCTAGCGCCTCACACCAATCAGTTGCTGCTGCGAGGCCTGGAACAATTTGCGTTTCGTCTTTGCAAGCTTGTGCATCTCACCAGCGTTTTTACGAAGCACGTCCAGCACAAGAAGCGAGCGACTGGGATCCAAGCCTGCAACCTTTTCGTTCAGTTCGCGTCTGTGTGTCGCCAGCTCTTCGCGCTTCAAGACCAATGCAGATAGCGAAGCTCCGCTGTCACTCGAGAGGGTGGCTGTTGTAGGACTACTGGATGGAGCGGTCGATAGCTGCTGCATTTGCACCGCCTCCTCACGGCGGCGCACGCGCGCAAACGCATCCTCGATGCCGCCCAGCTCCAGCGTCTGCATCCGCATGATCTCCAACAGTGCGTACTCCATGCAGTCCGCATCGTTCTTTGTGTTCAAAGAGATGGCGCTAAAGACATCGGATGCTCGTTCGTCAAATACCCGCGTCTCCATATCGTCATCTTCGTCATCCTGAAACGTTCTTGCATCCTTCGATGCTGCGAGTCGCTCCCGACGGCGCCGTGCATGACCTTGATCCAGCTGGTTCATGTCATGCAGTAGTTCGCACATGCGGTGTAAATGGTGCGACTGCTGCCGCGAGGCCCGGGACAATTGACTTCCTTTTTTCGCGGTCGACTGGTACGACCTGGCCACATCAATGTATTTCCGACGGCGCTCAAGGCACAAGCGACTCGCAGCGTCTTCTTCTTCTTCTGCATCGACGAAACTCCTCGACAACTCGAGCCCTGCGTCAACGGGGAGACCTACTGGACCAGTTTGTAAACCCATACCCGTGAGTGCCGTGCCTGTTGTAGTGACTAGCTTTGCAGCGCTTGAAGTGAGGGCCGATACGGCACTCCATGCACTCCAGCTGCTGCCGTAGGTGCTCAGTCCAGTGTTGCTTGATGCTGACGGAGGACAGCTTGCTCGTGGGGAAGATGAACTTCGGGACTCCGCGTCGTCGCAAGGTGAATATTCGTCTAGAGACAGCAGGTCGTCGCCATCTAGTCCGCCGTAATAGGTCGACGTAGCACGCCTGAGACTTTCAAGCTCTTCCGTCGTCGACAGCAAGAAAGCACGCACTTCTTCTGTCACGGCGAAAGTCGGTTGCCGGAGCACACCGCGCAGAAACGCTTGCAGCAGGCGCATGCGCTCACCGACAAACTCCTTATCTTTGTTGAAGAAAAGCTGCTTTCCTGGCAAGCAGGGTACCAGTCGAAACGGGAACTGACGCTGCAACTCGCGATGCAGCCAGACAAAATCGCTGTATCGGCGATACACCTTGACTGACGAGCTGGGTTCTTCCACTTGACGAAGGCGTGTCCACGTCTTGGCAGCCTGGTACGGATCAATGGATTGGCCGCCCTTCGCCGTATCGCTAGCAATGCAGATCACAGCGTATCTCGTATACGGCAACAACCACGAGCCCACCGTCGTTGGTTCACACACGAGCACGACCAACTTCCCAGGGTCGTGTCGACCAGCGTGCAGCGACAGCTGAGCACGGACACAGTCGACTTGCTGCTGCAGCTGCTCCGCTTTCGACGCCAACTCTTTCGCCACAGCTGCAGCACTCGAAGCATCGTGCTGCATGCGGGCGAGCTGCGCGGCATCAACCTCGAGCTGGCGCTTCAGCGTCTCCGTCTCGGTCTGGAGCACGGCGGCTTGCTGCGATGCTACAAGAGCCCGGTGTCGCGCTTCTTCGGCCAGATCCTGTGCCTCCTTCTTCTCTTGCTCGTTGATCTGCACTTGCTTGGCCAGAAACATGGCACGCTGGGACGCCTGCACACTCTCTCGCTGCGCCGTGCGCGCGTGTTCCTGCGCTTCGCGCGCCAAGAGCTCCTTCTCCTTCACTTGACTCGCCCACTCCTCTTTGAGCCGACACAAGTGGAGCTGCGAACGCACTTCCATCTCCTGACGGGCGCGCACGAGCTCATAGTTCTTCGGCAGCGCTCGGGCGCCGATTGACCGGTTCAAAGGCGTCACGCGGCGACACGTCGGGCACTTAACTGCCGCTTCTGCGTGCAGCGCTTCCGCCGGCTGCTCCCCAGCTACGGCCCAGCCATCCAAGCAGCTCTAGCGAATCAGAATGCACAGCGGTAGGGCTAGTTAGAAACGAGCGAAACGGGTCACGTCGCCACGGCCGCGCGGTTCTACCTGGCAGTACGTGTGGCCGCAGATCAAGAGACGCGGAATGTGGCCCGCGCTGTCGTCGTCGTCGTCGTACGGCTCGTTGCACAGCTCGCACTCGACGCTGTTGTCCGCGAGCTCGCGCCACAGGGCCGTCGTGCGCTCGTCCACTTCGGCTGGGGCCGTTTCTATCGCGGGGGTCGCGGGCATTTCTATCCGAGGCCCGAATGGAAAATAAGAAGCGGTGGTGGAATAGTCAGGCGTGACGGTAGGGGTAGGTTGTGTCTGGTTTTTAAGGTGCGAATACATCAATTTAGACGCCCCCAATCGCTGTTCTTCGAGTCGGAAATGTCTGTTTGTTGGCTGACGAAACCTCTGCAGCGCGTCACGCGGAAAGTCTCCAAGTCGGTAGATGTTTGTTGTTGTTGTTGTTGTTTTGGCTGAGAGCTTGCGAGCTTTAATGGACAGTAACGAATCGAAGCTAAGACGAATGACCAAACTTTGGGGTCAACATGGCCAATACGAAGCGCGATCGTTGCACTGCGATCGGTCCAGAAGGATACGATTGCTAAATGGAGGACAGCCCCAGCACCCCGAGGTATGCAACATCGAGCGCTAGGATACGCATGCAGCGTTGGCGTATTCTGTGGCTTCTTCGTGCTCTCAGTTTATACCCATTTTTGTCTTTACGAGGCACGAACAAGTACTGGGCCCGGGCGGATTGTCAAGAGGATGTATCTCTACGCATCATCCCAGCTGAGTTGAATCACTTGGCGAACTGTTGTGCGTGTTTATTCGTGGAATCTGAACTGGACAAAGATTGTGTGAGTCAACGTATTACTACTGGCGCCGCGATCCGTTTTTTATAGCGGGTAGTTGTAGCAGAAGCTGTCGTGAGACAAAGTAGAAAAAGATGGCCAAAATGTACAAACGCGAGCGTGCAACTTCAGCGTAGTCGGAAATCGTCATGCACAGCTTCAACTCGGTAAGAGCGACCATCATCCACGTGGACGCGACGTGAAAGGGAGCTTTTCAGAGTCGACAATATGCAACAACTTCGTCACGAATGACTGGTACATTGTAGACGAGGGAGATATGACGAGTGAAACAACTCATCTGAATCGGCGATGGAGTGGAAATATGTGTGCAAGATGTAAGTGTCCGTGTTGACAGCTCTTGCTCCGTCGAAGATAGGAGGGTGGCAAAATCGAAGAGAAGATGGGTTGTTCGCGCTGTGATCTCGGGTAGGCGGGTAACCCTCATTCACTCATAGGGTCGCGAAGAATGATATGACGTCTCAGGGTAAGACACGTTCTTTGTTCACTGACGAAGAATGAAGAAGACAAAACGAGTTCTGAAGTTGACCCAGAAAAACACTCATCAGACCAAGGTAGCAGTAGTGGCCGATAGGCTGATCTAACTCGTGGGTTGCTATTAATTAAGTGATGCTGCTCTTTCCAGCGGCGGGATGCCAATGCAACAACAAGCCTGTCAGGCCGACGCCAGGTACGTGCGAGGATTGATAAGGTGACGTCAACATGTTGAAGTGGGGACACGAATGGACAGAAGTGCTCGTATGTGAGACAAAGCAAAAGTGAACGTGCCAAAGACGCAGACATGGTGTTTGAGGAGGATAGTACCGGCAGAGGCGCTTGGCGTGGTATAGATGCTTATGTGAATGTGGGTTAGTAAGTCTTTCCTTGCCGAGCACTTCATGTGCGAATCAGTTCTAGTCCAAGTAACGAATTGAGCGCCGTGTTCTGTAGACTCTCATGCAATACTACCCAGACAAGCGTCGCGGGCGGCAGAGACTCCCTAGGCGAGGTATTGTGTAGCGGTCAAATGGGTAGCGTAGATAGAAAGGAAGGTTGTGGGTAGTTTGACTGACCAACAAGACCTGACGACTCCCCTTATCATCTGTCTGCTGCATGGGTTCCGACGATACCGAGAGGGAGATCAGGTGCTCAAAACTGAACATTTGCCAGCTCGGCCGAATCGCAACGTATGATTGTCCATCAATCCTAGCTTTATGACTTCCGATGACGTATCCAACCATGCATCTATACGATGGATAAAGCCAGCAACTTGCAAGCCGGTCGGTGTGGCCATTCGCACTGGGCCGAGCGAGGCACCTCAAGGACGCTACTGACGGCACTCGGAAAAGACCTGAAAAAAGTGAAGCCGTCTCAGTGAACTGTGCTTGCATTGTGATTGCTTACGATTCCACCAGACGACGAGGACAGGCTTAGCTCGGTAAGATAGATACACAGGATTCGACTTGCGCTCGTACTAAACTCGAAGAGCACAGTTTGGTAGTAGAGAGGAGGCTCTGGCAGTCAAAAGCCCGAGCGCCTCTTTCTCGGCTACAAACATGACGACATACTGAACTTGATCACCCGACGCTGTGCATGGTGCGAGGGTGTACAGGCTATCAGCTCACTGGCATAAATGGAGTAATTAGGAAAGGCAAGCAGCACGATTAAGTGGGCATAAGCTGCAGGAGCGATTCCTGGTGCAAAGGATAGTAGTGATGCCCTGCAAATGTACGGCTTGAATGGGATGTCTCGATACCAGAAGTACGTCGCAAGACTCGGCGAGAAAACTGCCGAACTGACCATCGGGATCGTCAAGATCTTCAGGTACACCGCAACGACACACAGCAAGACGCACATAGCCGCCACGACACCTGAGTCTTTTTCGACGGCCGACAATTTGTGGGAGAGCCCAGACGAGCATGAAAGCCATCGCATCAAATGTGTGCGACTTTATAGCGATGGCAACGGATACGACTGGACGAGCGTTTATCAGTTCGAAGTTTGGCTATGTACCGTGGCGAAGTGGACAACGATGTCCGAAATATGTGCTGCCGCATCGCGTACTTGCAAGTGGCGGATGAGAGCATTGGTAATACATACATACAATTGAGTAGTCGGATACGCTCGAATGAGCAAAGATGCCATGCTTTTGCTGGTTGGATTCCAGAAATTTTACACTAGCTCAGAATATCGCGCATGGCAGCATAAAATGTGTTGGACACAGTGCTGCCAATTCTGTACAACCTAACGACAATTGAAGATAAATGGATGAGCCTCGACGACTTAAGTCTCACCACTTGCCACATGCGTAACATGTCAAGAGCTACCGTCACAGCATACATATCATTGTGACGCTCCAATGGTATCATCGAGATCAATTTACTATCTTATTGAGGAAGCTGAACATGAGTCTTGGTCAATCCAGACGAGGAAGCAAGATCTTCGTCATGGTGCTTTACCATCAACTCTCTTCGTTCTACTAACTTTATTACTACAGAACAATCTTTACTCTTGTCGAAGGTAGGTACATTGAGATACTTCTGGAGATCTCTAATGACCAAAGAGAACATTCTTCAGGCACCCCGCTGCTCGAGCTAGCTATTCTTTTTCCCGGCGTAGTCGAGTTAATATTGTATGATCTTTGGAGCGCGTGTTACGTACTTCGTCAAGCAATGCTCTTGCATGGGTCCAGCAGAGATACACTGCTGGACATGCGTTGTTCCGCCAGTTATTTGTATTCACGCAAACGTCAGTAAAATCTTATCGAGGATTATAGTCGTTAATTGCTTGCAGGTTCGTTGCGAAACGCTAGACGAAACGTGACTGCGCAATCCGCACACTGATTGCAGCGTGGCTGATGGCAGCTTGAATCTGAAAAACATCATGGAGCGCAGTGAGTGCACAGCGAAATCGGACATTGTATACTATGCGTGGCACGCATTATAGTTAGATTCTGCATTACCTGCTTTTGGAAACGATGTAGCCAACAAGCACACCACAGATCGATAGTGACACGCGCCGGGTCACTTAAGCCAAGAGGCCAGGTAAATGAAACCAATTCATGGTTGAAGCTGCAGTCAATTGTAACACACATACTATCGTGATAAACTAACCACCCTTCCACGACGCTTTCACCTCGAGCAAAAAGAATTGCCGAGCGGATTCGCGCATGTCGCAGATACTGGTACCCGTGAGGAGGTGTCACAGGACCAAACAGACAATTTACATATTGGAAGCGAAGTCTCACCTCTTATCCGTTTTAGGCAGGGGATACGAATTTCGTAGTTACAACAGACAAAACGAAACAAATTCACAATTCTCATGTCGCTGACGCAAAAGGCTTATCGAGGAAAGCACGAAGGTCTATCGAAATCGCTGAAAAGGACGGCCATTCATTCTACTCTGTGTCTTTGTGCCTCTGGTCAAGTTGGCGTTGAGTCACGAAGGATCTTTGATACGAAATGAGGAGGTAAGTGAATGGATCGCTAACGAGTGTGGAAGCATTCCAATGACAGCTGCGAAGCGCTATCGGATGCTTGAATGGCGTCTGGATGGCGGTTTGCAAGTGGTGGCGAGACCGCAGAGCGATCCAACAAGCTTTCTATAGCGCCAAATCGTGTCGATGGAGGTAACGAACGGACAGTCTTTGGTGACTTGGAAGATGTCCTGTTCGATGTCCTTTCCATGCGTGGAAGAAGAGCGACACTCTCAAGGGCCTTTGCAGCAGTTCACACAACACAGCAAGAGATCGAAGGCCCAATTTGCAGCAAGAATTGTGTGGACATTGCTGCTTCTGCGAATATACTTGGCTGGCGTGCAGGAACTGTGCTGAGATCGATGGGAAACGGGACGAAGTCTCCGAGTTGCACGACTCTATCGTACATAGAACTGCAATTAGCTTGATTGCGCTTACAGACCGTGTACAGCGATGCGCGCGAATACGCAACAACACAAGCGAAACTTACGGTTATTTGATTTGCTTCTGTCAACAGTCGCTCTTCACTATCTAAGTCGAGCAGCACCTCCGGCGTCCGATACTGGGCACCTGGATGCGAAAAGATGGGCACGCCAGCGCTTTCATCACCTCGATTCGGTGATATCCGTCACAATGATACTGACAAACAGATACATGTGATTAAAACGCATGACGTTTTTACAAAGCTAAACTTGGCAGTAAAGAAGCGCGGATGAAATGGTCAGGCCTTCGAGTAGATGATACAGCGACTTTTGGTAAACTTTGCCGTGGGATAGGGATAACTAGGCACGTGAGGTCGGAATGCATCAGGGATGTAGACGTCCACGCAGCCGCATGATCCACGTTTTTTCGTGTCCTCCACGAAGCAAAAAACCAGGAGAGACGCATCGCGATTGTTGTGGTGTTGACGAATACAGTCATACGGCCGACGTGGTACCATGAGCAATAGATCCAGCAGGTGACGAAGACCGAATTTGTCGAGCATGTTGAACGTCGTCATGCTGCAATACGGCATCAAATGCAGCGGTCATATGGTGAGCGGAGACACAGTAATGCTGAAAGCACATCTGGGGTACTTGCGGCGTCCAGAATGTGATAGATATCTCCTGTCGTAGCGCAGACAACAACTTACCTGGTCTCATCGCTGAACTCGGACGGCAATCAGTGATCGATCAAAGCTGCGAACAAGCAGAGCAAAGGTTGAAAAGCCTTGACGAGAAAGGATGGAGATACACAGTCTAGAAGCAGCGAAAGAGCGTCGAGCAGGACGTTTCGATGCATCATTTGGTACTTTAATCATCATTCATATGTACACTGTAGGTGTTTGGTCCTGTGCCGATTCCCAACATGATCCCAGTAGTATCTGCGGGTTTCTGCTCGATGATTCTGCTTGCTGAGGCGACCGTGTCATGGAACGTGGCTAGTGAGACGCGTAAATTATGAAAGCGTGTGCGTGTCGAAAAAGGGCGAGCTCTATGAGGGCAAAGTGTATATCCAGTAAACGTGCAGCGTGTCCGTAGACGCTCCACGTCGCACATCTGGAAAGACACACCCTATCAGCAGCTCGCCGTCCGAACCCGACATGCGGCTTCAACAAACAGACACATCCATTGGCAACTACATTCACTGCAAAGGCACTACTACCTGCGATGGCAAACGGACACTTTTATCCTGTAAGCGCTGTCTGTCGTGCAGCTCCTTGTGCTGCGTGCGACCCACGAGACATTCGAGATAAAAACCAACACAGCTGCGAGTCGCGTCGAGCACGTGGCACCGGACTTGTTCAGCTGCCACGTCTGTCCACCCTGTCGTCTTCTTCTGCCCGCCCTCCTTACTTCTTGACATCGAGCTTGAGGTAGTCGTTGTCAAAGTGGTGCAGTCGCACGTATCCGTCCTCCGCTCCAGACGCGTAGCTCTTGCCATTCGGGTGGAAAGCAATCGTGTTGATCGGTCCAAAGTGGCCTTTCACACGTCCAAACTCCTCTTGGAAAACCATGTGGAAGAAACGAGCTTCAAACTTGCCAACACGACCCGATGTCGTCGTGACACTGATAGCTTCTTGTCCGCCACCGAGCACCACGTGCTCTTTGATGGGCGAAATGGCGGCCGAGTTCACGGGACGGTCCGTCTCGTACACCTTGAGCACCTTCATCGTCTCGACGTCGAGCAGCTTGGCCGTGTTATCCTTTGACGACGTAATCGCGAGCGTCTTGGACTTGTTAAACGTCAAGTTCGTGATCTCGCCCACGTGGATGTCGTGGCTCTCAAGCAGTGCACCCGTCTTGGGGTCAAACAGCTTCACAGTGCCGTCTCCCCCCGTGGTCAAGATCGCCTTGTTCAGCGGCATCCAGTACGCCCCCGTGATACGGCCTTCGTGGCCGTGATCCGTGATCGTCAGCACAGGCTCTGCGCTCTGCTGGCTCACGTCATCGGCCAGCTCATAGACATACACAGCTGCTGGACGGTCCGAGAACTTGTCGGCCACCGACACAAAGTAGCGGTCGCCTGTGCTGAACTGGACGCTGCGCGCTGGACCCGAGTGGGGGAACGAGAAGAGCTCGTCGCCGGTCTGGACGTCCCAGAGCTTGACACTCGCGTCGGCTGCAGCGGTCAAGAGCCGCTCCGAGTGGTAGCTCACGTCACAGGCCCAGACCGCCCCCGAGTGGCCCACGTACGTGCCCAGGCGCTCGCCCGTGTCACTGTACCAGAGATTCGGCGTGTGGTCCTTGGCACAGGAAAAGAGCAAATCGCCCTCCCGGTTGTACTTGATCATCGTGAGTGACCGGGAGTGGCCCTTGAGGAGGATCGGACGCATGACGTGTAGGCAGTGAGAGAGGGGGAGAGGCAGCGGGGGATCAGGAGAGAGAGAGAGAGAGAGAGAGAGAGAGGCAGCAGACGTGCGAGGAAGAGGTCGAAGATGTCTTGGCGACCTGCTGGCCAGTCGCGGGTGGATGTGGTGTGGTGCACCTCACGAGCGACGAGCTCTCGCGCTTGTCAGAGTGTAGCCATCCGGTTGGGTGCTGTGTTTGAGAGGACCAGAACGAGGGTCGTTTTTGATCGGGTTTCTTTGGTCTTCGTGCGAATTGCACGGACAGTCGTACATTATGTTTGAGATCGTCCAAAAGCGATGTTCGTGAGGCGATGATAGAGATCGTGGGCTGCTTGTGTTGTACGAGTGGTTTAATGCGATACGTTACCATAGCTCGCCTTGAACTTGTGCACCTGCTGTGTAGTGACTGACGTCTAGCTCTTCGAGTGGTGGACCTTTCGAATCAATAAGGAGCCCGTGACTTGGTGTTGTCACTTGCGCTATGGTCTTGTCTCGACGGCAAAGTCGAGAGCTCGATAAGCCGTGAGACGCGGGAGGCTGAAACAAAGCGCATTGTGCGTTATATCGAGTAGCGTATTGAGCTCTTGGTCCGTGTTTACGGAGCCATAGCTTGTTCATCGACTTTGCCTAACGTGGTCATTGCGACCTGCTTCACAGTGTACGGTTCAGTTCCGCAACATTGTTCTACTTCGTTGCAGTCGGTCATTGCAATGCAGCGCTAGCTTCCTTTCGATGCTGTCGGTGTTGGCTTGCACCTCGCATTCCGCTGTTTCTGAACGACCATTTGGCTGGCTTCTTGTGGTGTCACAGCGTCGTGTGGTCTTTGCGAGAAACTTTGGAGAACCTACAAGAAGCTTGGCTTTTACCTCGTGCAAGCGGTTCGATCAAGCTGGTATGCCGACCCGATCGATGAGTGCAAGCAGGTTGCTGTTCGGTCAATCCAGTACTTGGCGTACATGCCAGGTACAAGTCAAGATGGCCGGTGGGACTGCCTGAAGCGTTGGTGAGTACCTTTATGCCATTACAACGCGTTTCTACTGACCCCTGAATGCATCCTGGCTCGGTCGTCGGTCACACGTGCCTCTAACGGGATACCGCATCCCGGGACGCCCGATGTTTTGCCCCCCCCCCCCCCCCCCCAAGGCCAGCAGAATAAATCAGAAAGGAGGAGAACAATGCGGTCTCTCCAGAAGACCCGACCAAGCGTCTGCAGAGTTATCTCTACACAGACGTAAGCACACAAACGACAGTCGTAATAACAACAAAGAGCTGTCCTGTGTGTCGCTTGTTTATGTAGACAGCGCAAAAGACAGACCTTTCTCCAGAACGTCTTCGTGCTTCGTGCCCTACATTAACACGACTGTATGTATCAGTGTTGGAGTGGTTTTCGCGGGCGGGGAGGGGTGTGGTTTGACGGACTTTCCCAGCTTTCGACGGTGTCGGATCAGAAGATGGTCTTGTCATTGTCAGCATACGCGGGTCTTCGTAAAACCATTTGTAGCCCACTTCCTGCCTCTTTGCGTACGCATGGCCTTCTGCGAGAAGGAAGCAGTTTGGTCGGCACGTGTCGAGATGCTATCTGCATTTTTAAACGTACCGGACGATATCGTGCAAGTATAGACGGTTCTCTCGTATATTCTCACGCAATTGATCCGCCACACACAATGATTCTCGATAATGAAAGACAAGAGACTTGCATGCTTGGACACTGGCTGGATCTCACACCTCGTCAGACCCAGCTCACGCATGCGGTAGCACATCGCAAAGTAAGATAGCAACCCAAGTCGACCGACTCTGCTTCTCGCTACTAGTCGTGCTTACATAGATGCGATTTGCTGATATGACAGCAAGGGCTGCGGCTTAAATTTTGTAGCTTTCTGCGGACGAGCACCTTTCGGTCCGACAGGCAAACTGCATAGACATAGATCACGCTCTACACAGTACGCTCAAAAGCTACTAACGAAGCCTGAAAAGTTGCTCAGTACCGTCAGCCTTTGCAGTTCGTGATCATGGCGCTGTGTCGAGATCACAAAAAGCTCCTCAGAAGGACCGACAGTAGATTTCATTGTTTGCAGCTCGCCGAGCCCGTCGTACAGTCATGCTTAGTAATTAAGAGCCATTATAAACTGCAGCTACGACAGCTAACCGCCCTGTACACGATCGGAGATTTGAGGAGTACGCGGCATGGTGTAAAAATTTCGGCTTCCAGCAAACAAGGAGCAGCGCCGATAAGAGCCGCGAAGTATGGACTAATGCCAGAACTTACGTCGATAGCCCTGCGCTGTAAATCAGATGGACTTAGGTCTGTGCCCTATCGCATATCGCACCTACTCATCGATGACCGGCTGAACACCCCCCACCACGCGCTTTGATATCATCGCAGTCGCGGCCATTTTCGCCCATCTCAAGATTTCTACCAGAGTATGTGGTCTCCCGATCACGGCTATCGACGACCTGGAACCCATTAACTCCTTCCACGACGCCGTTTTCGCACAAAATAGCGTCATGAATCTTGGCAGGAAAAACAGCGAAGAGCGGGTGTTTGTCGCATTTGACAACTCGATTGGAAAAGTCAAGATATCCTGAGCACCATCGTTATGGCCTAGCTGTGGCGACTGTTTGCGCTCAACAAGCACAAATGATGGCGTAGATACAACGTGCTTGTAAAGCCATTTAATCGAGTTCTTCTGGATCGCTTTTTGGCAAGTGTAGTTTCTTATACGGTACGAGTCCAAGTACGGAGTCGGCGCTGTGACAAACGTGCCTATCGAACTGATGGAACATACAAGTGATATACTGGCAGTCATTCAACTTACCTGCTTAAATTAGTCTCGAAGCGGTGCAAGGAGAAAGAAATGTCAGCTTTCCGTGCTCGCTCGACTTTGAAGATATTACACCCTGCTTGTACTTTTTTATATAAACCCGAATCTCAATCGATCAAGGCACTACAGCCAGATATAGACTGCTAACACTGGTGGGAGGAGACCGGCCCTACGCTGAATCAGGCCGCTGACGAAGAGCCATGAAGAAGCAAAAGTTTCGGGGGCTTTAGAATCATCGATCAAGAAAATTGCTTTTCCGATGCAAGAATATAGAGTCATAAAATGACAGAAATCTAGGTGGGGGCGCTTACTGACGATGTGTATACAATGCTGGGACTTGACAAAATGGATTTCAGGCATTTTTACAACATTGAGTTATAAGCAACATAATATCGTGCGATGGTGTGCAGGAAGAATATTGCGAACATTTTGACGGGATGTCTCGGGGTAAAGATGGACTCGCAGTGCTTGTTGCTAGCTATCTATGCACTATGCATAGATAATTGAAGTCGAAGCGTGTCTGGAACGCGTTGTTTCAGCGCTGAAAAAGGTAGTTATAGAGCTAGACAAACTGAAGGATTTTTGTTCTCGAGCAAATACCTATCCGGTACTTGATAGGATGGGTGTCATTAATTGACGTCGTTGCAAGCTCTGCGGCAGACACTGTCAGTATGTGCCGAGTGAGAAGATGCTTTGCAATTAAACATTGACGCGCGAAAGGGATCGATTTCACCCGCTGTAGCGTCTTGAGTTCGTTAGCGTCAGGCCTCTGTAGTTCATGCGCTGACAAAAGACTTGTATTTGCGCTTACCGATTCATCATCGCACTCTAGGCAGCCGCTACGTATCTCATTTCGCACTCACTTTTCTTCCTCTTCTGTGATGACGGCAGTTGAAAAGGCGACCACACGTGGCGGACGCGACATTTTACCTTACTCTTCATCACGCATTTGTCTCACCTAACAGTGCTATGATTTGCCGTCATCGACATCTGTGCGCCAATCACGTTGTATTCTGTGCTAACATACATACCGCATCAGTCACGATCGGAATACTGCACAACAAAGAAAAGGGTCACATACTCTTCGTGAGCGAGTGGTGCGAATTCGTGATCTTGCCGGTCACTCTATAGTGGCTGCAATAAGATAGACAGATGTATGTGAGTCACGAACGTCTACGATGCAGTTTCAGTTGTGTTGGGTAATAAAGACTGCCGACAAGATAAACGAAGACAAACAAGTATAACACGAAATGCTACAAGAAGAGCAACAGTGGAAGATGTGCAAGATGAAAATACATATTGCGAGGTTGATACATACAAGAACGAAACCGACGATATGCACGGCAAGTCAGAATTAACACATGCTCGGGATCGTGGCAAACTTTGGTTATTGTTGTTCTTCATGTATAATTGTCGTAATCTGCACCTCTCTTTTGGCACTTCCCGCGTCGACACCACTGTCAGGTTTTACAACTCCATTGTTCATCCGGAGGATTATTGTAAAGCAATGGCCCATTTGCTGTTCATTGCGATCCTTCCACGACGCAATTACCGCTACACTGTGCGAATACAGAAAGACCGACTATGCTGTGAATGCAGCATACTGATCGGATACCGTGCTCGATGTTCGATCCAGTCGTAAAGCGAAAGGTCCCTTCGAGTCATCTGTCACGTTGTGGGACTGTATCATTTTTACGAATGCTGACGCTCAGACACAAATCGACGAGCCTATGTTGATGACCTACCATCCGCTTTATTTAGTGGTCACAACAAACATTGTTGATTTCGTGCATTCAGCATCAGCGATAGAAAGCAGCGACAAGCAGACTAGCATCTTTGGTCGAACACAAGAGGTACTTTTTCGTAAAAAGTAACATTGATGCAGTAAATGAGCTCAACCGAAAAGGCGGCCATCCCATTCGTGTGGTATCAAGTTATGGACGGTATAGAAAAGTAGTGTACACAGCATGGATATTTTAGTTGTGCTGCTACCCTTTTCGCCAACGTCCGATCTTCAACGAAGTATCGGTGCACTCCTGTTAAGCATTCGAACTGTATGAGGGGTATGTGGTGTAGGGAATTTCGAACGTGATATTTCCTACTTTCCACTTGATTATAGGAGTGACTAACCCGAACGAGGGAAGCCAGAGCACATCGAGATCCGACGAGCCAAGACTCGACGGGCCAAGAATCGATGAGCGAAGACTCGACGAGCCAAGATTTGATGTGGGAAGACCCGACGAGAATGCAAGTTGATTACCAGTCCATCCCACTAGGTATTGGTATAGGACGACGAAGGGGATGAAGGAGAACCATTCAGGAGTCTCTTTCGAAAGCAGGGCGATAATAGGAGATAATCAATACGGAGCAGAATTTTTCAAGTCCAAGACACGTGTTTGTTATTTCATAGACACTTTTGAGGTAAGTCCCTGTGTGGGCTGGATTATGCCTGCTGTCGAGCCTCGAGGAGCATAGCTTGTAGAGTTCTCGATTGGAAGCGCCAAGAGTTAAGTCGGCCCGGGATGGGCATTACTCGCTTCCAGCGAAAGATCAGTACCGTCGCACGGCGAGCCAGTGGACCCAGGAGACGGCACCGTTTTAAGTCTCGTCGCGCGGCGAGTAGGTGACCCCATCGACGGCACCGCTTTAAGACTCTCGAACGGCAAGCCAGTGACCAAATAGACGGCACTGTCCAAAGGCTCGCCAAGCGACGAGCCGGTGGGTCTTGAACCAAGGACACCATAAGTCTTCTAGTCGGGCGTATACTGCGCCCGGTGACCGGTAAAAGCGTGAAAACGCCGACGTCTACCCATTGGTACGAGGTCACAGGATTGGAGGAGCGGAAGATGCTGAGCTCAGGCAGTCTTCTGGAAAAGACTCTGAGCGGTTGAAGGTACTCAGCTAGGCGAGAGCCACAACTGAATCCGAAGGAGCGAATCGCAGAAGGGTATCTACCCGACGTAAAAGCCCAACTGCGCAGACTAGCTCGACGATTGTTGTATTGTTACGTTGAGACTGTATTGCCACAGATTTGACTTACTACTACAGTATACCATACGTCTCGTCGATATGAAATCGCTAACCAAGTCGCTGTCAAGCGCTATAGCCGGTAATGAGGACATCTCCTCTTGCCAAAAGTGACTCACATGATGATCGAAACGATTTGAGGGACGAAATAATTTCTTCTACCTATATGGACAGTGTTCACGTTCTTATCGGTGTACAGCACCACATCATTCAGTAAGCTTGTAATAGCTGAACCTAAAACGTCTAGACTTTTGACGGTATCACTTACCTACCTTGCATGTATTAACACTGATATGTGCGCCACACACCATGGTAAGGATCTTATTACGTCTTTGTACATGGAGATGAAGATTTACGCTTACATGATCACTTGCCGATGATTTCGTGCGTCTGACTACCGACGGCAAATGCAGATGTGACTCCTTTGTTTGCTCTACAAAAGGCGCATGTCAAAGAGTGTATATTTGTGGAGAAGCGAACCAGAGTTGAAGAAAAGCTGAAGAAGAGATTACCAATAGACCCCATTTCAGTACGAATTGGCTGGGTGGATCACAACTGCCACACCTGACTCAGTACAGGATCCGGTCTGAGAAGGAATCCAACTTGAGAGGTGATCCAGCTGGGAGGGGATCCAGGCATCCGGAACAAGAGAGGATCAAGAACCACTATTGAAGGATCCGGAATCGGGGTCCTAGCCAAGGTGGATCCGGATCAAGAGTGGGATACAGGATCCAGATCCAAGTCAGGGGTAGGGGATAAATCAAGGGACCAACGGTGTGCAAGAGACACGGGTGCTTGACTGGCGACATGTGGCAAGTACCTCCTGTAGAGATAGGCTATTATCGTATGATTTAGCAGAATGGTTGGCTAACATTAAACAGAGTGTGATTTAGCTTCAAAAGACACGCGTCGCTTCTTCCGGGCAGGATCTTTGGCCTCCCGACGATCAAGAACCAAGCTCCGTCTACCTAAGTGTCGCACCCAGACTGTTTGGCCAGGTGCATATAAGAACTCTCACAAACAGCAAGCCAACTGCTAGAGGACGCAGCAAGAACGAAAAGGGGATCAAGATCGCGAGATGGCTCAAGTCGTCAGGAGGTCAAGCAGATCAAGATCTACATTTGGAAAGGGCGATCTCAACGAGATCCGACTATCTCATATCGAGTACCTCAAGTAACCAGTGATAAAGTGAGGATTTCCACGCGATCACCCCATCCCCAACCTACGGTCAAGCTAGGCATCGACACAAGTCCATCGAGAAGAGTGCAACCCGCCCCACCGACGGTTACACAAGACGAGGAAGGAATCAAGCACGGAAACGGAGTACCCTACTCCGATAGTCGGTCGTCTGGGCACCGGTGGAGAGGCGGGATCACATCAGAAATATTATGAACCCCGCTCCACCACATATTCATACATAAAGTGAGCCTCCCAGATACATTGTCTTCGAATCTTGTAGCATATGGTCGAGGTATACGCAATTTCTAGGCTACCGTCGATAAGAATTGGTTACACAATAATGCACCGATTCATCTAGAAGATAAAATAGCATCACAAGATGAGAGCAAGAAATTCGCACCAGTATATAAACAGAGCACACTAGAAGATGAGATAACACTAAATGATTGAGAATGACACCCGGAGACGTACCCCATTCGACCGAATATACAAGGCCTGCGCTCAGTATCATACGTTTACTTATTTTTTCTTAATTGCCTTTCTTGTATCATTTATAGTAAATCTGTTGATCTGTAGATGTCGACAGTCGTTTTTCAAACAAAGAATCGATGCGCTGACGCATCTATCGTGACCTGACAGTGTTGTTTATCGTGTGATCGTAAGGACACGTTGGATCTCTTGAATTGAGCCTACATCTTCAATTTGGCATTTCGATAATGTGTGACTGTCGCCCTGGCAGTATCGTTGTATTCTATACGATGAGACGTAGTGTTAAAGTGTCTCTCTACTGATCTTTTACACAAATACATCAAATCTATTTTATTTAATAAAATCTAGCGTGCCAATAGCTATGTGATGCTCAACAGGAGATAAATGGATATGAATGAGGAAATCCAAAACCCGCAAACCACTGGACATCGAATAAGGAGGTGTGCAAATAGATCGACGACGGATGGGGGCATCCTGATGACGGCTGTCAAGATTCTCGTGCGAAGTCCAGGCTCATACTGCAATGATGTATTGGAACTATCCTTCATATTAAGCATACAAGTCTAATCCACGATAAATACTTTGAGCAAGCAGATTAGCATGTGAGAACATAGAGTCCGTGGTGTCCGCAACATCCACGTCGTCGTGTCTCTCGTCAACGAGATCAAATCTTAGGATCCTTGTTCAAGGGACCAAACGATTCAGTAAACTGGCTGCACAGTGATCTAAGGAGCCTATGTCTTAACAAGACTTGACTCTATTACGACCTAAGACGCCTCAAGAAGGCACGTGCCTCTAAAATTTCAACAGGACAACTAAACTTCAATTGATTTTAATGCGGAAAGACACAGTAACCTATCGTACCTAATCTAGACACTAATGCTCAAATTAGTACGTTTTAATACGAACTTGTTTCTGGCGTCTGACACGCGTCAGCCCCAACAGCTAACGATGGTTTTTAATATTGGGAGAACAAATAATGCCCCATTTTATCGCGAAAATAAATAATACCCCAGATAATTGGAAAATAAAAAATGCCCCATGTCCTATTATACTCAAATGGCATTTGATGTCGAAAATAATGATGCCGCCACACATTAATTAACTCAAGCACAGCACATCGATACAAGTTTTGGTTCTGGTTATGGTGGATCTCAACAAAATTTGTATGAGCGAGACAAACATACTCTTACCCCTCACAGTAGGTGCTGGCAATGCAGAGTGCATGTTGCTCAAATGCCTTCGTTATAATAAAACGTGTCATTAGTCTAAAATGCAGCTCGGTTGGAGCAGCACCACACTCGTCATCTTCTAGCTGCACACACGCACGCGTACACGTACACTGTTCGCAATTGAGAACCAGCACGCGCGTGTTGCGGGCGTTCGTGCACGCGACCCCATTAACTGCAATGACTGCATCTCGTGTCTTTACCTCTGCCACACGCGACTGCATCGCCATCTGCGGATGATCCGGCTACTGCGTCTACGACTTAAGCTCCGACTGCGACTCGTAGTCCGACAGTAACTCGAAGTCCGACTGCGACTGCTACTCGAACTCTTCCGGCGTCGGAACGGACTCAGCAAGCGTCGACGTCGTCCGCTGTGGAACGGCGATGGGCCATGTCGACGCATAAACGCCGGTGGGCGCGGAAATGCGATCCCACATGTAGAACAACATTAATAGCAACCGCAGCACCTACAACGACCCCAGCAGCAACAACAGCAACAACATCAACAATAGCAACTGAAACAACAGCAACAAAAGCAATAACATTCATATCAACAACATTAGCACCGACTGACTGTGTTTACGGCCGCGACAGATGATAAACGTCTTCGTACCATCGGCCGCGGCTCTTAGCACAAGACGCGTTTACATCCTCATTTCTCGCGTCTACGCCTGTAACTGGTGGCTGCAAGTGCAGCACGCCCGCGGCAGAACCCTCTCCGTGGCTTCCCAAACAGGGCACGGTTGGTTTCGGCCATTAATGAGAGCACAAAAATGATTAAGGACGTGTGGTTTTATGTGTGTCACATTAACTTGAGCATTCTAGGACATGAGGCATTTTTTGTTTTCAATTATCGGAGGCATTTATTTTCATGATCAATAGGGGCATTTTTATTTCCCCTATAATATTGCCTTCAATGGGATCTCATCTTCGATGTAAACCACACATGTGTAGGTTATCAACCGACGTGTAACACCGTTACAAAAAGGGACCGATTGCCCAAATATCATCATCTATTATTTTATCTGTTTAATCGCTTGCGAATCGTCACCTGAGTACTGGCTGTAACTAACCTTTCTCGAGATCATCATCTCGCACGATCTGTGATTGCAGACCAATAAGACTGGATGAACGCCCTAGACGTCTGTTGGTAAGTACGTTTGTAATCATTTGAGCGGGATTGCCACGCTCGCAACCTTATGTAGGATACTTCTATTGCGACTGAACGATTCACGGACAAAATGCCTTCTTAGCCAGACGTGCCTATTCGACTTAAGTAGTCGTGTTTGTTGCCTTCACCAACGCGCATTGAATATCGATACAATTGCTCATCTCAACCAGCATATCTGACAGTACTTCACACATAATACTTTCTCGCCGACTGCTTCGACTGTTGTTTGACAAGCTGCCACAAGTTCAGCCTCAGCCGTCGACAAGGAAATCATTGGCTGTCGTTTCGAAGACCCTTACGTAGCATGATCAGCAATCATTATAGCATCTCCTCTAGCAATCTCTCGGTCAGTGTTATCCGGTGCCAAGACGCTATCGCAGATCCGTTTTGCATCGATTTTGAGCTGTTGGGTCGGATCCACGCAAGTGAATGTGATACCATGTTTGATTAGCCCAGCTGATAGCGTAAGGCGTCCTTTAGACAGCCTCAATGTTGCGTCAGTAAGTCGGCCGCAATCGGCTGAATTGACCAACTGCACATGCCAAGTTTGGACGTGTGCGTGTCGCGAGATACACGAGCACTACTCATCGTATTGAGCAGGATGTGGCCATCATAAAGCAGAACCAGCACAATCGTGCCATTCGTACCAGTATTGTCGGTAAATTACGGTACACTTGCGCATATCTGATACCCGCATGTTGTCATTCATATATCGAATATGTCATTCCATTCACGCTCATCTCGGCGGAGCCCGTAAAACGCTTTCGTAGTCCATAGACACGATCTGTACGCTTGCATATGCGCCATGAGTGGAGCACGAATATTTCAAACTGTTATAGTGGTATAAATGTAGGCTATATCACGACGTCTCCATACCACCGAGCCCGCGCTTCACGACCGGGAAGAATAGCTAGTAGAAACCTTGTCACGCGAGCCATTGGGGGGAAGGTTTCAGCAAAGTCCACTCCGGTCTTGCCATCATCCGAATGCCATGAGACGTGTTTAGAATCGAAATATATACACGTAATGGTCCAATTTTAATATTGTATACTCACATCGTCTAGCTTGACTTCGTGTCGTGTGGAAGCTGAGCTGTACAAATTTATACAAGTACTTACTCGATCGTCTTTGAGTCCAGTTATTTGTACTAGAGCATTCCCCTTGATACATGGACTTCTAGCATTCAGATCATCTACAAATGCGAAGTAGGTTAGCGTCACTAGCACGCATGGCCTTTCCATCATTGTGCAGTAACCCTGTATGCGTCGTATTCACAAAAAGATCCATCTATCGACTAGCTTTTATCGGTCCGACTCTTCTCTAAGACTTTCGCAACTGATGTGCTTCTTCGGATGTACTTCCGCTACTGTCGATGTTCCATATCTACAATTGTGTCATCAATATGCCGCGCCTGATTAACGCTACTTCTCGATCGAATTTCGATGTGATAGGAAGGCTGAGTTGACGAAGAGAGGTTTCGAATAGACATCATTTCATCACTTTCAGCCACAACCAAAAGTCCTGTAAATTAATTGACCTGAATCATTACGTTCGACGTGAGCAGGTATGCTATCACTGTATACGAGATCGCCACAACTAGACGCACGCTCACTCATAATTTTATTGCTCGCCGCAACCACATGTAGCCCCGTCATTCTTTTCCGCTCAGATAAAGGTTGACATCCAATTATACTCATCTGGATGAATTATGGATATAGTTAAGATTTGCAATAACTGTAACAATAGTTGCATCGTTGAGTACCGATGCACCGACCATTCTCTGCATGGTCTTCTACGATTGTCGCAGATGGTTGAAGTTTATAAGATAAGTTGTATCTGGACTATCGCGACTCTCGTTATCAAGAGAAAAGCGACGACGTGCGAGCTATATGGATATTGGCTACAGCTATGAGGATCCTAGACGAGTATCGATCCCTCGATCTTGACATCAGGAGACCTTGTTTGCGAGCGTTTTCATGTGTACTGTAAAACTTTATCCCATATTGTCTGTACTTATCCCTGAAAGAAACGGTTATCTGTATTGCCCTTATCCCCAGGCCGGTCAGCGTCGTGTGGCACGAGCACGTAAGCAGATGATCCAATGCTCGAATATGGTAAATGCACGGCTTGATACGAGACATGCATTCATGCGCTCGCATTTTCGATTCAGTCAGAGCACACTTGCAATCTTACGACAAAGCAAAGGCTAATCATTGATGTGACAAGCCCTAGTCTCTTGCTTGCCTCCCCGTTCAGCCGCTGCCTGAACGTTGCTCGGGGTAAGGCAACGATTGGCAATTTTACTTGCCCTTACTCCATTGTCGTGCGGAAGTCCTTCATTCGGCTTATCCTTCGTCGCCGCCTTTCAAGTCTCGTACCTCAATCTTGCTGTGCGAATACGCTCCGCTGATTTTGTTGATATCTTTTGCAGGCACATTGCATCACCAATTTTGTGTATGCATCAGCGCAAACGCCTGCATCGTGCTCGGCAAACTCAAAGGATGCGTGTTATCGTCGCGGGAATGAAGTTTGTGTGCATGTTTGCAAGACTCTAGTTCTTTCTTCCTTTGTCTCTATCATTCGCAGATGAACGTCGGCGTCGTCGATATGATTATAGCGCATATGAAGGAGATCTTCTTACATGCGTTCTACGGCATGACTATTGAAACGATGTTTGGCAGATCGTCAGACCGCTTGCACAGTGCCGTATATGACACACTACCAGTTGGCGTCATCCTATGGTGCCCATATAGCTCAGGCGAAAGCGACACCTCTATCTCTCGCCAAAAGACGTCTCTCAGGCCTTACTAGCTGAAGCTCTCCCTCACCGGTCGATACTTGTGATCGATGCGGCCGCGCGCGACATCCTATATATTGCGGTCGATGTCCTAGAGGACCTACGTGGCCACCTCCTGATACGCATGCCAATCCTTTTTAACAGCATCCCACACTGCAGAGGATAGCCAATTGTATGCGTTGTAACTAAGACGACGAACACCGACAAGAACATGGAGCAAGATAAAGAACAAGGAGCAAGGAACGAAAAAGCAGGGATTTTTATCGTTACACCAACTTTATTTTTTCTCAGTGTTGTGGATGAAATGTAAACACAGGAAGGGACGTTGTAACACATAACTTGCGCGATTTATTTTGATCGTAAATATACATGAGTTTTTTTACCTAATTTTGTGGCTTATTTGTTAGTCTCATTTATCTTTTTTGATGTAGCTATTATCGCAAAAACCCGTGACTAACAGATGTCAGTACAATCTTGTTGCTGCGTCGGTTTCTAAACTGCGGGCTGACATCGAGATAGTTTGCTACAAAAGAACGCATGCTCGACATGCACACACATTGCGTCTGTTCATCCAAAACTGCTTCCGCTCCGCGAATCGTCCGTGTGGCTCACAAAGGACGTAGCGTGGACAACTTACGCATTGACCGATGAAAGTGGCATCTTTTGATACATGTGACCTGACAAACGTCTCTGTGCTAACCGATTGATCGATCACTTTTCGCTTTTCTCAAGGCTCGATCGAACGGCAGTAATCGATCGGCACGCACATCATAGTCATCCCTTCGCTCACACATATGGCCTGACTAAGATACTCGGCTGCATCGCTGACCCGTGTCTCCTAAATCAATATCTCTGCGCGAGCGCCCCTCACACACAGTCTCAGTCGGCGATGCGACCTCGATCGACATCGACACACCCGCTCTCCCCCACCACGCAATGCCATATGACCTGCTTGCCCGATCACGAAACGAATCTGCGTGTGTTAAGACACCTGCTAAGCAAAATCGCTTCCATGGAGACGCCCTTCAGCCGTACTACGTAGCTCACCGTATAGAGAACCACGCATGACAAACTTGTGCATAGGCTTCGGCCGTGGCGACGCTACTGTACGGGAGCGCCAGAAAGTCGGCGGCCGGTGGTTACGTGCACCACTTTTCAGCGCTGATCGTCCCTTTATCGTGCAGGCGAGGAAGGACGTGCGCAAGACTACGACGTGTTCGGGACGTTACAGTTACGACACCGCGACCGCTGCCAGTGTCGGGGATTGATTACATCGTTCAGGTTGAAACGGGTGGGTATTTGCTATGCCCGGCGTACAGCCTCGATCTGTGCAGGCGATCTGCGCACGCCGTCGCAATCGAAGCGACGTGATGATGGCAACTTGCAGTTCACACCGCAAGTAATGGCACTCGATTCCACTCTGAGACCAGACATGCTGGTGTGCAAAACACTCTCGGGCTCTTTCTGTTACAGCTCTCGCTTGTCTAGTTGCGAGAGCATGAGCAGGACCCGATCCTTCCTATGCCGACGCCATCTGGCTGAGGACTCTCGTTGCAAAGTCAGCACTTGGAACCGTTGCAAGACGGCCAGTCGTTGTTTTTCTATGCTCGATAGTCGACCAGCGACGCGTCAAGTCGCCATGCGTTGATGGAATCCGTCGCTGCTGCAAAAGTCTGTGCTACTCGTGCAGATGTTGTTGTTAACGTCCCATCGCGTGTCGTACATGGCAGACAATCACATGGCGACTCACGAAACGGCTGCACCTTCGCCGCTTCTTTTGGACATCGAAGGCTGGCGATGCAGCGAAGACCGTCGGACGAACTGCGACTGGGGCGCGCGTGTGTCGAGGTATCGCATATTTGGCGCAAACACAGCTCGTAATCAGCGTCAACATTCGGGTACTTGAAACGCAATGACGGCCGTGGCTTTGACGCCGGTATCAAATCATACAGGCAACATGTGAGCATGTGGTAGGCAACGCGTCCGACCGGTCGTGAGCTTCGAAACATAATCATTGCGGCGTTACTTGTCTGCGACACGCCCTCCGTGAAGTCTCCAGCCTCGAAACTTATCCCCTCCTACTGGGCGCCACCTTGTAGCGGCATTGACGCGGACATCCGCTTCAGTTTACACTACAAGTCGGTCGCTGGACGGCAGAGGCAAAAAACAGTAACATTCGAGCCAGCGATCGGCTTCACGCAGCGTCGCGGCCATCCGATCGCGAGAGAAAAAGCGATTTTTATCGGACAGTCGATTCTTTACTGGCTTTCGCTCTCCTCAGCTGGCAGCACAGGTCCGGTCCGTCTGCCATCTGTCTGCGATCGTACACGCCTCGATGTCCATCGATCCGTCTCGTCGATTCGCACTTGACGTCGCCCTCAGTCGTGTCGCAGGAACCCGCTCGCGAGGCCAAACTGCGCTTTTTTTGCGGATTCTGCGGGTGTCCCACCGCCCGCGTCTGCCAAGTCGGACGTCGGCAGCGATCGATCAGTTTGTAATTTGCCTTCTACAAAACAGTCCGTCCGTCCGCCCGCCCGCAGTCTGTCTGTCTGTCAGCGGTCCCTCACCATTACTCGACTCGATCCACTTTGTCCCTCATGACGTTCGAAAGTACTGTTGAAATCACACGCGGCAGCGTCGAGACGAAACATGGCGCACCGCCTTCGGCGTCGCCCGTGACGGACTCGACACTGGCGCCGACGTTTTCGATTCCTGCGCCCATTGCGACTGTCCGCGCCAACGTCCAGGCGTTCGAAGCCGACAGTATGCACAAACTGCTGCAGCGCTACGACGGCGTCGACGTGCTGCCGAGTGGCTGGCGACAGGGTCCACAGAACAAGGGCATTCAGGTGGTCTACGGGGAGGTCCAGGGCAGTGAGTGGTACACGATGAAGACGACGGGCATGCTCCAGGTCAGCGCTTCGAAAGCTGCTGCTATCCTCATGCACTGCGACATGGTGCCCAAGTTCGACGACATGACCAAGGAAGTCAAGGCGCTCGAGACGCTCAGCGACGTGTCGGAAGTCCGGCACGTGACTGCCAAGTCGGTCATGTTCACCACCGCGCGTGACTTCTCCGTCGTGTCTACGTTCCGCGAAGAAGCGAGCGGTCGGCTGCTCATTGCCACACGTTCCGTCGAGCACGTGCCGGCGCGCAAGGGCTACGTGCGCGCGACCATTCACATCTCTGGCTACGTCGTGACGCCGCACGCAACGGACGCCAACATGTGTGAGCTCAGCGTGATTGCCCACATGGACCTGGGCGGCAACTTGCCAGCAATGGTCGTGCGCTACCTCGGTCTGTCGGCCCCGATCAAGCTCATTGAAAAGATCCGCGATGTCACGGCGGCACAGCAGCAGGCGTAGACACTTTATCCGTCGCTAGCGCCTCGTGCATTGCATGCAGTCTAAAAGTATGTATTAGTAGAAAACATTGAGCCAATTCGTTCGCTTCTCTTCTTCGTCTTCGTTTGCAGTCATTGCTTCGTTTCGACCGTCGTCGGCGCTAGCGAAGACAACAGACGGCGATGCTCTATGATAGTAAGCGTGGACGCTGATCAGCGATCGACAAGGAACTGAAGTGGCCATAATCATTCGCTGCTGTAGTTTTCGTTACCGCATACACAGCTTTTGAGCCGGTAGATCCCTAGTACGACCCTCCGAGCTTCAAGTGCAGACTTTCCATTATGATGCGAGCCTGTTTCTGGTCGACGATAACGGTCGACGGCGTAAAGCCGCGTTACGAGCCACGCGCGTTCGTTGGCTGAGCTCGTCATGCGGTCGAAAAGTTGCTGCCTTCACCTGATTACGGTAGTCGCTCGTAAGCATTTTGGCTCGTCCTCTATGTCGGTATATTCGAAGCGATATGTCAATGATCGATATGGACCGATTCATGTACCTGCTGTGGGCTGTTCATGTTCGCCTGTTGCCGTCTTTGTGAGTCGAAAGCACTGACCAGTTAGAAACGGACATACGTGCAGAACCAACTTGATGGATGCGGTGTTGCTCGATGGCAGTATGACGTTTCTGAGGTTTCAGGTTCTATTTCTAAACGACATTTGTACGACTAATTTCGTCCTGGAAACAGTGATGGGGTACGCAGGTTGTACGCAACAACTCGCGAAGAACGTTGTAAGATACATGGAAAAGTGCCTTTCAAAAGATGTTATAGAATAAAAACTGGTCGCAAAATGAGAGAAATTGATGCTGAAAGTGCGGAACACGCTAATATGACTGGAAACATGTGCTTCCCTCCAATCAGTAAGTAAGTCGTCTACCCGCGACGTTAAAAATGGCCGCACCCCGATGATCTGGATGAGCGGATAATGCAGATGCAATGTCCTCGATATGCTCGTTATCTCATGATCCAAAGAAGTCTGAAACGCAAACGCAGAGCGTCTTAGGTTATGCCATGCCCGACTCAAAATCAAGCTTGCAGCGACATGACGAATCACTCTGGGCATTTCTAGGAACTGCTGTCTGCTGTGGCTACAGCACCAGGAAGCCCGTGATCCAGAAACGATCCGAGCTTGTGTAGGTCTCAGTCAGCAATGTCAATATCGATGTGAACGAAGCAACAAAACTCGGGTCGATGAATATAAGGGTCGACGCGGTCGTGAGGGATCATATCGATAATTGGTGTTTACCACGCTCAAGTAGGAGACAACAGCAAGCATGACTTCATGTGGTGACACAGACCTTTTGCCGAGTAGGTAACTTGCCGCGCTGCTTGATACAGTATGTATCTCAATAAATTTGCCGGATCCCAGTGTCACGTGCATATACATTGCACTGCATAGTCACTAAAACCCCGTCGATGCAATCGCTCCTCAGTCGGGCTCCCATTATTCCACGAATGACTTTTTTTATACGTACAATAAACGCTTCGTTCGTTGTACCTACTAGTTCTGTCTGCTTATCAGAACTACTGGTAAGTCAAACAAGAACAGATTCTGCCACAAATCAATGGCAGATTGGACTGAAAGACGCGCTAGGTTGAGTCCTGCGCAATGCTCTCCAAGAATCACACCTGGATCATTTCCGCTGTTGGAAACACAGTGAAGCACATCTTGCGATGATATAGCAGCTGTACCACCATTTGCGGCACGCAAACACTACACAGCTACTGTCAAGCACTGATCAAAACGATCGAGACCCTCCACATACTGTCTCATTACACTGGTAAGTGCCCCTGACACATTCCAGCGGCATAGACGTCAGCTCGACTGGTAGAGAGCTCATTCTTTCAGCCACGACGAAATGCATCACTTGCCTTGGATGGCAAGATGAAGATGTGAGGCAAATTATCGATGGCATATCGTTAGCTTCTACTTTGTGGTGTTTGTGTGGGGGGAGCAAAGGCGGATCGACAGGACTACAAATGTTCAGCATTGACATAATGGCCATTTCTCATGTTTACACATGAATTCATTCATCGCCAAATGAACCAAATTCCCCTACGTAGTAATACAACACCCATCGAACTTGATCCGTTGTGAGCCCTC
This sequence comes from Hyaloperonospora brassicae, assembly GCA_947650285.1. Lineage (NCBI taxonomy): Eukaryota > Oomycota > Peronosporomycetes > Peronosporales > Peronosporaceae > Hyaloperonospora > Hyaloperonospora brassicae. Next base: position 129,752 of record CANTFL010000251.1, on the reverse strand, counting down.
GGAGATTCAGACACTCGGGCAATGATCGGAACGGCTGGCTGAGCATTCATGCCACCCGACGGATACTCGCAGCTTTTGGTTCACTCAGGTAAGACGGCAGCTACACGCTCTGGAGCCACACATACATCCTCTCTCAGTATTTTCTTCGGTCGGAGGTTGCATGTAAGTAGCCATAGTCATTAGGGATGAGTCCCTGGGGTAGTGGTGCAGTAGGCTAACCTTTAAGATGCTGACTCCCGGTTTAATCCCCTCACCGTTACAATAATCCCTAAGGGTGACAATCGCAGTGCGAATCCCACAGTAGCTGAAAAACCTGCCACTTCCTCTCAAAAACCATGGTTGACATATACCGGATATAGTGGGTCGTTTGCGTACCCGAATAAACCTCACCAAACCAACCAAGTAGCCATAGTCGGACACACTCGTTATGTTCGGTCGTCTCGGAAGCAATCGATCAACGCACACACGTCCTTGCCGGGACGTTGCCGCCGGCAAAGGTCTTTGCACGTATTGTATGAGAAGTGCAACTTATCGAGTACACGCGCGACGAAGTTAATGGCATCCGTTCATTGTAGTCACGTTACGATCGGATAGCAACGACAGTTGCATGACATCGTTCTCTCCTGATCGTTTTGGAGACAGCATCTCAGACAGCCGCCGACCTTGTTCTTTCTTGTCTGACCTTTTTGCCAAGAACCAAACTTCCTAAACGTCTCTTGAACGACTTCGTCGTGCCAAGAAACACCTGACCGGCCTCTTGGTCATGAGCGGTTCTGTCAACATCGACTGTCGTCGTTGGCGATCTAAGGGCCATCTAGCATCGCCTGAAGCGACAGATGTGTGGATCCGTCGTCGTCGGAAATGACAGCCTCTACTGCAGGATTCTCGGTACCAATGGCATCCACTCGCCGTACTCGGTGTCGGCAACATGACGAACCAAGTGACGTTGTTGCCGGTGCGTCACCTGACCCCACGCCGAATCTCGACTTGCTGAAACGCTGAAAACACTGGATGAAGAACAAGGCCTGAGAGAAATCTGGACACTGTCAGTGTTGCTCTCCGCACACTGTCAAAGCAACTTGTCCCCTGTTCATTTTAGACACTGCCTTCTAGTGGTCGTTTAAGAGGAGAGGAGTTGCATGCAACGGGGCACTGGTGACTACGTACTGGTTGACCAGTACGGAGTTCACTTCCACTGACAACAGTGATAGTCAGTGCCCTGCTAAGTGTTGCACCAACACAGAGGACGGAAAGGAGACTAGTGAACTCGCTAGTCTTTGGTAAAAGTAAAACTGTTAAATAATACAATTATGTCCTATCAATCTTATGTCTCTGTTTATCCTGAATTAATCATATTAATCTAACAACGTATAATGACGTCTACTCACTACCCATTGCGCGCATCTATCAGCTATAGGTGGGTTGATATCATCACGATATCAACCAATGAGTAGACCCTTCGGTCATCTTGAACAATATCATCATGCTCTGTGATATTGTTGAAAGAATATTCAACGTAATATTCTATATTGTGATAGTATCCTTAGTGACAATATCATGTAACGGGCTACCCCGTTACATTGCACATTTCCGCCGCCAGCTCCTGACGCGTAGCTCCCGCCATTCGGGTGGATTGCGACCGCAGTTCAGAGTGAATTTTCATACGTCTAAACTCACGTGGTAGACTATGTGAGAGCCCCGTGCAATCAACTTGACGACACGACCGACGACGATGTGATGCAAACAGCTTCTTGTCCCCCACCGATCACAACACGCGATTCAATCGTCAAATGCGCTGCCAGGTCCACAAACCAGTACACCTCCCGCAAATTGAGCACCTTCATCATCTCAATATCCAGCAGCAGACCTTGTCGCGAGTATATTGAACTTGTCCGACATCATCACGTTTTTGGTACAAGCCACGCAGATGAGGTGGCCTTCAAACTGTAACGGGGGCACACGTCGACTGGTAGTCGACAATAGGTGTGGTGCACACGAGGGATGTGATCCCCCTTAAAGTGATATTAGAACACAGTATCAATTGTTGAAGACTGGTGTCTGTCAACCATTGATTACGAGATCTTTTGAGAGGTTTATTTAGGACATTAGCGAGTAGATCAATTACGTTGTTCCAAGGCGTTCTTTTAGGTTAAAAGAAGAAATAAAGTCCAGTTCCCATTTTGATACGATAGACACGTGCCTCTTTGAGGCGTCTTGTGATCTTTTGGGGAGGTAGCGACGCCTTGATAAGGCAGCTACTCCTTGTGCACTCTGTGCGTTGATTCTCTGAATCGTTTGGTCCCCCTGGAACAGGGACCGCAAGATCTCTGAGCTTGTTGACTCTTTGAGTCGAGTTTTTTGAACCAAACCTTAGCTCTCTGAGCTGTTGACTCTTTGAGTCGGGTTCACTGAACCACAAGTTGCTCGTTGAGCGTTAAAGTATTTCTCTGACTTAAGGAGCTGTGTATCTCCGCTACAGTTGATAGCACTTATAGTCGATCTACGCCTGATTCGTTACGACTGATCGTCTGTGAGAGTGGAGCAATACACACTCTTCTCTGAGGCCCAAAAGTTCGCGCTTGATAAGCTGACTGCAGCCGTAGGCCCAGAGTTTATGTCGTTTCTAGCTGCACAAAGTCCCGATGTGCTCAATGCACGAGTCTAGACCTTCATGCAGAATGAAACGGCCCTGTTATGGCAGATTAAAAGTTCAGGTAGCGTCGGCTATGCCGCCACCCTACGGGGCAATGCCAGATGAAGAGGCTAAGTCTCGTCCCCTTCGGATGGACACTAAACATTACTCCGGGAAGGAGGGGGAAATCTCACCCTCTGGATCCGTGAGATTGTGTCATGAGCCCTGGCTTTATCTCATTGGAGTATCAGCGGGTCTCGCTGGCTATCTTCAAGCTCGATGGAAGAGCTAGAGAGTGAGCTCTGACGTGTGGCACGTCGGTCGACTTGGCGTTTCCCACATGGGATTCGCTCAAGTTAGACCTTTTGCAAGTTTTCTCGCCGCCTAATCAGTCCTATCGCGTGCGCTCATGCTTCTTGTCTACCCGTTAGGGTAAGAATGAGTTAACGGACTATGTCCAATAGTTGAAAACTCTTATGGCTGCTATCCAGTCTGACCTTCTCCCTGAGAAAGTCTTTGTGACTGTCTTCATGGAAGGTCTTTGCAATGGCGTTGCCAGGACCGAGGTTTTTTGGTTCCATCCCTCCTATTCTAGGGAAGCTGTTAGCATCGCTCGAAATGCTGAGCACAACTTCAAGTCGGCCAGACTTGGTTGGAATGGGCACAACCCAATCTTTGCGAAGGCAACCTCTGCGAGCACCTCGGATTACTGTAAGCCAGAACCGATGTATCTCAGCCATGCTAAAGATGAAGGTGAAGCGGAGCTGCATGTTGTAGAGCAACGACGGGAAGTGAGACGCTGTTACATGTTCGGAATCACTAAACACTTGCGTCCCACTTGTCCTTTGCGTAAGCTACGACCGACTCCTATGGGTCGAAACCCCAGCCGCAACCAGAAACCTGGTATGGCACGAGGGAACGTCGACATCCAGTAGGTGCGAGGCGCCCCACTGGGGTAGAACTGAGTTCTTTCACTTCTCTACGAGGTAGAGTGAAACAGGGCTTAGCCCCATTGAGCTATATGCCCGTTAGCACAGAGCGTGGATACAAGCCTGGCTTGTTAGTCGCCGAGGCGAAAGTTAAAGGCTTTGAGAAGCATTGGTCGATCCTAATCGACTCCGGAGCATCATGCAATGATGCTCGACGTCGTTCCATTGAGGGAAGTCAGCGATATGCTGAAGCGCTCAACGCGCATGAAGGTGATTCGATCACCGTTCGTTTAGCGACTGGTAGTCGCGTCACGGTGCCTTAAGTTCCGTTGAACTTGTGTAAAGGTTTTGAACTTTGACAGCATTGAACGCTGCCTTGTCCTCAATTTATATTCGAGATATGATCTCATCCTAGGTATGGCTTGGCTTGAACGCCATGAGCCATGGATTGATTGGATGTCTAAGACCTTAGGTGACACGCGCAATGTTCCTAGCGAAGCTTTGGAGAGTCATGAACCCACCTTTGCTAGGCAACAAAAGTGCTATTGGCGCGAGCCATTGACGGAAGATGTCAATGTTCTGGACATTGTTATGTCAGAGTTAATTAACTCCAATGTCAATGCCACTAATATTGAGCGGAGCTCTTTCACCGTATGTGAAGGGAATTATACTCCGTTGAGTGATACTCGTTGTGATACTGAATCACTGCATGCTGTAGGCATGGTTAATCTAGGGCCGAGACATCAAGAATTTAATTCCTCTGATGTGAGTGGGGTGGAGCGTGAAATTCCAACTAGTGAGAGCGACCGATATGGCACCTCACTGAATGTCGGTAATGACATTGTTGGCGAGAAGCTAAAGTGCTCAAGGCTAGGCTCGGATGCTGTACGTGAAGTGGTACATGTAAATCCACTGGGTGAAATGTTTGAGTTACGTAACACTTCACCAGATGTCGTTCAAGACATGAGCTCTCGTATAGAGCGTGCTTAGAAAAATAGCAACCACGGGGACCCTACTGTCCCGGCCTCTAGGAGGCGTAAGGTGTTTTTGAGGAAACAATACCAGCGTTGGTTGGCAACTGTCAAGCGCCCAACGTCTAAGAAGTCATGAAGTAATAATAGTAATAATACACTATATACACTTGTCAATGGATTGACTGGCCATGTTGATGGCAACATTAGTCTTGAGACCCTTCCATCCTTAAATACTCTCTTTGACCTAGACGAAATGTCTGACGGCGAATTTACCCAAGCCTTTCAGGCAGGAGACTTATCCGAGTTAGTGGTCATTCGGCCGAATATTGAGTTGAACTCATCCTCGTTATCAAACGAGTCTATCTTTGAGGACACAAGGGTGGCACTTGATGTCCGTAGTGGATCTCCGATCCTTAAGGATCCTCTTGATCCGTTATATCCTTTGGTAATAGAGTTTCAGGATGTGGTGTGTCACAACCCACCGTCCGTCTTACCTCCCGATAGAGGTGTACGTCATGGAATTGGCTTGGTTCCTGGAACTAATTGCTGTGTGACACAGAAGTGGCGCTTACCGAAGGAACAGTGTGACGTCATTGACGACTTCTTTCGTGCAAAGCACGCGGCAGGAATGGTACGTGAGAGCAAATCTCCCCATTCCACACCGATCTTCTGTGTCAAAAAGCTCAATGGGAAGTGGCGCATTGTTCATGCTTACAATAAGCTTAATGCGGCCACCATCCCGGCTCAGACACCAATCTCGAGAAGGGATGTTCTTCAGAACAATATGGTGGGATGTACAATGTACAGTGCGCTCGACTTAGTCGACGGTTATTACCAGCTGCTCATTCGAGAGAGTGATATTCCGCTGACAGCGGTCAGCACTCCGAGCGGTATGCTCTGGGAGTGGCTTGTTATGCCACAAGGGTTATCAAATGCCCCGGCTACATTCAATCGTCTTGTGACACAATTGTTCAGACCTCACCGAGGATATGCACAGACGTACTTTGATGACATCTTTGTCCATAGTCGTGCTATGAACGGTCGTTCAGATGTGGACAATCACATTGACCATTTACGAGCGGTGCTCGAGTGCATGCGCACGAATAAGTTGCAAGCCAACGCGTCTAAGTGCATCTTTGGTGCAGAAGAGATTTCCTTTTTAGGGTGGTTTATTGGTAAGCGAGTACTTAGAGCGGATCCCGCTTAGGTAAAAGCCATAGTTGATTGGCCGGTTTCAAAGAACCAAAAGTACTTACGTAAGTGGCTTTGCCTTGCCAATTACTTACACAAGTACAGTGCGAATTACGCAGACATGGCTCGGCCATTATCCAATCTCCTTAAAAATGATGTGGAATGGTGATGGACTAGCACTGAGCATGATGCTTTTCAAGCAGTAAAGGAGAGTCTCCTTCATGAGCCAATCTTGGCTTTGCCTGATCCTGATCGATCTTTCAGTGTCGTCTGTGACGCATATGACTTTGCCATAGGCAGCGCTCTGTTACAGAAAGATTTTGATGGACGGTAGCGCGTCATTGCGTTTGAGTCCCGTCAGCTGAAGGCTGCAGAAAAGAACTATCCTGTTCATGACAAAGAGCTGCTTGCAATGAAGTATGCTCTCGTCAAATTCAGAGTTCATCTGCTTGGCTCTAAGCTGTTTGTGATCTATACAGATCATGCGTCACTACGCACTGCGACTCAGTCGCCTCACCTCTCTCAGAGAATGGCTCGTTGGATTTCCTTCTTTGCCGAGTACAACTTCGAGGTGAAGTATAAGCCGGGCAAGCAGAACGCTTTGGCTGATGCGTTGTCACGCAGGCCTGACTATGAGCTTGCTCATGTTACGACTCTGTCGTCGTCGGTCACTGACCTAATCCATACGGCATATGCCAAGGATGAACACTGTGTAGCTATGCTACGTGCTCTTGGGAGCGACGAGTTCAAGGACTCGGACATAGAATTGTCGGCACGATTACGTGCGAGGCTACATCGGTATTACATCGATCAGGGTCTGTTGTGATATAGCACGGATGTGGAGGATACTTCTCGTATCGCTGTCCCTCATGATGAGGAGTTGAAGTATCGGATCCTCTATGAGGCGCATGATACTGCGGCGAGCGGTCATCTCGGTCGTGAGAAAACCAATAGCTCACTTAGGTAATGCTATTGGTGGCCCAAACTTTACAAATGGGTGAGCACATATGTGCGTACGCGTGAAACGTGTCAACGGGTGAAACCCTCACCTCACGCGGCCGCGCCGCTGGCTAGTCTACCCACCCCCTCGGGGTGTTGGGAGTCCATCAGCATGGACTTTATGTTCGGTTTACCGAAAGATGCGCATATCAATACGGGTATTGTGGTCTTTGTTGACTGTTTGAGCAAGATGGCTCATTAAGCGGTGGTGCCGGATACCATTGATAGTGAAGTTACAGCTACGCTGATTATCGACCGCGTGTTTCGACAACACGGTTTGCAGTTGGCACTTGTCTCTGATAAAGATCCTCGCTTCACTGGGAAGTTTTGGAAATCCATCTTCAAGGTGCTCGGCACACGTTTGGACATGTCCACAGCGGATCATCCGCAGACTGATGGTCAAACCGAGCGAGTGAATCGCATCATCGGTGACATCCTGCGCAGTGTTTGCGCTGAAACGCCTAAGCGTTAGAATTTGATGCTCCTTGTCGTTGATTTTGCGTTGAATAACGCCGTGCATGCCTCTACCGGCTACACACCGTTCTATGTGAATGGTCTCACACACCCTCGCGTTCCGTCAACGCTACCACTCCTTGGTTCAGGGCTTGGTGGGGGCAGAGTTGCCGATTGGCTTGCTTGTATCAGACCTGTTACTTTTCAAAACAGACTAGCGAGTTTCTCGAAACGCGATTGAACGTCTTACGACATGTGCATGACTCACTGGCTGATAGCCAAGACAAGCAGAAGGAACAAGCTGATGCTAAAAACAGATATTGTATTGAACGTTATGAGGTCGGAGACCAAGTTATACTCAATGCTAAAAACGTACCTACAAGTGTAGTGTCTGCTGTCTTCAAGACAAAGTTGCGACCGCGCTTCATTGGACCATACACAGTCGTCGCCAAGAAGGGACTTGCGTATACGCTCACCCTTTCGCTCATCCTGCGCACACGCCCTGTGTTCTACGTTGGCTAGCTTAAGCCGTACCGGGATACGTCCCACGTGAACTTGGGGGCGCTTGCGCTGCGTAGGTTGGACTTGCTATCGGCTGCTGAATCCGTATCAGGAGGTCAAGATGAGCCTCCTTCCGGGCTCGGCCCAACTCCAATGCCTGGACACGGGCTTGGCCCAACTCCAAAACCTCAACACGGGCTCGCATGTCGTCAAGCGCACTCTGGGTCTTACCCAATGTCTCACAGAGACCACTCAGCTCGAGAAGCACCTTCTCATGCTCCTCATTTGGTATACCGACCCACCTCCGACGCTGCTTAGTGAGCAAGGGAACCGCCAGTTCCATGCGGAGCGACTCCTGAAACGACGTCGTCAGTGTCAATACCAGTATCTGGTGAAGTGGCGAGGGTAACCGGATTCGGAGAACTCATGGGAGTTTGAGACACCCCTTTGGCAGGATTGCCCATACTCCTTGGATGTTTTTGAACATCGCGGCAAGGATCCTCCTGTGACAAAAGACGCTTCTCATCAATAGTGGTGGAAACAGGTGGGTAGTTGGGTAGTTGGGCACCGCTTGAACAACACTCACATCAGCCGGCACAGCCGGAGCATAGCGTGTGCGAGTTCGCAACTGTCCTCTGGCCTTAAGCTTGGCGTAATCATACCGAAATATTCATTCTAGACGAACGTTTGCCACATCGGCACTTGCTCTGAGAGCTAACACGCTGCTGAGGTGTCGTTTACGATGCACCCAGAGAGCAAAAGCGTTGTCTTCTTCTTCCTGAGATTCGCCTGCAAATAGGAGGATGGGTATACCCTTCATCGGTGGAACCGGTCCACCCCGTGCTTTCGTGTCAAGTTGCAACTTGTATTGACTCTGCGTCGTCAAGTAACTTGGCAGGTACCTCTCGAGAAGTACCTGTCGACTCGCCACCTTATCAGGAGATGTTGGCTCAGCGTCAATGGCCCACGTTGCCAAAGCATGGCATGTCGTTTGGCGTATACGTTCTTCCACACCGAGTTGATGAAAAGAAAGCCACGACGACCCTCAAGGGATGGAGCAAGCTACATACGGCGCTGAGCGCCCTCCCCTCGTTGGATAGCCAGCTGTTGTTGCTCACCTAGCGGATTAGTGATGATGGCATCGCCCACGATGGGTGCTTAATGCGGCGCCGATGGTGCGTTGGATTCGCGACGCTCGTCAAATCGTTTCGGAGCAGTATGGGGCGGTGACTCTTGCACTAGTGAGTCGGAAATTGTCCTCTCTTCACCATGGATATCGGTATCGCTACAATAATCCACCATCACATCAATGTCGAGGAAGGAAGAGGGAGTCGAGGACAACTTAGGTGGCGATGCCATGGTGTTTCTTTTTTTGTAAACCGTGAAGATTGAAGCGCACACACACCGTCCTCTTAGAGGAAAAAATTCGATTGACGTGTTGTGGTAACGTCGGTCTGGTGGGGAAGAGTGCAACGGGGTTACACGTCGACTGGTAGTCGACAATAGGTGTGGTGCACACAAGGGATGGGATCCCCTTTAAAGTGATATTAGAACACAGTATCAATTGTTGAAGACTGGTGTCTGTCAACCATTGATTACGAGATCTTTTGAGAGGTTTATTTAGGACATTAGCGAGTAGATCAATTACGTTGTTCCAAGGCGTTCTTTTAAGTTAAAAGAAGAAATAAAGTCCAGTTCCCATTTTGATACGATAGACACGTGCCTCTTTGAGGTGTCTTGTGATCGTTTGGGGAGGTAGCAACGCCTTGATAAGGCAGCTACTCCTTGTGCACTCTGTGCGTTGATTCTTTGAATCGTTTGGTCCCCCTGGAACAGGGACCGCAAGATCTCTAAGCTTGTTGACTCTTTGAGTCGAGTTTTTTGAACCAAACCTTAGCTCTCTGAGTTGTTTAATCTTTAAGTCGGTTTGTTTAACCAAACCTTAGCTCTCTGAGCTGTTGACTCTTTGAGTCGGATTCACTGAACCAAACATTACCTCTCTGAGCTGTTAACTCTTTGAGTTGTATTCACTGAACCACAAGTTGCTCGTTGAGCGTTAAAGTCTTTCTCTGACTTAGGAAGCTGTGTAGCTCCGCTACACGAACGAAAGCGATTACCTGGTAGATGAAGATATGCATGTTGCCTCCTTCATTCGTGCTCAAGACCGACTTGTTTAATGGCATGCAGTAGACCCCTTAGCAATGCGGCAATTTATAACAGTAGTCCGGGATCGTCAGCACGAACGACGAGACCTCTATTGACTCGTGTCGTTGGCCAACTCACATCCAAACAGGTGCTGAACGGACGGTCGAGTACGTTGTTGTACCCAGACATTTGGTCCGGTCACTCCGTGAACTGGACACCACGAGTCGGATCCGAATGAGGCAACATAAAGACCTCGCTGTCCTACTGCGTGACAAATGGTCGGTTACTAGCGTCCGTAAAACCATTAAAAGCCGAGAAGAGGTGGTAGCGTACGCTACAGACCCAGACCGCATCCAAGTTACAATGTTCGCTCCAAGACACTCGCTCGTGTCACCAGAGAGAGGGATCTGTCTAATTAGTCGGGCGTATTTTGTTGACGTGCTCATGACTTGTACTCATGTGTAGACAAAGAAGAAGCGGTGTACCTCACGAAGCACTCGTATTCGGGATAGATGGGTAGCAACTGGGTATTATACTCAAGCGTTTAGGAATACTTGAGCACCGTGTAGATGTGTCTCCATTCATGGAGGACGTCGTGGTTAAGATCCGAGCGTAGGGTCTTTTTAGATGCTATTTACGTGGCGCTTGCGCGAGATGTACGATCGGTGGCACAGAAGGCTCGTACATGGTTGTTTTGGACAACAAAGAGCGACTTTGCCAGACGGTCCGCATCATCTTATGAGCACTTTGCTCGCGAAATCAGCGACAACTTCGACTATCAATCGATCGCCGTGGCTTCTCACGTCAGCACCTTGATGTGCCACAGTACGATCGACGTCAATGTTGTTTGTTAATGTCACTGAAGCGTCCATCAGGACCAAATTTGCTTGTACGAACAGCTTTGATCGGACGCTTGCTGTGTTTGCAACAACATGCTGCAACGGCTTGGCTTGGATCTTCTGTGTAAAAATTACCCTCTCTATCCTCATAATATATTTCATATTCGTAGCTCTGTACGGTGAGCCAACTTGCGCCTGACGTACTAATGTGTTTTAATCTTCGAGTGATACCTTGTATATGGTATTGTGAACTCAGCTTGTTACCTTCACTGAAGCTAAGCGAAGCTGGTACAGCTCCTAGCGAGAGGAAGGAATTGGGCTCAACGAGCAAGCTAGTTCTTTACAAGAACTCAACTTTACGACTCAACAAGCTCAAAAATTAGAGTCCTTGTTCAAGGGACCAAACGAATCGACGAATCAACAGCACAGAGTGCTTAAAGTAGACGCCTTAGCAAGACTTGACTCTTCTTCATTCGATATGAGACGCCTTAAGTGAACAAGTGTCTCTAACAGATCAGATCAAAATAGGAGCTGGACTTTATTTTGTGTTTATGTGAAAGGACACCTTCACCTAAACGTACCAGATCTAGACACTACTGATATGATTAGTATCCTTTTGAAGATCTCGATTCTGGTGGCTAACACACATCATCCCCCAACAACTGAGAGAGAGAAAGAGAGAAAAGGTTTGAGGTATATTCAAGTACGCGTACGACCCACTATATCCGGATTTGTTTGTCACCATCCGGCGATGTGTAATCGTACCACCACTTCGCCGGTATCGATCCACATACCTCCCAGTCCCGGTTAGAGTGCAGCTGCGCTCGCCCACCGAGGTCGTTTGTCCCCCAACAAACTGACTAGGTGATCTAATATCACTTTAAATGGGAGGTCATCCCTGGTGTGAGTCACACATGTCATGCCAGTCCAACTGACGTGCAACCCCCGTTGCACCCCCTACCAGACTGTTGATACCTCAAACCAACATTCGTCTTATTCCATCTTTCGTTTCTACCAGGGGAATGGGGTAACCTTACGGTCGCGTTCTTCCAATCAATCATAACACCGTCGAATGATGATATCAGTCTTAAAGCATATCCTTGCCCAATACATGGTCGGATATGAGAGTGACACTTACCTGTCGAGTGAGTAAACGTCCTTGAGCACTTCTGTGCAGGAGAATGTACCCACTCAAGCACCAAATTCGTTTCCAGAACGAGGAGATGCTAGTGCGCTAACAGCGGTGAGTAATAATTCAGTCTACGAGGCGAGCTTCATCACATATAGTCTCGATTAGCAACAACTACACGATCTCTGTGGGGACAAGAGTGCTCGTATTCGATCTAGAACCATGGCGTCTATCCGGGCTGAACAAGACTATGTCTTTCGTACCTTCGATGTTGACGACACTTTCCGCTAGGTAACACGTCAATCTTTAGTAGGATGGGTTATCGAACCTGGTGCTACAACAACTAGCAAAATCGCTACGTGTAAAGAACTACGCAAACGCAGCTTGACACCACAACGCGTGCCCATGGATCCATACTTATCAAAGTTAAATGATTAAGCACATGGCGCATCAATTGTCTTCATGAAGATAATTTACTTCAACCCACCCAGGTGAGTCAGATTTCGAGAATTGAGATGTACTTCACTCGTAGGGTAGAGCAAATGCGTCAGCTGCACAAACCTAGATGCTCTTCGAGCTAGTGGCAACGTCTCCAATGTTCGTTCGAAGCGAAAACAGCTATACTAATTCGAATAGTTAAAGGCTAAAGGCCAATTGTGGTCGGTATATCGATATTCCCCGCACGTCAATGCCCCGCAAGCGCAATCACACCCGATTGCTTCTGCTGCAACAATCAGGGATTCTAGTCATGACATGACAACAAACCCGTCCGCGCCTGCGCCTGCGAGTGCTAAGCGTGAGTCTTTGGGAGTGGACGCTGTTCATGGCGCCCAAAACAGCGTTGGGACAATCCTGTCGCAGTGGGATCTCGAATTTGTACGAGTTTTCTGACTCAAGGTTTTCGCACCAGTTCATCAAGTATTGGTTCTGGCAGCTGCGACGACATCGCTTTAGGAGTCTCTCCACATGAATCTGGCGGTCTATCTGCTGAACCGGCAGAATTGGCGGGGGCCGACACGTCGGAGGTATCCCATCCCGGTCATGCCGAGTGATTAGCGACTTGAATGACTAAGTTCAGCGTTTTCGCGAGCGTGTGGATGGTTGAAGTCAATGGAGACTCGTCTACTGGATCTGGAGCATGGCCAAACTCGTTTGGAGGGACAGCTTGATATCTTGATGCGGACGTAGACATTCGTGATACAGTTACCTTCGGCGGCGCAAGCGTTTCAAGTTTCACAAGGGAAGGATCTCGATACGGCTTAAGTAAGCCAACGTAAGACACGAATTTTGTGCGCAACTTGCGCGGAAGGTTAAGCGTGTAAGCAAGTCTTTTCTTACCGACGACCATGGACTTCCCGATGAAGCGTGGACGCAACCTTGTCTTGAAGACGGCAGACACAACTGTTGAAGTCGGCTTTTAGCATTGAGGAATACTTTGTCTCTGTCCGCATGAATGCAATACAACCTCTACCTTTGAAATATGCGTGTTACTTTTGTTGGTCCTGGCTTTCATCCATTGCGTCAAGCACATGTCATAGGTCATTCAATCGCATTTCAAGAAACTCGCTCACTTGATTTTGAACAGTACTAGGTCTGATAGTAGCAAGTCAATTGGTCATCTCCCCCCCACACGAATTCCAGAACCACGTAGTGGTAGCGTTAATCGAACGCGAGCGTGTGTGAGACCGTTCACGTAGAATGAAGTATATCTTGTAAAGGACGCACGGCGTTATTCAACGCAAACTCAACGACAGGGACCAGTGAACTCCAACATCTAGGATTGTCAGCGCAAATACTGTCAAAGTATCACCCATAACACAGTTTGCTCGTTCGGTTTGACAATCGGTCTAGGATGGTTCGCTGTGGACATGTCCATACGGGTTCCCAGCACTGTGGAGATGTACTTCCATAAATGAACAGTGAATCGAGGATATATATCAGAGATGATTGCCACAGACGAACCGTGTTGACGAAACACCCGATCGAACAACAGCTTCTCAGACCCTCACTATAAATGATATCTAATAGAGCCGTCAAATAATCAATTTTGCTCAAACGTTCAAAAAAGACCATAATCCCAGCGTTTCCTTCCAAAATTTCGGTAGGACAAACACAAATCCATACTAATCGGTTCCCAGCATCTAGAGGGTATGTGTGGTCTAAAGAAATTTTCTTTTAAAACATCTATACAAGTGGGTTTCTCGAAGGTTGGCGAATTGGATGTCGTCGAACTAGAGGTCTGCAAATTCAAGGTCGGCGAATTGGAGCTCGATAAATTGGATGTCGGCGAATTGGAGGTCGGCGAATTAGAGGTCGTCAAATTAACTTTATGGTGCATTGCGCCAAAATACTGAGCGTCAATTTTGTCAATGTATTTGTGTAAGAAACTAGGAGAAGGACAGAGATCCAATCCAACTGTCTCTGCAATCTTATAATGGGGATAAACCAATAAAGTGCAGAATTTTCCAAGTCCAAGATACGCGTACACTTACGATATTTCCCTGCGACGGCTAGATTATGCCTGCCGTCGAACCTCGAGAGGCATAGCTTGTAAAGGCATTCCCTGGTATCTCCAAGCGTTTATAAAAGCCCGGGTTGGGTAACGCTCGCTACCTGTACAAGAAAGTCTCGTCAACGGCGTGCCGGTAAACCTCAGTAACAGGGACCATTTAGGTCTCGTCGAAGATGGGCTGGTGAGCCTCGGGAGAAGGCATCGTTTTATAAAGACTTGAATAAGTGACAAGACGGTGGCCATCAGCCGAGGACACCGTAAATGTTCTAGTCGGTCGTAAACTGCGCCCGGTGACCTGTAAAAGAGCGCAAGGCGTCGGCTTCCACCCAATGATGTGAAGTCACAGGAAGTGAGAGATCTATAGGTTGCTGATCTCAAACACTCTTTTGGGGCATTTTGTTGCGAGAAATCGGTTAGAAAAAATCCACAGCTGAACACGAAGAGGTAAATTGCGTAAGTCCTTACCCTGACGTACCAGCCCGTTTCGTCGGCTTATCCCGGTAATTGTTGTGTTGGTGCGTTGGTGCTGTACGACGTTAGATTTGACTAACTATAATGCCACATATGTGCATACTGGCAATAGGCGCAACAACATAGAATGAGATTGTGACCCGCTGACACGATTCGCACGTACGCACATACGTGCTTACCCATTTGTAGAATTTGGCCGTCAATAATGTTGGCTCACATATCTGTAGGTTTTCTCTCGACCGAGATGACCGCTCAGCGCAGTATCGTACGTCTCAAATAGGATGATATTCTTTAATTTCACATCGTGTGGAAGCATGATATGAGGAGGATCTTCAACATTCTTGCTGTAGCACAATAGACCTTGATCAATGTAATTTCTATCCAGTCTTGCACGTAAGGGTGTAACTTGTTCTATATCTGAGTCGGTACACTTTTTTCTTATAAGAGCAAGTAGCAAAGCTTTGAAGTGATCATCACGGGCATAGACCGTACAAATCAAATCCGATATTGATGACGACAAAGTCGTTACATGAGCAAGCTCATAGTCAGACCTGAGTGATAACATATTGGCCAAATTGTTTTGCTGGTCCGGCTTGTACCTTGCCTCGAAGTTGCATTCGGCAAAGAAAGAAAGTCAACGGACCGTTTTCTGTGATAGATGAGGCAACTGTGTCGCGGTGCGTATTGAACAGTATGAAGTATCGACCACACAAGACTTAAATTTACCGAGATGGACTTTTCATTTGACGACAGCATACTTCATTTCAAGCAGATAATTTTCACAAAACGGATTGTTTTTATTTGCAGATTTGAGGTGGAGCTATTCATGCGCGGCAGCACGCTCATTAACATGCGTCATCTTTCAATAATACAAAGCCAATGGCAAAGTCAGAAGCGTGCCAGACGACACTGAAGGTCCGCAAGGGATCTGCCAGATCCAAATTGAGGGTCCTGTAGGAATACCTCCTTAGATGCTTGAAAAGAATCGTTTCGTGTGCTAGTCCAGGACCATTCCACGTCCTCTTCATGAGGTTGGAAAATGTACGAGCCATGTCTGCGTGGTTCGCAAAATACTTGTGCAAGTGGCTGGCGAGGCCGAGTCACGTGCGTAAGTCCTTTTGGTTCTCAGAAACCGGCTAGTCAGCTATGACTTTAAACTTAGCCGGCTGGCACGTAAGCATTGCTCATCAATTAAGAATCCAAGAAAATGGATTTCTTCAGCGTCAGCAATTCAATCGATTACGTTCGTATAAAGCTTGTTCGTGTGCATGCACTCAAGTACTGATCGTAAATGATCAATAAGGTTGTCCTTGTCGAACCGACCGTTCGATGCACCACTATGGACACAAAAGTCATTTAAGTACGTCTGTGCATAGCCACGATGAGGCCTGCAAAATTGCTTCACGACACGATTGAATGTAGCAGAGGCATTCGATATCCGTTACGTAATTACAAGGCAATCCCAAAGCATACCGCTTGGATTTCTAACCGCTATTAGCGGGACATCGCTGACTCGCCTGAGCAATTTCTATAAACGTCGACTAAGCCGAGTGCACTGAGCCTGGTGCATCCGAACATGGAGTGCTTAAGCACAACCTTTCGAGGAACAGGTGTCTGGGCCGGTATGGTGGCTGTAACTAGCTTATGTTAGGCGTCAGCAACGCGCCACTTGCCATTAGACTTCTTGACACAGAATATGGATGTATAATGGGGAGAATGATTCTCTCGGTCCATTACTGCCGCGTGCTACGCACGAAAGATGTCGTCAATGAATCCATACTGTTCTTTCGGTAAGGGCCGCTGCCATGTAACGAAGTATTTAGTTCCGGTAACTAGGTCAACTTTATGTACAGCTCTATCGGGAGGTAAAACGGACGGTGGGTTGTGACAAGTCACTGTTAAATCCCTTAAATAAGGATAGAAGGATTCCATAGGATCCTTAAGGATGGAAGATCCACTCCGGGCACCTAGTGCCATCTTCTTGTCCATAAAGACAGACTCAATCATGAGCAATAATGAGTTTTACTACGGGTATGGATTGAATCACCACAAGATCCGATAAGTTGTCTGCATGCAAGGATTGACTAAACCCAGATCAGACATTTCATCTAGCTCAAACAGAGTATCTAAAGAAGTAAAACCCTCATGGCTGACGCTGCCATCAACATGACCAGTCAGTCCATTATCATGTAATTATAGTGTATCATTACTATTAGCACTGTGTAACGACATGTACGCTTTGCAATGGCTGCCTGATGTCACTTTCGTCTCTTTGATGAGGCCTTACAACTCATAGAGGTCGGGGAAAGGGTGTCCCCGAATTTATCGCCAACCATAGAGTGCTCTATACGAGAGCTGATGTCTTGACCGACATTTAGTAAGATATTGCAAAACTCAAACGCTTCACTCAGTGGCTTTCTGCGTGCCACTTCTCACACATATCATGTGAGCATTGATAGTGATGAGTAGTCCCTAGGAGCATTGGATGATTCACTATTACCATGTTCATTACTCAGTGGTATTTGTGACGCACCACCATCCGTCGATGAGTCTAGCTCGGGACTTTCGTCGTTGGAATGTTTGATGTCAAGTAACTCTGAAAACCAATGTCAAGAACACTATCCAATCCAGTCAGTATCTAGGGCCAATAAATTTTACTTCATAGGTGAGGTGATTTCATGACTTTTCAAAGCTCCACTAGGAATCGTGCGCGCTACGCCTAAGGTCTTTGACCTCCAATCAATCCATGGATCGTGGCGTTCTAGCCATAACTTTTCTATAATGAGATTATATCTAGTGGCTAAGTCAAGGGTTAAGGGCTAAGCAGCGTTCCACACTAAAAAAGTCCAAGAACTTAACGCTTAAATTGGTGAAAGTCTTACAATGTGACACACATTCCTATCTCCAGACGAACGGTGATAGTGTCACTATCTTGCGCTTTAAGCGTTTCAGCATACTTTTATCTCCCTTCAAGGGGAAGACGACGATCATATTTGCTTGATGATCCGGGATAAATGAGAACCGTCCAAGTCTTAATAAACCTATTTACGGCTGCTGTAACTACAATCAATCCTAACTTGCACACACGTCCTGCATTATAGAAACCTAAGCTCTGAGGGTCTAATGATTTATCATCATCATATCCCTGAGACACCAAAGCTCCCATCTCATCCCTAGTAGTGCATTCCAAGCCTCATCCTCATAAAGGATCAGTCTCTACAGCCTCAGGCGTTGGTTGACTCCTAAATGTACCAATTGTAGCGAAGCTGGTACAGCTCCTAGCGAGAGGAAGGCTTTGGGCTCAACGAGCAAGCTAGTTCTTTACAAGAACTCATGTTTACGAGTCAACAAGCTCAAAAATTAGAGTCCTTGTTCAAGGGACCAAACTAATCGACGAATCAACAGCACAGAGTGCTTAAAGTAGACGCCTTAGCAAGACTTGACTCTTCTTCATTCGATATGAGACGCCTTAAGTGAACAAGTGTCTCTAACAGATCAGATCAAAATAGGAGCTGGAATTTATTTTGTGTTTATGTGAAAGGACACCTTCACCTAAACGTACCAGATCTAGACACTACTGATATGATTAGTATCCTTTTGAAAATCTCGTATCTGGTGGCTAACACATATCAGCCCCCAACAGATGTTAAGGTGATCTAATATCACTTTAAATGGGATCTCATCCCTAAAATGAACTAAATTAATTTTTGTACCGGTCATCAACCAACGTGTAATTTTGTTACAGAAGCGTCTGTCTTATCCAGACGACACAGTCGATTTCTGGGCAGATCTTGGAATGAAAAACGCCCGCGCAGTTTGCGTAGTGCATCACACTGATTGCTAAAATTGCTTTCATGAAGCCATGACTTCTTCAACAATCGGCAGCAATAAAGCCTGGTCATTTCAACACATTGAAAAGTATATCAGCTACTTGAAGCTGTATATTTCTCTTTTCCGAGGTAAGCCATCGTTATAGAAGCAGTAACGTTGTCTTTTATGTGAAACGGTTGATGCCTTCTGTTTTGTAGATATATACGAATACGATCTACGCCTTGTTCGGCGCTAGATTTGAATGATTTGGCAAACGAACCAAGAGCATGGGAAGTGCTCAGCCTGCATCTCTCGAGAATCGCGTGGTCTTAACTAACGGTATGCGCACATTGGCTGGAGTGAGATTCTTGACAGAGAGTCTATTAGTCTCACCTCATTTGTATCAGTAATCTTATTTCTTGCCACATTCCGCTTCGATGGTCAATTTACATGATGTTTGCTTGCAAATGCCACAAATAAGACGGATGGAAATTGTGGGTGGCCTCTGGTAAATCGGTAGCCTAAAGCTGTGCATCAACTTCCCACTGGATACCTTTACACGAGCTACGACCAAATTATTTACCCGATAGCATACAGATCGTACGAAACAAAGTAGAGGTTCTGTATACACTGTTAGGGTCGTGCTATTTTGGAAAGCACGAGTCTTGGTCAACGAGATCGACGTCCTCAGTTGAGGGACATCATTATCGCTGTAACAGAGTTCCACGTCGATTGGGAGCCGGCAATAGGTGTGGTGCACACAAGGGATGATATCCCATTAGAAATGATATTAGAACACCGTATCAGTTGTTGAGGGCCGAGGTATGTCAACCATTGAATACGAGATCTTGCGAGAGGTATTAATCATGACATTTGGCTAGATCAAGTACGTTATTATGATGTGTTCTTTTCGATAAAACAAACAAATTTCAGATCCCATTTTGATCCGTGAAGACGCGTGCCTCCCTGAGGCGTCTTGCGATCGTAGACGAGTCTAGCAACGCCTTGTTAAGGCTTCTACTCTTATAGCACTCTATGCTGTGATTCTCTGAATCGTTTGGTCTCCTGGAACAGGGACCGTAAGCTCTCTGAGCTTGTTGACTCTCTGAGTCGGGTTCTTTGAACCAAAGTTGCTCATAGAGCGTTAAATCTTCCTCTTACTTAGGGAGCTGTACAGATCCGCTACCATAGCCCTACAACAAAAGGGCCGATCGATTGGCCAATATCGCTATGGAAACAGGTACTTCCGTATATGTGCACGCTACTTCGAGGTGCCTGGTCGTAACGACTACTGCGGTCTTCCTGGACACGGGTGTAAACAACTGGCTAGAGACGACTTGAGCCGAACACGTTGACTTACAGTGCCCCGCGCTGTCCGTGAAGACCTGTTCATCTCGAGACAACACTTCGCGCATCGCCGCTTAGCTGTCCGAAGATTGGTTTTAACAATGATATAAAGAAGTAGTCTGCTAGGTATCTCTGTTGCCTATAGACAGGATATAGCGGGTCGTTTGCGTGCCTAACTTTGCCTCACCTATTTCACTCGCTGTACTGACAGGGTCGTCCTTTTGAAATGCAGACAACGTAATCGACCTACTTCTCAAAAAATATTCGAGTGCCCTCACCAAAATCGGCAACACATGTCCGCCATTGCATTGTGGTGGGGCGATCTTACTAAGCTTCGGGTGGTGTATGCGATTTCGATATCTTGCGGGTCAATAGCAAGGGTCCATTTCATCACGAGCACATACACATTTCAGCAGCGTCGTTCGCAGCCACTCTTCTGGGTCTTTTTTGTGTTGTCGAAGTAGCGCCTCAACAAACGGGCGATCAGTGATGCGTAAAGAAGCGAAAGTAACGCGCGATATGACGATCAATTTATGGGCGGATCGACGATTAGTAATGCGCGACTGTACGATTAGCAATGCCCCATTTGGTGATCACTACGGCATGGTCAAAAGAATTCAGTAGGCTTTGATTGGCGATTTATATAGCGAGCGAAGACCCTACATATATTCCCCTCGCATTACGCAACTCCACACATCACAAGCGTTTGAATTACATTGTGTTCATACGACGCTTTCGCATGCACGACCGACTGGTGGATATGCAATCGATATCGATGGCATGTGAGTACCTGCTCTTGCCATAAGAACATCAGTCGGATGGACATGTTTGAGGTGAACGATTTGTTACGCGCTACCACAGACTTTGATGCAGCATGCACTATTTTTGCTGATGGAACTGGAAAGGCTTGCAGTCAATAGCACTGACTCTGTCACACACCTGGCCCTGCTCGTGCTAGCGACGGTCACATCGAGAAGTATGCAGTCAAAAAGATGCCCGGCTCTGCTTTTCGCGTCTTGTAGAGCCTTTTGGTAGCCACGCAAGGGAAGTTGATTCAACTTGTGTTGCCTCCGGCGCTCTACTGCTTCGCCCTGACGGACAGATGAGTGAAACGGTATTCCCACCCGATGGCTGATAACAGAAGGTGCCTCCTAGAGCTGATCACAGCAGTCCAACTCTGACTGGCGGGCGCGTTCGGGAAGTCGCACAGCAGGAATCAGTCTGCATCCCGAAGATCGTTCTCGGTTCTATCATTATAGCAGCAGTTTGGAAAGCGCCCATACGGATGGAAATCCGTGCTCACAGCTTGCTGTAACCTTACAGCTCTGTTCAATAGCTCAGTCGTGCTGCAGTACACGGAAGCTATTGGCAAATGCTCCGCCGCAGCGTACCACATCGCAAACCAGCAGCGATTTGAAGAACGCACAAGATGAGCCCTTTTGGCGGTAGACAGCGCGTATAGAGCCAGCGAGGCGCTCTATACGCGCGCGATATGCACCTGGCTTTCGGCTTTGTTATTTCGTCACTCCGTCATTCCCTCCCCCTCCACCACACATCCAGTCGACTCCGGTACCAGGTATTCATGCGCATCAATCTCATCGCACTCGTAGCTTTTGCAGCTGTCCTAGCGTGCCTTGGGCACCTCTCCGGGGTTTCAGGCTTCTCTGATTCTAATGTCGACCATCCGGATCCGGTACATGGTAGCCACGACGTCGCGCTTGCTAGCAGACGATTGCAGGCTTCGGGGATACCGGATAGAATCAGGATAGCGACCCGCGTTGTGTTTCATATAGCCAAGGCGGTCATGGGATCCATCATCGCGTCAATATCCCAGATACGCTTTAGGCCCAGGAAACAGTCTACTAACGAAAAGGAACTGCTCGCAGAGCTGTCAAAAGGAGTCAAAGCGAGCCGATTTTTTGGGTTGAAATCGCAACTGCGCTCGTACAAGTCCAAGTATAGGATTGACGTGCTAGCAAGTGGGCTACAAAAAGCCAAAAATGACAAAGACCTTGCCACCAGTACGCGTGCACGCGATCTACTGGGCGACTTATTGGAATACTGGTGGAAGAAAAAAATGCCCATCGATGACGTGGCAGCCTCCCTGAAGATATTCAAAGACCCTAGTCTTCCCGGGGAAAGCGACTACATGAAGATAAAGGTGCTACGCGCCTTTATTGCGCGCTCGCACTCAGAGGACAAGATCTATCCTGTCCTCTTTCAGACGCTGCAGAGCATATTTGGCGACCTCGAATTGGCGGCTATCTTGATGAGATCGGCTAAGTATGCCGATGCGCAAAAATTGATGGGGCTTTTGATGCAGAAATGGAAGGGGTACAAGTTGGATGCCGATGGAGCATTTATGATGCTGGCTTTGAAAGACAAGGGAACGCTGGTCTTTAACAGCGCCGAACTGCTGATAGTGGAGCAGTACGCGAAGGCGCTTGGGCATGAAAACGCGCTGAGCGTTTTGACGAAAGGTTTTGGTGGTGAAGGTAACTTCGCAAAGCTTGTTTATGAAGCCCTAGTCTCTACCAAGAGTCCGAAGGCCGGTGACTATCTGAAAGCGTTGCTGCGGCGTTGGAAAGCGGAAGGGATCAAGTCGGACGAGCTGTTGAGTACCAAATTCTCGGAGATGCATCCAACGCAAGACAAGGAAATGATGAGATCCATCGAGGCGGTGTACCGCAAGTATTTTTAGGAGGACTAGGTTCCGTAAACTCCAAGCGTCAGGGCCTCGATGTAGATCTCCACGACCGCGAAACTAGCTGAGGTAATGTTCCTAGCAAGTTCGATCGAACACGTGAAGATGTTTTGCTGGCAACTTCTATCGAAATGTACGAACCCTCTGTCGTGTTCAGACTTGTTGTTGCTGGACACCTACACCCTAGCGCACACCTGTAATCTGCGCTTTGTCGCTGGTAGCGGCAGTGCACACTCTCGCGGTCGACCAGCAGCTTGTTTTGCGCGCACGTTTTTTTCTTCCTCAATGAGATGTAGCTCGAAAGCCGTCGTGCGACCAACGCATGCTATGGACATACCAAGAAGCTTGTTTGTATCCACCAAATACAAAATGCGCACAACAACTCGTGATCCTACCATGAGCCAGAGGTCTTTGTATCGGATTCGTATCATCGTGCATGCACTAACTCGTCAAGTACTGACACATGCACCCCGTTCAGGTCGGATGACGTCTTGATGATCTATGCTCGCAGACACACCCTGGTCTCGGTGACTTTGTCAGCTGTTCGTGAACATGGAGCAATTCTCAGCCGACAGTTGTCGCAGTCGACTATCACCTCATCGTGATCGATCGATGCCACAATACTCTCGTCCCTAATGATTGGCGCCGACCATCGTCGCATAAGACCACAATTCGTCGAGCACATGCGAAGCAATCTCACGATGTCCGAGTTCATCATAGCTATTGCGCCGTTGGTACAGGGCGCTCCTCACGTGGTCGTGTGCGGTGGCTATTGCACTTGATGTTGTGCGACCTCTCTCGAACGTTTCTCCCAGCACATTGTACAATCGTGCAGCGATGATGATCGCCCGATCCCGCTTCCTCCAGCTTGCTTCTACGACGGCATTCCTCAGACACCCATCGATGTCACTATCTTATCCTGGGCCGCTTTATCTGTAAAAGCCTTTGGCGTCCAAGTATCTTCGTCTAGTCGGTGAACACCGCGCAGACGACTTGTTCGCGTACAGCTCAATGTGATGAAACGTGTCCTGGTGGCAGTCTATGTACACATCAATGTAGCCAAGTGTGTCCTAGTGGCAGTCTACCTGTCGTCAGATGCCGACTTTTGCAGCAGCCCGACAGGTCCTGTCGTCGTTGGAAGTAAAAGTCTCCGCTGCATACCTCTTAGCGTTCACTTGTCGTACCCGGCGCCGTCGACAAACATCGTCAGACCGAGCGGCGTCACGGTCGGTACGTCACTAGTTCCCGAAACGGTCGGTACGTTACTAGGTCCCGTAACGATGCAGCTAGCGTCGTTAGCAAAGACTACGGTCCACAAGATACCTCTCAAACGTCAGCGTTGCTCTCGATACCTCGCCAAAGCAGCTCGAAAAGTGCCGCAGTCCTGGATCGCAAACTCCCCGCCGTTGTTCGATGGACGACACGCGCACTTCTTCACGACTGCCAATCTCCCCTACGTTTCAAAGCCGCTTCATCTTCATCCTACTTCGACTCCATCGTCATGACGGACACGTCGGGCGCCGCGCCTTGCAGACCGTACCGTCACACTTCTCTCCATCGCAATAGGCATCAATCCATCCCACCGACCGCCTGCGTAGCAGACCTGCCAAGTACACGTCCAAGACATCGCGGCCACTGGTCCAGTCCGTTCTGTTGTTCCGCCCGAAACCGCCGCCCAGCGCCCCACCATTCATTTATCTCACTGCTGTCGACTCGTCTCTCGTTCTCGCGTGTGATTGGACGTCTTCTTCCCTCGCGCACGTGCGCTTGACCATCTCCTCCTCCTCCTCCTCCGTCTTCTTCGTCTCTCGCTTACGACTGACTATCGTTCGTCGTCCACATGGCCCCCGCAAGTCTCTGGCACCTGCTCCGGCGCCCGTCGCCCGCGTCCCGTCGCGCGCTGTCCGTCGCCTCAACGGCGTCGCTCTCTCTCGCGCACCCGACAACGCGCGTGACGCTGCGCGCCTCTGACGCCGCGCGTACGGACGTGACGATCGTTCCCGTGTCGACCGCCAGCGCCGCTGCGCACGTCGAAGCGCGCGCGTGGACAGCTGCGGGCCACGAGACGGACGTCGAGCAGCTGTTCCGCGTGGACGTCGACGTGGCGGCCGACGCGCAGTCGCTGCGGCTCGTGAAGAAGACCGCCGACGCAGTCGACGTGGCGCTCGAGCTCGTGGTGCCGCGGAGCGTGGCGCTGGACGTCATTATAGCCAATGGGCGCGTGGCACTGCGCGACGCGGTGGAAGGTGACGTGAAGGTGGTCGTGCAACACGGCGACCTCTGCGTGCACAAAGTGCGGGGCCCGAGGGTGCGCTTATCAGCCAATCACGGCGCGCTCGAGGTCGCGGCGCTCGTCGAAGGTGAGACGGTCGACCTCTGCGCGCACGACGGGCTCCAGTGCCAGCGCCTCTTGGCCCGCCGGGCGCGCGTGAAGCTGGGAAAGGGCCACGCGACCCGCTGCTCGACGCTGGGCGCGATCTACGCGGCCTCGTGCAGCATTGCGGTGGCCCCACAGGCGTCGAGGGGCGCGTCGCAGCTGCACGTGGGCGCTGTGCACGGCCACCTGCAGGTGAAGAGCGCGGGACTGGACCGTCTGCAAGTGGACAGCGTCTCGGGAACGATCGACGTCGAGGACAGCGGCCGCGCGTGTCACGTGACGGCGCACTTTGATTCGTGGCCGAGCGACAGCTGCAGTCGCATTGTCGTTGCGGGGGACGTGCACGTGTCGGTGCAACCTGCGGCGTCGATGGACGTGGAGCTGCATGGCACGAGCGTTACCGTGGGAGACCAGTGTGTGTTCGAGCGCAGCGACATGGACGAGGTGGATGCCGACTATGCGGTGTTTACGGGTCAGCTCTGTGCGCGCGAGGAAGCAGTGGCGGCCGCGACGTCGACGGGCAAGATCGACGTGCGCAGCGCCAAGCAAGACGCCTTGCGTACGTCCTTTTTCATGCAACCAGCTGATGGGGGCAACGAGGCACGGGACGAGTCCAAGCCGTCGCGCCTGTTTGTCCACGCACAACAAGGTGCCGTGACGCTGGATCAACTGACGTGGATGGACAATGTCAAGCGCAAGTACGTGAAGCAACTGGAAAAGCAGTAAGAAGGTCGGAGAAACGAGTCCTCTTGGCTCCTTGTGTCAGCGTTGGAGACGATGTGAGATTGGTGCTGGAGCGAAACGAGCGGGAAGGTGGCTGTAGTGGCTTTGTCTTCGTTTGACGCTCCACGTGCTTCGCTCTGTTCGTAAAAGACGCTGGGATTGCGACCCAGAACATGTTGGGGTGTCGCAGAGTACATTGGGATGTCTAAGGTGGATATGCCTGTACCACGTCAGCTGATCTATTCTGTTCTTTGTCGTGCTGTTTGACCATACAAAGCACTACCAAGTAATGGACCCTTTTGCAATGAGGTATACAATGTTCCAAGCAGACTTATAGGTACACACCCACCCTATAATACGTTCACGGTGTACGTATCAAAGGGTGGATGTGTACCTATAAATCTCGCGTTGCTCTACTTATGGTCGTACCCGCCTTTTGTCTAGTTGTGGTGCTGTACGAGTTTATTTATCATAGAGGAACAGACAGTCTTTTACACGGCATTAATGTGAACAAGGCTTCTGGAATGTCCCAAGCCAGATTAGCAACGCCGGTGTCGAATTGCCCGGTGATCGTACGTGACTCACCACATGATGCGATGCTCTAGAAGGCGCAGTGGTGTCATCGAGTAACTCAATGCACTGCCATAGCCGGATGCCTACCACCCTTGAATGTAGCGTTCTGCGCTCTCTTGCCGATAACGCTCGTAATTGCCGAAGTCCGGTAGAGCAAACCTCTTGGACATTGCCCAGGAGTGAAAGTTCTTGCTGTTCGTGAGCAGCCCGATTGCGCTGTATCCAAAGAGTCGAGATTCATACGAACACAGGATCCACCATATGCGCTTCCACTGAGCGATATACTCCGGTACAGTATCACCAAAGGCCCGCTGCAGCCGTTGTAACAGTGTCCTAGACAGAGGCGGCGGCGTTCGGGCTAAGCAGTTCCCCTCATACTGGCTCACGTCATCCAGCCGCACGTCGGACACATACCACGAGGATAGGACCGCCTGCCAGCATCCCTGGGCCACTGAACATGTTTACAAAATGTGCTCCAGTGTCTCCTTGTGACCGGCACAGACGGACAGCCTCCAGCATCTGTTGTCGAGTTCCCTGCCCGGGAAGAATAAATTGAGCTGTTGGAGTATCTGACGACAATGGACCAACACTTGATACTCCGTCATCGCATTTTAATGGCCCCACAGCTGCTTCGGGGTTTGATGAAGAGCCGCTGAGTGCCAGTCTCACCGGTCTGCGCACGTTTGTAACTTCTGGAGTAGACCTACAAAGGCCTTGCCGAGCCCCGTCTTCGCCTTGCAGTACGACTGGCGTTTAAGGTACCTCAATACGTGCCGATTCGCTACGTTCGGTGGGGCATCCCACGGAAAGCTGTGGATCGAAAGATGTGCCTCAAAGACCAGACCGAGAGCCCGTTGCGAGGTCCGGAGGACGGCCACATCGTGCCCACACTCCAAAGGTATGAGATTTGAGTCATCGACTGTCCATTATTCCCGTTGGCCTCCTGTTTTAGCATGAAACCCCGTGATGACATATCCGGCGTCGTACGTGCTACCCCTCGGACTGCTGCAGGTTCTACCAGCACCCAGTCGTAAGATAGCCGGACGTCCGGGGGGGGGGTTGCAAAGCCACAGTGGGTAGAACTAACAGAGGACTCCCACACATAATTGCCAAAGCCCAGCGCCCGAGTTTGCGGTCCATGTGGTGCTTGTCCGCTTCCTCAGCCAACGGGACGTGACAAACGTATGTTGTCGGACCGGTTCGCTCAAACGCAATTTCTTCCAGTGAGTACGGCCAGATGCGGTCGTATTTCGTGCTCATCAACCGATGACCTGTGCCATCGCAGAGCCATGGGTTGTCCGTCCACGAATACGTCGGCCAATACCGTCTGGCCACGGCCGTTATCTACCGGGTAACTGCAGGTAGCGGCGGCTCCGCTAACCAAATCGTTAGCCGGTCTCCGTCCCGCCTGCACGTGGTCTGCGAGATGAGCCGTTGCATCTGTCGACAATGCCGATTTTGTATGCCTTCATGCTCCATATTCGACGGTCGAAGCCAAGCACAGATATCAGCCCGCAACATTGCACCACGTATCTTGCTCCGTTGACTGCTGAAGTGGAGAGAATTGAGTGGTGTGATCACGATAGATGCGTCGTCCTGAGCCTTTCGAAACGTCCAAAATTTCCACGCCGCGACGTACCTGTCTCGCCTCTGTGTAAGCCATAGAAGAGCGTGTTTCATCCGTTACGTTTTAACAGCCACTGCTATCGAAATAAAGCCGACCAAACTGCCGCTCGCGGTGTGTACAAAATGCCCGGGTTAATGTTATGGCGACTGCGGTCCGTTGAGGTCGCATGTTTCCACAAATACTGTTTGTGAAGATTGCGGAGCTTCTCCTCCGCCCATTGCGGCATATCAAAGGCCGCTGCAGTAAAGAGTATTCCTGGGAGCATTCTGACATTAAGAAGAGCACCCGGAAAAAGAAACCAGTCGCCAACCGAGTAGCCGTCGCGAGTCGACGTCGCACGTTCCGAATCCGGACAGCTCAATTCGCGTCGACGAGTGCCCTTGTACCCACTTGATGACCAAGGTAACATGTTGTTTCATCATGGGGCAATACATGTATAGTGATGTAGAGAGATTTACTTTCAAGCAATCTACACAAGTGGGATTACCGGAGGTAGGCGAATTTGAGGTCAGCGAATTCGAGGTCGGCAAACTGAAGGTCAGCGGCCAAAGTGTAGGCGACTCAAGTGTCGGCAACCCAAGTGCGATGCAGGGACTTTCCGAACGTGTTAATCCCTACTTTTGAATTGATTATAAGAATGGCGAACCCAAAGGGAGAAGCTGGAGCGCATCAAAGTTGGCGGATCAAAAATCGACGAGCCAAGCCTCGACGAGGGAAGATCCTACGGTTCAAGTCTCGACGTGATAAGGCTCGACGAGAGGAGACTCGACGAGAGAAGTCTAGGCGCGAAAACACTCGACACGAAAATACAAGACGAGAGAAGACTCTACAAGTCAAGACTCGATGAGAAAAAAGACTTGACGAGATAAGACTTGACGAGAGAAGACTCGACAAGTCAGCACATGATGAGAGAAGACTTGGCGAGATGAGGCTAGAAAAGTCAAGACTCGACAAGAGAAGACTGGACGAGTCAAGTCTTGACGAGAGAAGACTCGACAAGATAAGGCTAGAAAAGTCAAGGCTCGACAAGTCAAGGCTTGACAAGAGAAGGTTTGAAAAGAGAGCGAGATGATGAACGGTCCATCACACTAAATATCAGTAAAGGAAGGTGAGGGGAACGACGATGAATCACTCAAGAGTACTTCTGAGACCAGGGAGAGAATAGGAGATAATCAATACAGTGCAGAATTTTCTAAGTCCAAGACACGCGTACACACACGGTCCCTGCGTGGGCTAGATTATACCTGCCGTCGAACCTCGAGAGGCATAGCTTGTAGAGGTATCGACTGGTCGCGCCAAGAGTTTCAGAAGGCCCTGGTTGGGTAACGCTCGCTGCCGGCGCAAGATCATTCTTGTCGTACGGCGAGTCGGTGACCCAATAGACGGCACTGTTTACCGACTCGTCGATTGACGAGCCGGTGATTCTTTAACCAAGGACACCATATTCTTCTATTCGGGCGCATACTGCGCACGGTGACCTGTAAAAGCGCGTACTGCGTCGTCTTTCACCCGTTGGTGTATAGTCACCAGAAGAGAGAGGATTAGAAGCTGCTGCGCTTAGGCAGGCTTCTGGAGGATTGGTTTTAAGGAATCAGTTTGGTGAAAATCACATCTGAACCCGAAGGAGCGAGTCGCGTAGGTATTTATCCAAGCATACTATCCCGTATCGCCGACAAAGCTCGGCGATTGCTGTGTTTGTACGTCGACGCTGTTAGAAAATCGAAAATAAAAAACTAGTATATCACAGTATTCCTTCATATTCCGGAAAAGCCACTGCCGTACTCAAAAAGACGATCTAACTTTTTGTTTGCTGCAAAGTAAGTCCCGATAACCGCCCGAAAGCTGCGACAATGTCGAGGACGCGTGGAAGCTTGCTCGCTTCTCGGAGAAACACAGTGAAGTCATCGACAAACGCGAAAAAGATGCATCGCTCACTGTGTGTCCC
Organism: Hyaloperonospora brassicae; assembly: GCA_947650285.1. Lineage (NCBI taxonomy): Eukaryota > Oomycota > Peronosporomycetes > Peronosporales > Peronosporaceae > Hyaloperonospora > Hyaloperonospora brassicae. Next base: position 99,871 of record CANTFL010000251.1, on the reverse strand, counting down.
GGGCACCTCGATCTCTTGGAGTTCGCAGTCATGTGTGATCGCTAACGACAGGACTTCTGCCGCCAGAATGAACAGTATTGGCGTTAGAGAGTAGCCCTGTCGAATCCCCGAAGTAACTTTTGACTAATTGAGAAGGGTAACTATTGACCATAAATTTAGATGTGGTAGACTCATGCAATCTTTGCATTATGTGAATGAGATGACTTGCGAATCGATGCTCTTCCAGGACGTGAAAGACAAAATTATGTGCCACCGTGTCCTATGCCTTTCAGAATTCCAGCAAAAAAATCCTCGACTCCGTGGTGCTTCCGAGTCAAGTTCATTCCGAGCAGTTAAGACTGCGGCTAGCATCATGACTGTTTTCATCATCTGCCACCCCTGCACAAAACCCTGGAGGTTGTCCACGATTGCCTACGGCAAAATACCTTGTGAGTGTTGTTGCTATAAGTTTGACAACCGTTTTGTACCCTGTGCGAAGAAGTGATATTGGCCGGTAATCTATCGCAGGGACCTATTCTCCATTTTGTCGAGGTGGAATAATGAAGCCTTTAGAAATGAAGGTGGTGGATCCTTTCCATTCAGCTATCCGTTCCCGAGGATTACCATCGCTGGCGTCAATATCTCCTGATTGTCTTTATATAAGTCATAATCAAGCCCATCATGCCCCGCCGCCTTGAGCATATAAAGTCCTGCAATCGTTGTGACCACTTTGTCCATGACCACAGGCTAAAGCAAGGAAGCCTTTTCGATCAAAGTCATTTTGCGAGTCGCCGGAATCGTGACGAATTTATCGAACGCCTGACGCATGCGCCACTGTGGTGTATTGTTGTGACTCCGACCAAAGACCGGCCGCCACTCCGTCGCAAACTTATCGGCGACTGTGGCATGACGCAAAAAGGTCGCCCCCTGGAGTTGGTTTAAGTTGGTAACCGTTTGATCCCGCTCCCAATCGGAAACGCGCTTGAAATCCCAGCGTTGTCGATCCTTCGTACGCTCAAGCCGGTGTCACTCCTAAATCAAACAATCCTCACGACCGGTTACCCGATGTGCATGTATGAGTTGCTGTCGATGTTTGAGACCTGATCGCGTTTGCCGCTAAACCTCATTCACATACCTTTTGCTTCGTTAGTTAAAGCCCTTGCGTACGTTTTTGATTGCAGCAATACACCGGAGAACATGATCATCCCATGTACGCGTTGATGGGTCCCTCTTCACATTACGATCGATAAGCTCTGACAGCAGAGCACGCCGGACCCACGCTGGGATCTAAGAGTGACAAGGGTTCTAAACAGGACGCGTCATGCGACTGTCCGATGCATTCAACGCCCCATCCCGCGCCATAGAACAAGAGACACCCGTTGATGGTCGGAATTGACGACCGGCTCGTTCACCTCCACCCATTGCACCGAAGACGCCTACCCAAGCGGAACATAGGACCGATGAACTATGCTAGCCGTCGATTTGGTCCAGTATGTCAAAATTCTGTCGGTTCTGGTGGATCGTCTTCATCCGTCGGGGCCGACAATATTCTGGCGTCTTTTAGCCCTATTGAAGTGAGCAAGTGGCCTAACTGAGAACTTTCTGGACGTCCAGTACGCTGCACACCCAAGCGGTCAAGTTGGGGACTCTGTACGGAATTAAAATCTCCCGCCAGGATGGTATCTCGACTTGGCCACGGCCATTCCACCGGGTGAGAAAAAATGTTTCGCTTTCGGCTGGGCGGTTTGACGCATAAATATTCATTAGTAGGACATCGACGATCTCAACGCAGATGACCCGGTTTGTCTCAAATTCAGGATGCCATTGACGTGCATCGGCTGCTCGACGTGATTCGAGTAAAATTGCCATACACCCTGTTTTGTCAGCACATACACTCCAGTATGTTAGGAGATACCCTGTGACATGCTGTAGTTGTCTCCACCGGCGTTTCTAGTCGTTTTGCAACACCGTAGCTAACTTTACACGATACCCGTGCGTTTCTTGTACGCAACGAACAATTGTAGGATGGTTCATTGGTATTCTAGGCCAGGACTCAAACCAACCGGATCTTGACTTTTTCGTAAATTCCATCGCATTCTGACTTTCTTCTCGGGCAACCGTCTCGTGTTGAGAGACTGCGGCATTCCCGTATTGACTGTGAGTTTCCGGGAAGTTTGAGCTGATGGTATACGCCATATAGATCCACCTGGGACACATGTTGACTTGACGCAGGGTTCGGACTTTTCATTTGGCTGCTCTAAGTACTGATGTAGACTTTGAACACTCATCTGGGTGATAGAGTGTTCAAAAAACGTGTCGACTATCGTCTAGTCGTCTTGGTTGAACGTCTCCGCGAAATCCAAGCGATATGCCGTCAGGGCTTTCAGACCCGCAAAATGAAGGTGCAGCTGGGACGCAATGCCAGTGTCGTTTGCGGCGTCCTCACCCGTGACAAACTTAGACTCGGCATTGTATAGCACCACACAATGGATGTGACGCGCTAATTTTGCCTTATAGGGTAAATCACATCGTCAGAGAAGGTCGGATACACCGTTAGCGCTGTCTTTTATACCTCCGCCAATCACCCGAACTATCGATGAGAGGAGCCAATGAGAACCAGGCTATTTGTCGCGAAGCTCTTTCCTTCCAGCCATCAAGCCATATATGTCCAGTGGCAAAATCAGACGTGCGGTCTATATACGCGCCGAGAAGATCATACACACATTCTTGGCGCCATACCGCGGGCCACATCACGAGGGTTTCATCGCTCAAATTCTGCAGAAGTTGGCTCTGAGAAGATATCGTCTTATCATATTGAAAAGACGCCGATGTTCCATTTGAGCCACCTTGTTTCAGTTACTGTTACGAGACCCAACCGTTGGAAACCTAGTAAGTGCTGTCCTCGGCCACTCCGACTCAAGGTCTTGCCACATGTCCGGCCAGGACCGAGATCCTACAACCATGAAAGTGCTGAACCGCCCGCCGTCAGTCAGCAACAGCTGCTTAGCTCTCTCACCACGTTGAGTGACTAGTGTCGTGGACTGGTGACGAATTACTATGCTGGTATGGCCACTATCCCCGAAGGCAGCATGAACGCCTGGACTGGATCGATATTTGAATACGAAGATTCCTGCGATGGCAGTTCTGGTAGCAATTGTGGAATTTGGTGCCAGCGCTTCTGTCCGCTGGAATGCCCTCACCTATTTTATCACCGGGATCTGACCCCTGCAACTGCTGGAGATCTGTGTCACCCAGTCGGACGTCTGAATGAGTCTCCCGCTCAGCCGGTTAAGCCTGATATTCATTCATCACCGTATCCGTGATATGATAGACCAGTTGCAACCGCGGTATTTCCTCCGGGATGATCTGCAGACGATTTGTCGCCAGTAAGCGGAGCCGGGTATCCGCTGAGCAAGCGGCCACCGTATGCATCAGGAACTCGAGGAGATCGGGATACCGGGACGTCACCAAGCACCTGAGATTCAACTGAATATCTCGGCGCGATGTGTACGTAATAATACCTGCATCTAGTCTGGTCGATTGCTCGTTGATGCCACTCTCCCCCTGCGAGGCCGAGTGGTAGCACTGACCACCCCTGCCAGACAATCGTCGCCTCCTTTCATCTTCTCATCACTAATCTTATCTTTTGAAATATCCATGTCCGCACCGCTGCCTTCATCCGCCGAGACCCCATAGTCACTTAAACTAGGTAGCGTGCAGTGAACATAGGTCCAATAGTGGCGGTCTGTGTACCGAAGGATAAGCGGTAAATTTGATGGGTCCGATGTTTTCGCTGTCGCAATCAGCTCGACAAATTCAGATACAGTCAAGATGAGTTGCTCAATCGCCTCAATCACCTTGTTAGCCTTAGTCATTGAGCTTGGCCTATATTCGCAGCAGTGCCATGTGTGGTGAAGCTTACTTGGCTGCCCGATCATGTAGACATCTCGTTGTATGAATCGGTTGCCGTAAGAAGCATGGCGCTTTCTCCAAAGAAATAGTGATCGACCGGCACGACTCTATACGTGGCACTGGTAGCGTATTACTCCAGATACCATTTAAACTGTTTGGTAGACTCCGTAAGGAACATAGACATCTATCCTCGCCGTACATTCACCAGGTTTAAGCCGCTCCGAATGGTCAAATTGATCCGTGAGGCGGAGTTAACCCGCGTATTTAAAACCTCGCTATACACACGACGCGGCGCTATGCAGCAATTCTAAGTGATGCAAGTCGACCTTTGCCAGTGCTTGTACTACCGCAAGCGCCAGACAATGTCACGTCGCCTGTGTGGCGTCGGGACGCAGCCGCAACACGCGGATTATTCTATCTTTTAGAACGAATGCCAATTCGGTCGCAGCGGGAAGCTCCAATAGTTGTTCCTTGAGGATGTCCGCTCCCTGAAGCAGTCTTTGATCTCCAGCACGTTCCTGATTCTTCAACGCCACCAATTGAATCATACTAGGTACCTATACTGATGGACTTTGAAGAATGCGCAGCCTCATCTCAAACAATGAACATGTCCAGATAAGGTGTCCGCCTCTAGCTCGGTAATCCTCTCCTCGTCGCCCCGAGGAGTAATATCCGCCGTCGCCGTCATTCCTGTATCACACAACGCCTCATTAGAAGCTTCAAGGGCTGCATATTGGGTGGACATAGTAGCCCTACGTTTAGCGACCCCTCGACCGGTACCACGCTGGTTTGTGCAACCTCGTCGAGACACCGCGACCCAGAGCGGGTTCGGCGCTGGGGTGGGTACGACATCGGGACTAGCCGAGAGCACCACGTGGTAGGTCTCCCCGCCGCTGATACGTGAGCTGACATCCTGCACACATGTAGCAATAGCAGAAGCGAGACCTTGTTCTGTCGCGCATAGGTGCACCTAGGGTGGCTTAATAGACGATTCTGCCACCCTTTTCGCTTGGTCCTGCAGGCAGATCCGTTTAGTTGCCACATCCTCTATTTCTTTGAAGTTGTGAAATGGAACAGCGAGATTCTCGAGATTCAATACTCCCTCTTCGGATGCAAGCACACACCCCAAACCGTGTAACTGTTTGGCGGAATATTTACATCTTGAATGGAGTGACCAAGCTTTCCGCACACCAAGAACTGCAACCTCAGCCCCACCTCAAAATGCTTGTGAACGATGTAGGTCCCATACCAGCCAATGCGCACGATCCCGCGAAGAAAATCGGGGCAACCGGCCAACTGGCCTATTTTATATACCGTGGAGGTGCGAGCGTTTGATGTGCACGCGTCCAAGTTCTTCAGCTACACCTCAGCGCTAATATGTTCTGTGAAAAAGCGGTAAGCCGCCCGATGTCCATAAAACTTGTGACGTTATACAGCAAGACGATGTATTCTGTTTCCGTTGATAGTCGCGTGCCGTAAAATCTACACTGTCAAATCCACACTGACCCCGCGCTCGGATCATGCGGATTGTGAAGCCGATACAGACGACGTCTGAGCGGGACTTTCGCGCGCTGGAATTTTTTCGCCGCAGTTTGGGTAAAGAAAAATAAATGGAGGACCGTTGACCCTTGTTATAAATGTTTGTCTCAACTTGACTCAGCATCATATGTAGGTCTTCTAGGATCACTTGTAATCCTTTTGCCGCCAGCAATATGCCTTCCTTCAACTCTTGAGTATGCTGTCGGCTGGCGGTGATTGTTCCAGATTTAGCTAGAGAAAAAGACAATTCACCCTCCACCTGCATCTAGATCGTAGTCTGAAACCTCAAGCGGTCCTTCGCAGTAAAATTGTTTTTGAGAGAATGTTGCAGACCCCGGCTGACGATATGCCCCTCTGCCAAACCCTGAATGATTTTCCAGTTATCTTCGGATCCAGTTTAGAGGCGCGGACCCGATCTGTCTCGACCCGGAGATGCACATATTGCCCTCAGCCATTCAATTTTTATCGCCGCATACTTGGATGGATTTCACATAAACATTAGGGAGAGTTAGGACCTTGAGCCTGTGGCAGCAGATTGACCGGACAACAAAATACCCGTTACTTTTGCTGCCCATTGATTCAGCACATGTTTCCTCGCTCACTTGACTTTTCTGGTCATTCTCTCGAGAATGGTCGATAGAAACGATAAATAGTTGCACAGACGCCGACATATTATACGGGCATACTTACACCATTGTACATTTGTGAAGCCATCCACGGCGCTCATTATAAAAACAATCTCAGATTGTTGAGCCGACTCGGCCCCTTTCAACTTCGGATACCGCCGCCGAAGCAGCGGTACTCGATCGGAGTGTATGTTGAGCGCCGCCATCTCAGCCGCAAAAAATCCGCCGCATTGGCTTTCCACGCCTCTCGTTGAATCATCTCTGGTGCGGCTCGGAGTTCTGCCGTCACCGCCGCAAATCTCTGCTTGTCACTCATTTGCAGAGGTAGAACGGTCGCAGGCCCACTTGGACTAGTCATGTCCACGCTCCGCTGCGCAGAAAGAGGGGCCCCGTGCCTACACCGCCGCGGGCCGATCGCCTGGGGTCGGCCCCTTGAGTCTGACATCCCCTTCTCGCTTGGTTCTGTCGTCGTTGGGCCGCCCACTGGTATACACCTCTCTCCCTTCGCTTGAATACCCGCACTGGAAATATTTTCTACTTCCTCACGTGGGTGATCCCCCGAATTACCTTCTTCCCCGGTGTAGAGAACACCGCCATAGGATCCGCTGAAGATCTGCGGACTGCGGCTGGGGGACCCGTCGTCTTCTTCCCCGCGGCGCTGAGCCAAGGGTCCCGCCTCCTGCCTACTACCCCCGGGTCTCGATCAAATAGCTCTTATGGAGCCGCCCCGCCCCCTAAACCTCCAGTGGTACCTTTCATCTAGCCCGGATCATCACCCGCCGCGGCTGTTGACGCTTCCGTTTTAACGGACTAATTACGGGTAGCCCGGGCCCTCAGTCAAATCTCTGCTCCGTTCACGGAGATATGAAGAGTGATTACTTCTATTTGCAAGAGTAAATTGCCTGCAAGACCGCAGGAGGCTGTCTTGTTGCTGAGCAGAGCGACGTTTGCACACGGACGACAAAGCAGCAGCTGTTACTTCTCTTTCGCAGCAACTTGAACCTACTCAGTCGATCGTCAATGGATGTCGCACGATCGTTCTAAAGGACAATTACCGCGTATAACGGGGTTACACGTCGACTGGTAGTCGACAATAGGTGTGGTGCACACAAGGGATGGGATCCCCTTTAAAGTGATATTAAAACACAGTATCAATTGTTGAAGACTGATGTCTGCCAACCATTGATTACGAGATCTTTTGGGAGGTTGATTTAGGACATTAGCGAGTAGATAAATTGCGTTGTTCCACGGTGTTCTTTTAGGTTAAAAGAAGAAATAAAGTCCAAATCCCATTTTGATCCGATAGACACGTGCCTCTTTGAGGCGTCTTGTGATCGTTAGGGGAGGTAGCGACGCCTTAATAAGGCAGCTACTCCTTGTGCACTCTGTGCGTTGATTCTTTGAATCGTTTGGTCCCCCTGGAACAGGGACCGTAAGCTCTCTGAGCTTTTTGACTCTCTGAGTCGGGTTCTTTGACCAAAACTTAGCTTTCTGAGCTGTTGACTCTTTGAGTCGTGTTCTATAAACTTTAAGTTGCTCGTTGAGCGTTAAAGTCTTCCTCTGTCTTAAGGAGCTGTGTAGGTCCGCTACACCGCGACTCGACCATGTGAGCAGGTGCCATGAAACGGGGCACTGGTTGACTACGTATTGGTTGACCAGTACGGATCTCACTTCCGCTGACAACAGTGATAGTCAGTGCCGTGCTAAGTGTTGCACCAACCTAGAGGAAGGAAAGGAGACTAGTGAACACTCTTATCTCCAATAAAAGTAAAACTGTCATTTAATAAAATTAAGTCCTATCAACCTTATGTCTCTGTTTATCCTAAATTAATCATATTAATCTAACTAAACGTATGACGACGTCTACTCACTACCCATTGCGCGCGTCTAGCAGCTATTGTTGGGTTGATATCATCACGATATTAACCAATGAGTAGACCCTTCGGTCATCTTGAACAATACCATCATGCTCTGTGATATTGTTAGAAGAATATTCAACGTAATATTATTTTTGTCATTTTAGCCTTAACGACAATATCATGTAAGGGGAAACCGCGTTTCATGCCACATGTACACATTGAGGTACCTGTGTCTGTTTAAATCCGACCTCTGGAAGATTTTTGCCGACTTTTTGTATCTGTCAAATGTGTATTGACCTGATCAGGTGCTCGGAGTCGCTGCGGTCGATCTTTGACAATACAGCAGAGCCGGACAAGCGCAAGCTTAGCATTTATGATCTGATTTATACTGCAAGAAACGATCGCTCGTGCGCCGACGTGTTTTGTGAGCTCGTTGAGGAAGGCGACTGTCACCGCGCACAACTTGTGTCGTCTCAGATAGACGCTGTTGATGCGACGGTTGGTCATTGACGAGGCGTCTGGTAGTCGTTCTGTGGGGGCGGCTGTAGAATCAGTTGCCACTTACGGGTTTGTGTTTGTTCGGATGCAGTGTAGAGGCCCACTGCTGCGCGAAACGAGACGGACAATACCATCATGGACGAGCATTTCTGCCTGACAATTGACTCGCACATGATTTTCGTGCGCATTAGAGACGAGAAGATCATCGTGCAGTGAGGATCGATCAAGAATTCGAATGCCGTCATTTCAATCTACCCAGAGTCCACTGAAGATTTGACGGATCCCGGTGTGGATGATCAGCAAGAGAATTATTTATTAAATAGAGGAAAGGGAAGTATAAGGGGTACTTATGAGGGGGGTGTACCGGAAGATGAGAGCGGAAGTGATGCGCAAGGCTGTGTGTGTGCCGACACAAAACAGGCTTGAATTACGGAGGGGTGTGTACAAGGCAAAGACTATTTATAGGGTATTTTGTATGTATAAGTGTGCAGGACCTAGTTAGGGAGGCTACGGGATTTAACGAGAGGCTTCTATTTCAGGGGTGTGTGAACGTTTGAAAGGGTAAGTGTGCACCTATAAGTCTGCTTGGAACATTGTATACCTCATTGCAAAAGGGTCCATTACTTGGTAGTGCTTTGTATGGTCAAACAGCACGACAAAGAACAGAATAGATCAGCTGACGTGGTACAGGCATATCCACCTTAGACATCCCAGTGTACTCTGCGACACCCCAACATGTTCTGCGTCGCAGTCCCAGCGTCTTTTACGAACAGAGCGAAGCACGTGGAGCGTCAAACGAAGACAAAGCCACTACAGCCACCTTCCAGCTCGTGTCGCTCCAGCACCAATCTCACATCGTCTCCAACGCTGACACAAGGAGCCAAGAGGACTCGTTTCTCCGACCTTCTTACTGCTTTTCCAGTTGCTTCACGTACTTGCGCTTGACATTGTCCATCCACGTCAGTTGATCCAGCGTCACGGCACCTTGTTGTGCGTGGACAAACAGGCGCGACGGCTTGGACTCGTCCCGTGCCTCGTTGCCCCCATCAGCTGGTTGCATGAAAAAGGACGTACGCAAGGCGTCCTGCTTGGCGCTGCGCACGTCGATCTTGCCCGTCGACGTCGCGGCCGCCACTGCTTCCTCGCGCGCACAGAGCTGACCCGTAAACACCGCATAGTCGGCATCCACCTGGTCCATGTCGCTGCGCTCGAACACACACTGGTCTCCCACGGTAACGCTCGTGCCATGCAGCTCCACGTCCATCGACGCCGCAGGTTGCACCGACACGTGCACGTCCCCCGCAACGACAATGCGACTGTAGCTGTCGCTCGGCCACGAATCAAAGTGCGCCGTCACGTGACACGCGCGGCCGCTGTCCTCGACGTCGATCGTTCCCGAGACGCTGTCCACTTGCAGACGGTCCAGTCCCGCGCTCTTCACCTGCAGGTGGCCGTGCACAGCGCCCACGTGCAGCTGCGACGCGCCCCTCGACGCCTGTGGGGCCACCGCAATGCTGCACGAGGCCGCGTAGATCGCGCCTAGCGTCGAGCAGCGGGTCGCGCGGCCCTTTCCCAGCTTCACGCGCGCCCGGCGGGCCAAGAGGCGCTGGCACTGGAGCCCGTCGCGCGCGCAGAGGTCGACCGTCTCACCTTCGACGAGCGCCGCGACCTCGAGCGCGCCGTGATTGGCTGATAAGCGCACCCTCGGGCCCCGCACTTTGTGCACGCAGAGGTCGCCGTGTTGCACGACCACCTTCACGTCACCTTCCACCGCGTCGCGCAGTGCCACGCGCCCATTGGCTATAATGACGTCCAGCGCCACGCTCCGCGGCACCACGAGCTCGAGCGCCACGTCGACTGCGTCGGCGGTCTTCTTCACGAGCCGCAGCGACTGCGCGTCGGCCGCCACGTTGACGTCCACGCGGAACAGCTGCTCGACGTCCGTCTCGTGGCCCGCAGCTGTCCACGCGCGCGCTTCGACGTGCGCAGCGGCGCTGGCGGTCGACACGGGAACGATCGTCACGTCCGTACGCGCGGCGTCAGAGGCGCGCAGCGTCACGCGCGTTGTCGGGTGCGCGAGAGAGAGCGACGCCGTTGAGGCGACGGACAGCGCGCGACGGGACGCGTGCGACGGGCGCCGGAGCAGGTGCCGGAAACACGCGGGGGCCATGTGGACGACGAACGATAGTCAGTCGTAAGCGAGAGACGAAGAAGACGGAGGAGGAGGAGGAGGAGAAGGAGATGGTCAAGCGCACGTGCGCGAGGGAAGAAGACGTCCAATCACGCGCGAGAACGAGAGACGAGTCGACAGCAGTGAGATAAATGAATGGTGGGGCGCTGGGCGGCGGTTTCGGGCGGAACAACATAACGGACTGGACCAGTGGCCGCGATGTCTTGGACGGGTACTTGGCAGGTCTGCTACGCAGGCGGTCGGTGGGATGGATTGATGCCTATTGCGATGGAGAGGAGTGTGGCGGTACGGTCTGCAAGGCGCGGCGCCCGACGTGTCCGTCATGACGATGGAGTCGAAGTAGGATGAAGATGAAGCGGCTTTGAAACGTAGGAGAGATCGGCAGTCGTGAAGAAGTGCACGTGTCGTCCATCGAACGACGGCGGGGAGTTAACTAGTGACGTACCGACCGTGACGCCACTCGGTCTGACGATGTTTGTCGACGGCGCCGGGTACGACAAGTGAACGCTAAGAGGTATGTGACGGAGACTTTTACTTCCGACGACGACAGGACCTGTCGGTCTGCTGCAAAAGTCGGTATCTGACGACAGGTAGACTGCGGCTAGGACACACTTGGCTACATTGATGTGTACATAGACTGCCATTAGGACACGTTTCATCACATTGAGCTGTACGCGACCAAGTCGTCTGCGCGGTGTTCACCGACTAGACGAAGATACTTGGACGCCAAAGGCTTTAACAGATAAAGCGGCCCAGGATAAGATAGTGACATCGACGGTTGTCTGAGGAACGCCGTTATAGAAGCAAGCTGGAGGGAAGCGGGATCGGGCGATCATCATCGCTTCACGATTGTACAATGTGCTGGGAGAAACGTTCGAGAGAGGTCGCACAACATCAAGTGCAATTGCCACCGCACACGACCACGTGAGGAGCGCCCTGTGCCAACAGCGCAATAGCTATGATGAACTCGGACATCGTGAGATTGCTTCGCATGTGCTCGACGAATTGTGGTCTTATGCGACGATGGTCGGCGCCAATCATTAGGGAAGATAGTATTGTGGCATCGATCGATCACGATGAGGTGATAGTCGACTGCGACAACTGTCGGCTGAGAATGGCTCCATGTTCACGAACAGCTGACAAAGTCACCGAGACCAGGGTGTGTCTGCGAGCATAGATCATCAAGACGTCATCCGACCTGAACGGGGTGCATGTGTCAGTACTTGACGAGTTAGTGCATGCACGATGATACGAAACCGATATAAAGACCTCTGGCTCATGGCAGGATCACGAGTTGTTGTGCGCATTTTGTATTTGGTGGATACAAACAAGCTTCTTGGTATGTCCATAGCATGCGTCGGTCGACGACGGCTTTCGAGCTACATCTCATTGAGGAAGAAAAAAACGTGCGCGCAAAACAAGCTGCTGGTCGACCGCCAGAGTGAGCACTGCCGCTACCAGCGACAAAGCGCAGATTACAGGTGTGCGCTAGGGTGTAGGTGTCCAGCAACAACAAGTCTGAACACGACAGAGGGTTCATACATTTCTATAGAAGTTGTCAGCAAAACATCTTCACGTGTTCGATCGAACATGCTAGGAACATTACCTCAGCTAGTTTCGCGGTCGTGGAGATCTACATCGAGGCCCTGACGCTTGGAGTTTACGGAACCTGATCCTCCTAAAAATACTTGCGGTACACCGCCTCGATGGATCTCATTATTTCCTCGTCTTGCGTTGGATGCATCTCCGAGAATTCGGTGCACAACAGCTCGTCCGACTTGACCCCTTCCGCTTTCCAATGCAGCAGCAACACTTTCAGATAGTCACCAGCCTTCGGACTCTCGGTAGAGACTAGGGCTTCATAAACAAGCTTTGCAAAGTAACCCTCTCCTCATAATGCTTGCGGTACACCGCCTTGATGGATCTCATCATTTCCTTGTCTTTCGTTGGATGCATCTCCGAGAATTTGGTACTCAACAGCTCGTCCGACTTGATCCCTTCCGCTTTCCAATGCCGCAGCAACGCTTTCAGATAGTCACCGGCCTTCGGACTCTCGGTAGAGACTAGGGCTTCATAAACAAGCTTTGCGAAGTTACCTTCACCACCAAAACCTTTCGTCAAAACGCTCAGCGCGTTTTCATGTCCAAGCGCCTTCGCGTACTGCTCCACTATCAGCAGTTCGGCGCTGTTAAAGACCAGCGTTCCCTTGTCTTTCAAAGCCAGCATCATAAATGCTCCATCGGCATCCAACTTGTACCCCTTCCATTTCTGCATCAAAAGTCCCATCAATTTTTGCGCATCGGCATACTTAGCCGATCTCATCAAGATAGCCGCCAATTCGAGGTCGCCAAATATGCCCTGCAGCGTCTGAAAGAGGACAGGATAGATCTTGTCCTCCGAGTGCGAGCGCGCAATAAAGGCGCGTAGCACCTTTATCTTCAGGTAGTCGCTTTCCCCGGGAAGACTAGGGTCTTTGAATATCTTCAGGGAGGCTGCCACGTCATCGATGGGCATTTTTTTCATCCACCAGTATTCCAATAAGTCGCCCAGTAGATCGCGTGCACGCGTACTGGTGGCAAGGTCTTTGTCATTTTTGGCTTTTTGTAGCCCACTTGCTAGCACGTCAATGCTGTACTTGGACTTGTACGAGCGCAGTTGCGATTTCAAACCAAAAAATCGGCTCGCTTTGACTCCTTTCGACAGCTCTGCGAGCAGTTCCTTTTCGTTAGTAGACTTTTTCTTGGACCTGACGCTAACCCGAGGCATTGACGCGACGACGGATCCCGGGACCGCCTTGGTTATATGATAGAAAACGCGGGCCGCTGCCCCGATGCCATCCCTTATCCCCGACGCCCGCAATCGTCTGCGAGCAAGGACAACGTCGTGGCTGCCATGCGCCGGATCCGGATGGTCGACATTAGAATCAGAGAAGCCTGATACCCCGGAGAGGTGCCCAGGGTACGCTAGGGAAGCTGCAAAAGCTACGAGTGCGATGAGATTGATGCGCATGAATACTTGGTACCGAAGGCGACCGTAGGTGTGGTGGAGGGAGAGGGAATGACGGAGTGACGAAATAACAAAGCTGAAAGCCAGGTGCATATCGCGCGCGTATAGAGCGCCTCGCTGGCTCTATACGCGCTGTCTACCGCCAAAAGGGCTCATCTTGTGCGTTCTTCAAATCGCTGCTGGTTTGCGATGTGGTACGCTGCGGCGGAGCAATTGCCAATAGCTTCCGTGTACTGCAGCACGACTGAGCTATTGAACAGAGCTGTAAGGTTACAGGAAGCTGTGAGCACGGATTTCCATCCGTATGGGCGCTTTCCAAACTGCTGCTATAATGATAGAACCGAGAACGATCTTCGGGATGCAGACTGATTCCTGATGTGCGACTTCCCAAACGCACCCGCCAGTCAGAGTTTGACTGCTGTGATCAGCTCGAGGAGGCACCTTCTGTCATCAGCCATCGGGTGGGAATACCGTTTTACTCATCTGTCCGTCAGGGCGAAGCAGTAGAGCGCCGGAGGCAACACAAGTTGAATCAACTTCCCTTGCGTGGCTACCAAAAGGCTCTACAAGACGCGAAAAGCAGAGCCGGGCATCTTTTTGACTGCATACTTCTCGATGTGACCGTCGCCAGCACGAGCAGGGCCAGGTGTGTGACAGAGTCAGTGCTATTGACTGCAAGCCTTTCCAGTTCCATCAGCAAAAATAGTGCATGCTGCATCAAAGTCTGTGGTAGCGCGTAACAAATCGTTCACCTCAAACACGTCCATCCGACTGATGCTCTTATGGTGAGTAGGTACTCACACACTATCGATATCGATTGCATATCCACCAGTCGGTCGTGCATGCGAAAGCGTCGTATGAACACAATGCAATATAAACGCTTGTGATGTGTGGAGTTGCGTAATGCGAGGGGAATATATGTAGGGTCTTCGCTCGCTATATAAGTCGCCAATCAAAGCCTACTGAATTCTTTTGACCATGCCGTAGTGATCACCATATGGGGCATTGCTAATCGTACAGTCGCGCATTGCTAAACGTCGATCCGCCCATAAATCGATCGTCATATCGCGCGTTACTTTCGCTTCTTTACGCATCACTGATCGCCCGTTTGTTGAGGCGCTACTTCGACAACACAAAAAAAGACCCAGAAGAGTGGGCTGCGAACGGTGCTACTGAGATATGTATGTGCTCGTGATGACATGGACCTTGCTATTGACCAGACGGTATCGAAAGCGCACATATCACCCGAAGCTAAGTAAGAGCTCCCCCGTACAATGACAATCGTGTACATGGTGTGGCTTATGCTGGTGATGGCCCTCAATCTTTTTTGGAGAAGTTGGTCAATTCTATTGGCTGCATCTTGAAAGGACGATCCTATCAGTACACATTGAACCTCTACTTTGTTTAGTACAAGCTTTCTGCTATCCGACGGATGCTGAGGTCGTAGCGCGTGTAGAAGTGTCGAGGGAGGAAGATAATGTAGAGCTTTAGACCACTGGTTTTCGATACGACCTATATTTTGCGCCGTCTTATTTTCCTGCTGGAATGTGCAAGCAATGACATGGAAATTGACCAACGAAGCGTGATATGGCAAGAATTAGGTTGCTGATACGAAGGAGGTGAGACTAACAGACTCTCTGTCAAGCAGCACATTGCAGCAACTTGCACATGCCATTAGCTGCGACCACGCAATTCCACGAAGTGTGAGCTGAGCATCTTCTATGCTCCCTGTTCATTTTGCCGAGGCATCCAAAGCTACCGCTTAACAAGGCATCGACCGTATGCTCGTTTTACGTCGCCAAAGCGGAAGACATCAGGCGTTCACAAAGAAGACAGCGTATCGCTTTCATCGCGATAGCTTATCTTGGAAAAAGAAAAATACAGCTACAAGTAGCTGGTACACTATGCAGTATGTTGCTTCGGTGCGACCAGTAGTTGGATAAGATATAGCTCCATGAACGCAAACTCGTTACCCAGTGTGATGCACTACGCGGCTTGTGTGAGCGTTCTACATCCTAAGACTTGCACAGCTATCGACTGCGTAGTCTGGATAAGGCAGCTGCCTAAGTGACGGCACCAGGTTACGGTCACGTTGCCAATCCGAAAGGTGTCACTCGAAGAGCAAAACGCCGATACGTCAGGGCGCGAGTTGGTCCACCGTCCAGAGCTACGAATAGGTGATATACCATAAGGATCGAGAAGGTTTGCCGGATATAGTGGGTCGTTCGCGTACCCGAATATACCTCAACAAACCTTCACTCTCTCTAAGGATTGAGAAGGTAAAGTTTACACAGCAGATCCAAGCCAAGCCGTTGTGGCGTGTTGTAAACACACTAATCGTCCGATCAAAGCTGCTCGTACGAGCAACTTTGGTCTTGATAGTCGCTTCAGTGGCAGCAACAAACAACATTGTGCATCAGTCGTACTGCGACGCATCAAGATGTTGACGTAAAAAGCCACGACGCTTGCTTGATAGTCAAAGTTGTCGCTGATTTCGCGAGCAAAGTGCTCACAAGACGCTGCGCCCGGCTGGCAAAGTCGCTTTTTTACGGCCAAAACGACCATGTACGACTCTTCTGTACGACCGTTCATTCACCTTGCAAGCACCACGTAGAACGCAGAAAAAAGACCATACGCCCGGGTATCGATCACGACGAGCTCCATGAATGAGCACGCAAAGACAAGCGCAAGGACGAAATCTTCGCACGATGCACTGCGTCTTCCTTGTCGGCACATCACTTGCAAAACGTTAGCATATCAGTTAGCATTGCCTTGACAGCCTCGTGTCAGCTGACACAGGTTTAGGAAGACATAACACCAGTTACACGCTTCGTCCTCCGGATGTTAGCTCCGGAGACCCCGTCGATAGGTCGGAACAACGCAAGACGCGGCAGATACCGTTATGGGCGTGCTGGGCTGCAAATCGCTAGACCCGTGTGGTGAGACAACGGCAACCACGACGCATGGGGAAGAGAAGGATACCAGATGAGTTGTTTCAGCCGTGTCTGGACGATACTGAAGCCGCGGAGTCTCTCATAATCGATCACTGAGAATGATCAAGCGGAGCCGTATGCCGTGGCGTAGGAGACACCAGCGTCCGAGGCGGGTTTACCTTCTGCAGTTACTCGAGATCGGGTCAGACTGACTGTGAACACACGGGGCGCCCGTAGGACAGCCCATTGACGTGTTTTAGTCACATGAGATGTACGACTCAGTGGTAGCAGCTCGGAAAGCAGCTCCTCAGGAAGCTATAAGGAAAAGCCTGGATCGTGGCTCCAATGATAGCAACGCTCCACGTGAATGCCTACAATTCTGTGGACATCGATATGGAGCTCATATCGTTGGTAAAGCAACGCTATCCGAAACTTCGCAACGACGAGAAAGAGTTTTTGTGCACGTCTCTTTAAAGAGCATGTATGGTCGAAAGAACATTACCCGAAGGCTGCGAACCAGACTCTGTACAACATCAGCCGGTCCTTCGATAATATCCTGCACGGCATGCCTAGCAAGGTAAGACGAACATCGTGCAAAGATCTCAATCAACGGCCGCACTCCACGACTGATCTCGACTCACGAGGAAGACCTGGAAGCACACGAGCCGCGTGGTACATACTTGGGCTTCATCTTTAGCCCTGTCGTGTACTGGTTATCACAATCTTGGAGATAGAGGGACCTTTGCCAGCTATCACTGGCTGCGCAAATGTGGCGTCGTCTCCGAGCTGGCAGTTTGGGTGGGTGGAAGGTTCTTAGGGGGCTAGCAGAGGGAGACGTCTTAAGTCGGCGGACGCCCGATTTGGTGAAACATCTCTCTGATTACACGGAAGGATGCGACAGCACCGGAATACATACGTACACGTGGAAGGTGGACTACACTGCAGCTGCGCAGTGAAACGAACGTTGGAGTGTGCAGGCAGAACACCATCTCGATTGACGAAGATATCCGTATAGCGGCAGAACGGTTGTGGGCAAAGAGGAGAAGCTGCGAAGCCTACTCATGGTCAAGACCATCAGTTTCGATCCCGTTCATCGCCGGATTCACATGTACTTTTGATCGGGTGACTGTGCGCGAGTACGACTTGTTGACGGTAGTGTTGCTATCGCGGTATGGCATTCTCTATACAAGAGAATGACATACGGCGATAGCAACATGCCTTTATTGCACAAGGGGTCCGTCTGGGCTCGATAGCTGGGTAGTGATGGGACTAGGATGACGTCGAACGAGATTACGATGTAATGCTGGTGATACAAAACAAGGATATCAATTGCTAAACGATTGTTTGCAGTGCAATTGCTCGAGAGGTTGAGTTAGACGATTTGGACATACGTGCATGCAACTGAAGCAGGTTTAACTTATCTGAAGCTAACCGTGGAAATAGCATTAGTAGCATTTCACTGTCTGCAAACTCACCGTGAAAGTAGGAACAATTTGGTATGGAAGGACGATGATCGTTAAGCATCCGGACGTCAAGCGTCGCCTTCATGTTTGCACCGTTGCAACTATACATCACGCACTGGCGAGGGTCGTTTTTAGGTATAATTGCTGAGCCTGCGTGTCGGGATAGCTACAGAGCACGATAGCTATAGAGCAGGATAGCTATGGGTCAGTAAGTTTCCGGAAGACTTGGCTACGCCATTTGTCAGCCCGGAAGAGGACTCAATAAATGGCGGCCTGCCGACTTGGTGAGGGTCAGAACGGGTCAAGGCACAGGGGTCTGTGGAACGGTCCCTGATATCTACTGAACTGTGGCTACGTCCCAGTTGAAGCTGACACCACCGGCCGACATTTAGCCACCACTAAGTGTTCTATCGACTGACCCGAAACCGAAAAGGAAGTAGGCTTTATCTCCCCTGTGTCGCGTCAAAAGATGTTATTCGCGTCCCCAGTCATCAGCAAAGTGTTCCATTGCCCCTGCCACACTTCCCTCATCTCGAGGTATAGTCTGATGACGATGGCGACGACGATGAATTTGCAGATTTTCGTTGGTCCTACCTCCCGCCACTACGATTTCGACACACTTTTATACCGCAACGAGCTGAATACGGGTATCCTACTTTTACAGAAGTGGATGAGGCGCGCTTCTCGTCACGGCAATCCCACCCACACTTTCAGCAACACCACAGCTATAAACGCGGGGGCAAAGAAAACGTGCAGCTTTGAATACATAGGTGAATAGCATGCTCCTACGCAGAAGATCGAAACTGTCTGTGGGCAGCATTGCCCCCGATCACGCGACGGGTTTACCCGAGCTTGCAGCGGCGATGGGCATTAGACCTGTGACTACATCATCATTCGAATAGGTGTATGACCATGGCTCAAGTCCAAGGTGTTGCTGACTATGGCATGGCAGCAATGGAAGCTCGCACCGAAGCTTTCACAGCATGTATCAAGCGAGGCATTCGGAGGTCAGATTGTCATTATAATGGGATCAGTTTCATTCCCGCGTACGAGCCGCTGCCTTCATATCTCTGGGGCACGAGTGGATATGCATGGATCCGCGAAGAACCTACAAGCAGTCTAATTGGTACTTGTATAATACACCGCCACACCCTCAACCGGACAGACTTTGATCGTGCGCTGCAAATGAGTATGCAGTGAAATTTATTGACGGCAGCCGTTTTTTTCAGGCGAAATTTAATTGATAGTAGCCACTTTCGCACGCGAAATTTAGTTGACCTCGCGAAAGAAGCAGACTGACGCAGATAGACGTCAGACAGGAACATGCTTTACGTATCGCCCGAGCACCACCACGAGAGACGAGCAGATCTGTCAGATTGAGACACATACCTCGCTGGAAGGATTGAGGTTTATTATATCGATTCGCCTGCTAGCCTTCTCGACGAGCAGCTGCTGCTGATTGTCAGCTTCTAAGGTGAACATGATTCCGCTAACATGCACCCTATCTCACCCTACGCATGAGCCACTGCTGACTACGAGTAGCAATATCCGTTACAGGCGGTCCAGCTGATCCGATAGATCTATGAAGAGGCACGCACCTTCAGCTCGTGATAGGCGGGAAATTAGCGGGATCCTGGGCAGCAGCAGTCTCAGCTTTCCACAGTAATTAACAATTCAAGCTCGCGTATGGAATATGGTGACGCAAGCACTTTGTAAAGCTCTCAGTCTGTGGCTATTTCAACCATCCGGACTGAACACGAACAACTGTGCATCACAAAAATGGGTGAAATCCACGACTTCGGTGCAAGGATTACATATATGGGGGGTCGTGTGCACAAAGGTTAGACGTTTAGACATTTAAAGTAGGTTGTCAGGCAGGACATGGGTATGTCTACCGACAGATCAGATGCTTCGTCCTCTTGGTCTAAATTCTAGCGGAATTACGGGGACCCTGTCCAGCGTTGGCGACAGATGCGCCTCCCCATGAGCACAGCAGCATCGACGTATGGATAGAGGCACATTTGGCGAGAGCCTAGGTTGTAACGAGGCACGCTCTTACCAGATGACTGGTAAGACCTTGTGTTGACTGACACAAGGCTGGGTGCTCCCGACGTCACGTACACGTGGCGTGAGGAAGCGCGACGAAGTAAACAGAACTCGAAAGCTCTGTTTAAGAAAAAAGTAGAACTGTATCTAATACAGTTAAGTTTCTTCGCAAAGCATCTTTGTCTTGATCGAACGATATCAAACTACAACCATCTATGTGGGTTTCTTGCTCACCACTCCTTGCGCGCGTCCAGCAGCGATTGATTGTTGATTTGGTTGATGTACACGGTATATCAACCAAGAAGTGGAGCACCCAAGAATATAACCCTCGGGGGGAATATTCCGTCAACATCACCTCTTCTCGAGTGATGTCGATTGAATATTATCAGAATCGATAATATTCAAAAAATGATACATTCAAATCAATTTTTATGTAACGGGCTCACCCCGTTACACACGTAGCTGCTAAACAAGCTGCAGGTCTTGTTCTTCGCCCAAGAACTCATCCGATCCGTTAGCGCGAAAGCGTTCAAATTGTGGAGATCGGCCTAGATAGAGCTTCCTACACGTGCGATAGATCACCCATTTTCATAGAACAATGGGTAAATCGACGAAGAAGGGGTAATGTGACTGGACGTTCAGGTTCTCCTGTCCTGCCCCGCAACATTTACCTGCTCCCATTGACAACGTTCTACCAAGCCACAATCGAACAAACAAGAGGCAACAGAGAGTGCGAAAGAAGGATCATGCAGGTCGACAGCAAGCGAATGCGATATCGTGTCTTGGGCAGGGCAATGTACAGGCTACATCATGGCAGCAGATTGATTCCGAAGGCCCGACAACAAAGAGAGAGGAGAGGAACATCTTACCAGAAACGACTTCTCGCGCTGAACCATCGTTGCTCTCGAAGTATTACCACTTTTGTTGTTACAATCACAGCTCCCCAACCAGCCCGTTTTGTGTGTAATATACTAGGTTTCGCCCCGTTACCCTCGCGGTAACTGCACAGAACGGATCAGGTCCCCACTTGTGTCGTCTGTCACTGGAAACTTGTTTTTCCAAGATTTCGGGTCCACCCTTCCAGCCCAGTAGCAACAGGTCCAGAAACCATCTGTTTATCGGGTTAGAGTATCACTCATACGCTTCGTAGGCAAACACTACAATTGTGGGTTTATCCTAAAACCTTTTATCCAAGCGCTCAGCATGTTACTTTTCTTGTGATACTTCCGGTGCTGCTCCAAAGTCAAGACTTCGAAGGCGCCAAAGACTGACTGATGATCTATTTTATCGAGTTTCAGCCTCGCAAACACGTTGTCGGCTGACAGATTTTTCTTCTTCCAGTCTATCATCACTTATTGCATTAACTTCTTTGCATCGTCATCGTTCGCTCCGAGATCAATCGAGGACTGCAAGGCGTGTGTCAGCTTCATGCTGCCACATTCGTAGTTGGTATCTCGGTCAGCGTATCTTGGCGCTCCCATTATTCTTGTCAACAACCTCACATGAAAACGAAGCGCCTCTGTCTCCTGATAGCCGTCGTCATCGAAGTCGTTGTTTCGCCTCATTGACGAAGGAACATCGTCGACGGTTTCTTCTTTCTTCCAGCAACACCACGTCAAGTGCTTGAGCAGATCGTCTGCACGCTTGCTAGTTGCAACGTCTTTGCGTTGCTGGCTTTCACTAGCATCTTCACCGTACTCTGACTCGTAAACGGCAAGTACAAAATTCGGTGGTAAACGACTCAGACATAGTCGAGTTGACAGATCTGTGAGTAAACCCGTTTCATGGCCCGCCGTCGACATGAGTTTGCTCGACTGAAAGGGTTCGCCAAGCTGAGCACAGGGATGTAGGTCACGGCCGCCTCACTCTCTTGTTTGGCAAAGCTACGATCAGGTGTATCAAACTCTCTTTGCGGTTCTCCTTGTCAGGAGCTATCCAACTGCTATCGACAAATACAACGTCGTGGTTGTCGTCCGCTAGTGCCTGACCGTTAGTACACATGGTGGCGAGCCCAGACAGCCCGGATGAAGCCTACATACATGCCAGAAGAGGTGCAGCACAAGTATGGCGGTGCCGACTTTCATGGCCGGGTTGCATCAACTGGTGCTGGAAGGTGGGGGAGATGGATAACAATGCTGTGTGGCACAGGATCTTCTCCATCCGCGTCGAGAGCAGAGCCATAAAGTATGCTTGGCGTCGATACCGCAACCCATGAAATCATAGGGAAGCAGAATCTTTCCCATGCTCCTGTAGGTACAGCATCAACCCACGCGCGTCCGACCGTATCGCGCATTCCTAAAACCCCTCTGATCGCCAGCTGTGCGAGAAAGCTGTCGCAGGAGCATTTTGACGACTCCCATACACTACAGCACGACTGAATGCTTTACATAGCTTAGCGGGTCGTAGGTAGCGACGTCTATTGTCTCCTCTCAAGTGATTACTCGCAGCATCACACGGAGATAGATTGTTTCGGCCTGCACAGGCTAACGATGTCCATATCGAACGGCTTTGCTGACTAGTTGGCAAGCTTTGGGTATACTGCCATCAGTAGTCGATGGAGGCTTCTGCCATGGACCATGCACCGTGTGCTTCATTTCCATCGATGTATGTCATGTATGTCAGATCGAAGCACTTGTGTGCGGCATGCAACAAAAGTTACTCTGCAATTGCTATTGTCACACAGGGGCAGCTTCATCTTGGTAAGCACTGCCTAGACGCGCGAAGCAGAAGAGGTCGTTAGGGCGCAAGCTTAGCTCATCGTGGCTACTGCTTGCATGCGCTGAGCATGGCCATGGTGACGGCAAAAGCATTGTGCCAGACCGCCAGTCTCTATGTTTTGCATAAGCGAGAACATGTGTGGGGCCTAGCAAGTACGCTAGAGCTTGTAAGCGAATGGTCAGTCAAACGCCGCGTGCGAGCTCGTCGTCTAGTACGGCGTACAGACGTCCCTTGTCTCAAACGCAAGTCAACCAGCATTACCCTGTCTGCAAAAGGCGTTGTGTGCAAGCAGAAACAGACACATTGCAGTGATCTATCTACACGCGCTGCCTACTGACACTTGTCGATGCTAGAAACGAAAACGGGATACTGCAAATGCCCGACACAATCAACAGCTTCCAGCGCGATGCAAAGCTGGGTGAGACTTTTCTGAGCTTCCATAACACCAGAACTAGTAAAGGAAGAAAGGTACAGCTGCCGGATGGATCGATCAAACATCCGTTGACCTGACTATCGATCGCTGGTGCTTAGGCTGCACGGCCTTGCGAGGGTCCGAAACGAGCTGTGTCGAGCAAATGGTGTGAACTCGCATGCAACAAGTCCATCCTATCTGCCTACACGTAGAACGGCAAACCGAGTCGAGAACGACTCGGTCGTTGTACGTACACAACAAAGCGCTGGACGAAACAATCCAAAAGACAATGCGAGGAACCACATTCGTTCACCACCGCATAGAGTACGTTCGTTCACTGCTCGTTCTTTCGCTTACAAGATACTGCACTCGTTTCCGCGAATACTCGCGTTATTCAGCTCCCCGCAGCTGCGGCATCGCCAGCTGGTGCAACCGCCAGGAAGCGGGTACGGCGTCGCGCATTGCGTGCACAGGGCATTGCCCTGCGCGTCCCGACGGATGTTGGCGTTATTGGGCACGACTTGGGCGCGAATCACGGCCGCAGGGGCGCGCGGCACAGCCTCGACAATAGGACGGCCATCGGCGTCGACTTGAACGGGCTGTCCAGTGGCCGAGGGGTACGTCGGCTCTTTCGTAGGCGCTTTCGGCGACGCGGTCGGTTTCATTTGGGCAGCGCGCGACGCGACTTGTGCGAGAGGCCGTCGCGGGATGCGGTTGTGGCCAGTTGTCGCGGTCTTTCGGGGTTGGTCGTGCTCTGTGCACGGTTTATTCTGGGACGGGGGGGTATCGTACCGGTATCGATAAGAACGTGGAGGTCGCGGCCCCAAAGTACGTTGAACTTGGGTGCGCGTCGCGTCGGTGTGTCGCATCGAGAGAATGCAGCGACGATGGATGTCTGTGTACTGGTGTTACGCTATTGCTGCTCGACTCTATTTTAGCGCTTGCCTCGGTCTGGTTTTCGCTATTGCAACAACGGCATTGAGAAACACTCAGATTGTGGCCATCGCAACCGTCGCGTGCTACTAATACCGATCAGTAGATGAGACTATACCATACCATCTCAAGGAGCTCAATTAATACGACTGTCCCTTATCGACACGGCAACTAAACTATACCATGACACGGCAACTATACCATGACACGGCAAATGTAGCTACCAGTCACTTGCCAGCAGCAATCCACATCATCATCAGCAGCAGCTTAGACAACGTCCACTCTTCTTGACGCTTGGCGGCGGCTGCTACGTCGGGTTCGAGTTGACCGTATACGAGCTCGAGGACGCGACGGACCACGTGCTCTCTCGCAAGAGCCTCGAATACACTCCACCTCGGAGCTGAAACAGCTCGGCATGTGTGCCTTGATCCACGACACGGCCATTGTCCAAGACGTAGATCAAGTCGGCGTTCCGCACGGTCGCCGACTCGCACGGATGCGCGGCAATGATTGTCGTGCGACGCACGCGCTGGGCGACGATCGTGTCGAGCGCCTGTTGCACGGCAATTTTCTCGCTCTCGGCCCCGAGCGACCGCGTTGGCTCGTCCAAGAGCAGCAGTCGGGCGTCCTGGAGGACAGCACGCGCGAGTGCGATGCGTTGCCGCTGGCTTGGCGTCAATTGCACGGGTCCGCCCACTTGCGTCGCGTAGGCGTCAGGCAGGTACGAGATGAACGTGTGGGCATGGGCCACTTCGGCAGCAGCAACAATCATCTCCAGTGTCGGTGGAGCTGCCATGCCAAAGGCGATGTTCTCAGCGACTGTGCCGAGGAACAGCGTCGGCTCGGGACCAACAAAGCTGATCTGAGCCCGCAGCCACGCAACATCCAGTGCTCGGATGTCCACTTCGTCCAGCAGCACGCGACCATTGTCGCCTGAAGCTGCTGACAGCGTGTAGAACTTTTCCAGTAGCGCGAACACCGTCGACATGCCAGCCCCTCGCGGTCCACAGAGTGCTACTGTTTGGCCCGCCCCAACGTGCAGCGTCAATCCGTTCAAGACCGAGACAGTGGGTCGCAAAGGGTACGCAAAGCGAACATCTTCCAGCGTGATCCCTCCTCGAAGCAAAGGGCTCTGCGGCAGTGGCTCCTGCTGCTCACCGTCGGAAGACTTCTTGGACGAAGGCGACGTCGGGCTATCGGGTTCGTTCAAGGCGATTGCAGCATCGCGCAGAGCAAGAATGGACGCACCCGCTTGTGACGCACCGTCGAGTTGGCCCAACCAAGCCACTGCAAGTCCTGAGGACTGAACCGCGACGAGGACGACTACCATCGAGTGGAGAAGCTCTCGAGTCGTGGCATCGCCGTCGCGCACAAGAACACCGCTCAGCCAGCAAGCTATGGCACCAGCAGCAACCAGCACCGATGCACTGAAGCTGCGACTCAGCGCTTCAAGCCGTGCTTCGTGTCTAGCATGACGCAATGGACGCTGCAAGAGCTTGTCAAAGCTCGAGCACCACGAGTGGCCGAGGCCAAGCATCACTACGGCCCGACGGTTCGTCAGTGCTTCGCGGACGTGAATGTTCGAAGCTTCTTCCAGCTCAAGTTCGTCTCTGAGCGGGCTGTTCAGACTGCGCTGGTTGTGCAGTGCCTCGCCAATGAGTAGCAGCGGGACTGCCGCGATCAACACGAGCGAGAGCATCCAGCTTCCTTGGTAAAAGGATACGGCAATCGTTGCCGCAAACGTACACTCGAGCTGGACCTTGTGGCCTTGTGCGCGACCGATGATCAACGATGCAGCAGGAGCTTGTGTGGCCAGCAGACCCGTCAACGAGGTCGGGTTGTGCTCGGCGGCATCGAAGAAGGGCACGGGTTGGGCCAACAGCGAGCTGAAGTGCAAGTCTCGAAGGTGCGAAGCAAGCCGCTCGGCCGCGGCATCCAAGAAGAAGAGCTGGGCACTCTGGATGACCATGACGACTAGCGTACCTGCGGTCAAGAAGAGACCGCATCGTGTCACCTGAGGCCGCAGCGTGTCGGCAAAGCTCGCTGTGTCGAGAGACTCGAGGAAGGCCTCGTACTGCTGCATCATGTCGGCGAGCGCTTCACTGATCAAGAGACCGAGCAAAGGGCCACAAAGGCCTAGAAAGACCGACGCGACGAGTCCGTACGTCAGGAACGTGCGCTCGGGACGAGCAAGCGCTTGGATGTCTCGTTTCGTGCGTGCTATGGGCGTCGTGGGAGCTGGCTTGGCCACGTGTCGGTGGCACGTTGGCAGTGGTGGCGGCTCTTCAGCAGGTCTCTGCTCCCGTCGATGGTTACTGAACTGGCTGAGGTGAAGTTGACGGTAGGCGCTGTTTCCACGCTGCAGGAGCTCGACGTGTGTGCCCTGCTCCACGATTTTGCCAGCCTCGAGCACGACGAGCTTGTCTGCGTATTGCACCGCTGCCGAGTTCACTTGACTTGTGCACAAGAGCATCGTCGTACTGCCAGCTCGGACCGTGTCGCCAAACCTCGAGATGAGTTCATGCGGACTGATCGCCACTTCATCCAGCAGCAGCAGCTTTGGCTCGCGAATGAGTGCTCGCGCCAGAGCAAGTCGCTGTCGCTGCAGTATTGTCAGCTTCGGTGCTGTAAGGTCTTCGATCCGAGAGTCGTAGCCACGAGGGAGCGACAGGATGAACTCGTGCACGTCTGCCCGCTTCGCGGCACGGATCACCCGCTCCATCATCACTGCTCCCGTGCTCGCTCCGGTCAGTTCCCGATGCACGACATCGCCCAGTGCGATGTTGTCAAAGATCGAGGCCTGGAACAAGGTCACGTGCTGCGGCACGACACCGAGTTGCGCGCGCATCCACGTGGCGTCGATCGTCTGGGCCTTGCACCCATCCAGCAAAATGAGCCCCTGCGAAGGCTCGTACAGCCGCATCAAGAGCGCCACGAGCGTCGACTTCCCCGACCCACTGCTGCCCACTACTGCGACGCATTCGCCACTCAAGAGCGAGATGTTGCAGCCTCGCAAGACCAGCCGCTGTGGTCGAGACGGGTACGCAAAGTGCAGATCGACGGCCATGATTGCCCCCGAGCACGACGCGGGGCGGACCAACGGGTTCTGGCCGCTGCTCTCGTCTTGGCGGTCTTTGCCAGTCGACAAGGTATCCAGCACTGCAAAGAGCTTGAAAGCAGCGCTGCTAGCGCGCAAGACAGCTCCGTAGCTCGAGACCAAGTTTCCTAGCGCGTGACTGCCCATGATGACGCCGAGGAGCGTCGCAACTACTTCACTGGGTGTTGCGTCAGCTTCGTACACTTTCGTGCCGCCGTACCAGAGCCCAACTGCACTCATGAGCCAGACACTTCCAGTGACGGCACTCTGGAGCACCGCTTGTGTCCCGTGTCGTGCAATGCGTTTGCGTTCGGTTTGACGGAGACAGAGCGCGTGTTTCTCCCGCACGCGACGTTGGGCGTTCAGGGCACAGATCGTTCGGAGGTGAGTCAGCGCTTCATGCACTGTCGCATCAGCTTCAGTCTCCTGATAGGGCCTCGTGCACTTTGACGCAGCGCGCACACTAAGAACAACAACAGCAATAGACGCGACCGCAGTGATGGCAAGCGCCACGTTCCATCGGGTCCGGAAAGCCACGACAAAGCTAGTGACGCACTGCGCCGAGAACTGGAAAAGGGCCCCGAGTTCCGGGCCGAGACCGCGTCGCATCAACTGGGCGTCGGCTCGGGTCACAATGGTGCAGTCGAGCGCTGCGAGGGTCAGTTCATTGACGTCAAACCACGACTGGGGCAAGTGAACCAGCAAGTGCCGTAGAATCTGCTGCCTGAACGAAGCCAGGAGGTTCTCTGCGGTCCGAGTGAGGCACACGTGAGCAGTCCACGCCGTTGCAGCAAGGGCCAACGATATAAGGAGTAAGGTCAATGCCGAAGAGGCCACGTCGTGGCGGTCGAACGGCGCAAACGCTGCCACGGCAGCTCGCACTTGGGTCGTCAAGCACGACCACAGGGCCCCGTGTAGCGCAGCAGCTATCAATCCAGTGCAGAAGGCAACGAGGTCTCGTCGAGTCAACAGCCGAGTCACGAGTTGTCGCACACGCGTGACGGACGTCGTTTGTCGCGGCTTTGCAAAGGCGACACGACCGTCAAGCGGTACGTCGTCGTGATCGGCCACGCGGTGTTCGCGGAGTTCCCGCAGCGCTTCGACAATGTCAGTCGTCTGTCGAAACCGACTTTTTCGAAAGGAGGTCCGTGTCCCGTTCGCGGAAGGCGAGACGACGTCATTGGTAGTGCCTGCAGTTGGCACCCCGGGGCGGGGTGATAGCCGGGCGAAATATCGTGAACCCACGGAATTCACGTCGCTCTCGTGGTGGTGGCTGTGGTGGTGGCTTTCGTCTCGATTGTCAGGTTCGTAGACTTGACTACTGTTGATGCTACAAGCGCTTTCGGTGAATTCGCTGTGTAAGCTGCTCGAGTAGCTGCTACTGCGATGTCTGCGCGCGTATGCAGGTCCAGGAGCGATCGACAGCGTGGAGAGGTCCATGAGGTTTTCATCTGGCAGCGGAGAGTACAGACGCATGGAGCGAGTGTCTTTGTGAACAGAAAAGAGATCGGACAATGAACGACCCGCTACGCACGGGACGAGTGCTGTGCGTGAGACCGTGTTCGCCGTCATCGAAGGGATGTCGGACCATCTTGCGGCATCATCAGGACAAGAAGGTGGCACGCGTAGTAGCACAGGACATGACGAGGAGTGATGCGTATCCAGTCAGCACGAGTTCGAAAAAGGAAGGAGCAAGTGCGGATACCACAAGCGGACGTGCGCGCTGTTGTCGTCGTTGTGGCTGTTGTTGTGGTTCTGGTTCTTTCTCTCGCCAGTCGAGACCGTGTCCCTCCTGACTGTGCGTCCGAAGAGCTCATCCATCCTATGACTTACTGGTGGGGAGTCATCATGTCTCGATGTTTTGCGACGCTGGTGATTCTTGCGTACGTTCGACCATTGGCGCGACGAAAGAGTTGCAACAAGAGTCACGTGAATGCGCACGGAAGGAGCGACGACAGAGCCAGCATCACCGACTCGGCGCGAGCGACATTTGGGGTTCGATTGCTCGACAGTCATGAAGTGTAGCATGGCAATGCAGAGGAATGTTATTGATACTGTGTCACGCTTGGTCTGCTTTTCTTGCTTGTTACGTGCTTGTCAAGGGACTCAACGCTCCACTGCAGCTGAATACACTTCTACAGGGGACTATGTTCGCTGTACGCCATTATCGTAGGCAACCTGACTGAAGAAGAGCTGGTTCGTGTGTCTGCTCTTTGGATCGCATGCGACTGGTGGATTCCAGCTCGAAGAGGAGATCATGGAAACATCAATTAGACAATCTTGACATCGGAACGTTCCTGAGTCTGGTGAGAGCTGTTCGGGTTTGGCGCGAGCGTTGGCAATCGCGCTTGATCTGCTGCGGGAATTGCTTGCAGTTCCTTCACGTGATTGTGTAAATGCAGAGCTCAGGTCTGGAGCAAGCGCAGAACGACAAGTTGTGGATGAGGTTTGCTAGAAAACAAGCTGTGCGATGAGGATGGCCTCCGCGCTTGGATGATTGATCGATAATTTGGTTGGCCGTATGCTTTGCGTCGATTTTGACGTAGAGTTGTGGTCACTACTTGTGCTTCCAGTCATCCTGTGACCGAGGGCAACGCCCATCGTCTTACAGCAGGCAGAGCCTGGTGTCACATGCTGCACTCATCCATCGGGCGGCCCTTTCGATGACATTTATGTGATCGTCTTGTTGTGATTGAATGGTACTAGAGGCTGCAAGAGTGCCGGCAGGTCCCGGTCAGGCCACACAGGGCCCTAAGAAAACCAACAGTGAGCCTGTTGTACCTCTTCTCATCGCGATGCTGCCTCGTTTGCGAGACGGACCTAGCTGTATAGCAGAAGCTAGCTGTCCACTGACCAAGGTGCTTTGGCAACGTCACATGGAACGAAGTTACTTGCCTGCACGAAGATGCTCAGCAATCAGCATCGACTGCTATCGTTAGACATACTATAGTATGTCCATCTTTAGTACCAAAGTGGTCTCGTCGAGGATCTAGGCTTCTACCGACGTGACACCGCGCGGTAGGCCTCCTGACCAAAATAAGTCGAACAAAGATAGGTAAGTATCCTAAGGCAAAGTCGGATCCGAATCTGTCCATCCGCCTTGTCGCGAGAGCTGTCTGCGACCACACTAACAGTAGCGCATGATCCACGAAGACATATTGGCACTAGTTGGTGGTGTAAGTGAAGTAGATTGAGGACTTTTGACCAGCAATACCCGTAAATTGGCACTTGTTATCAGCTGCCAGTCTTTTGCTTTTTCGAAGAAGCCCGTGCAGTTGTGGCACGTTTGGAGTCGACCGATATCCTGGACAATAACTGACGACCACGTTTCCACTTTTACGAACCTTGCTCCTCCTTGCGTCTGTCAGGTATGACGTTATAGTACAACTAGCCTTTCTTGCAGCATCCAGCTACAACATGCAGAGCCGAGCTGAGCTTTGTGGCTGCTTCGTTTGCCTTCACTACAAATTTGGACGATGAAGGACATGTGAATTATAGACCCCACTCTTTTCCCTTGCAGGTTCAGTATTCGCTGAGTACACTATCGACACACACTTACATCAGCATTGTCGTCAAATAACCCGAATAAAAAGCACTGCGCATTGTTCGTTCGATCCTGTCATCGTTTGTAGACTTGGCTCGAGCTCGAGTGTTTGTGTAGTATTGCACGTAGAGCAAAGGGTTCACGGCAGGATTGCGTAGACTAGTGATGATGATAAGTTGAGTATATTCAGGTACGCTAGCGACCCACTATATCCTGTCATCGGGCAGCAGAGCTGCCGCGGCAACTACTACTTTATATAGTAGGTAGAACTAGTCCTCGGACAACATGGCGCCTACGCGCAGCCTCTTGTCTCGAGATGATCGGTTCCTCGGCGTCAGCGTGGGGCCCGGTATGTCTATATGTTCGATGTGAGAGGTCTCTAGCCAGTGATTGACATCATTATCGAGAAACGCTGTAGCCGCCTTGACCACAACGTGGTCGGAGGACGCGTGCACCTGTATTGACGCCCTTGTATCCATGGCGATATTTGCCAGTCGATCTGCCATTTTGTTGTATGTGCGATAATGATGTCCCCAGCTGGAGACCTCAATAGCATTAGCGAGGACGCACGCTTCGCGAAATAACCGGAGTAAGTGAGGCGCGCGTGGAGGGTGGCTAGTTCGAAGTTGCGAAAGTACTATCGCACTGTCCCCCACAACATGCAGAGGAGAGAAGCCGCTGTTCCCCGGCCCGCCCCCGCCGGGGGGGGGGCCCCCCCCCCCCCCCCAACAGGCCCCCGAGGGGGGGGGGGGGGGGGGGGGCGGGGGGGGCCGCCCCCCGGGGGGGGCCGGGGGGGGGGGCCCCCCCCCCCCCCCCCCCCGGGGGGGGGGGGCCCCCCGGGCCCCGCCCCCCCCCGGGGGGGGGCGCCCCGGCCCCCCCCCCCCCCGCCCCCCCCCCCCCCCCCCCCCCCCCCCCCCCCCCCCCCCCCCCCCCCCCCCCACCCCCCACCCCCCAAAAAAAAAACCCCCCCCCCCCCCCCCCCCCCCCCCCCCCCCGGGGGGGACGGCCCCCCCCCCCCCCACCACCACCGCCCCCCCCCAAAGCAAGGGGGGGGGGGGAAGGGGTTTCATTCACCCCCCCCGAAAGGGGGGGTGGCGCCCCCCCCCCGGGGAAACCCCCCCAAAAAGGCACCCACCACAAAGAGCCCCCACAAACAAAGGGAAACCCCCCCCCCCCCCCCCCCCGCCCCCACAGACGAGAAACCCCCTTCAAAAAAAAGCCCGCCAAACCCCCTTGCTGGACGGGGGGGCGCCGGGTTGGGTGACTAGCAATACCGTGTACTATAGACGTGCAGGGGGGTATCTCAATCGGTCAACGAAGGTCTTGGGTATGTCATAGGGAGTAGTGCTAAAACGTGTAACATGGCGTCATGACTGTACTGAGCGATGAATACCGTCAGTGCCGAGAGAAAGAGAGTCACTATGGTCATTAGCCTAGGCAGCATTGCGCGCATGTATGTCTGCTCTCTGTCGTTTGTCATCGATCTTTTCTCTCTCGTACACAGGGACATGTTTGTTTATCATTCGTGAGCTTGTAACTCAGCGTATTCAGGATCTCGTCGAGTCTGCGGACGATAGCACTAGCAAACGAGGTCCAAGAGCTCAGAGAAGCTGGCGGTGTATTCCCAAGTGAAGAAGTAGCACTGATTGTTATGCTTGTAGACTACTCTTGCGTACGTCTTGGAAGGACAAGCGCCAAAGTTGCAAAAGTCGCTTCTGTTCCTCGTTCCATCGACGTTGCGATCATACGCTTGCGCGACCACACAAGAGGCTCTTGTCACGAAAACACGCGCCACTGTTGCTGGTTCACGATGTGTGGTGGTGCCAAACGAGTTTACTCCAGCAAACGGCCGCGCAGACCAGAGCTGTGTAAGTAAAGGCGATCCATTCACCAAGTCACGGAGAGAGCCAACGTCAATAACAATTGCCTTTGACCCTACAGACCGTTTAACTGAACGCGCCGTGCTGCTTGGCATGTACAAGTAGTGGATCAAAGCGGCAAAGCGCAACAGCAGCTTGACCGTACATACTAAGGCTTGCGAAGTTGCGGCCAATAGTGCGATGGGAGCTGGCTCCATCTCACGCAAACAAATAGGCAGCGGCGTACAAGCCAAAGCACGTGTACGCACTGCCGGATACGCTCGTGCGATAATGCACTCTTCTCCATTCCATGGTGGTGTTGTGCCATGTACGTCCATTATTTCCAATAACTAACGACGGAAAATATGACTCTACGGGTGCCCCGGAAACCGGGACGAATCCGTGGGTGCTCCAAAGAGCCGAGGCAAAGGTAGCGACGGTCATAGACCCTCCCTCCCAAGCCGGGTCCGAGCCTTTCATCACCGCTGATGCGACCAATCGGACCATACGTGCGAATTGCCGAAGCAGCAGCGCGCGACGCGGAATAGGCTGCCCTTCGTGGCAGCTACCCTGTTTGGACCGCTTGCGCGACCCCTTGACGTGGCGTGCGATCGCCGAAGTAACTGCGAGTGCAGCTTGCTCGAGGCCGACCGTAGACCCCCCTCGGCTCCCCTAGGGGAGGATTCCCTCCAAAGTGGCCGCCCCCGAAGGGGTAAGCAAAGATTGGCTGGAGCTGAAGCGTGAAAGTTTGGGCACGCTCTCCGCTCCATGGTCGTAGCCTCGTCACGCCAATCCCATCCTGTCGCTCAGTCTCAACTGCGCGCGCCAGCGCTCTCGAGTGTTTGAGGCTCGCGACCGCAACGCCATTCTGCATTTTGCCAGACCAAGCACAGCACAACACAGCACCGCACCGCACACCACCGAACACTTTGCACCCCAGTTCCAACAGCGCGATGCACGCCAGAACGGGCGTCTTCATCACCATGGCTGCCATTGTCTCCCGATCGGTCTTCTGTCAAACATCACCCTTTCCATGCGACGTCCTGCCCGAATGTAACGGTGTGGCTGGAGATTACATGATGGTGGTTCAACCGGCATGCAAGAACGCCTACAATTGGGACTTCCATCGCACTACGTGCTGCAGGCAAGTGTGCAAGGTGTTCAAAGGCAGCCTCTTTCGCTGAGCAAGTGGGAAGCACTCTCTGTCCAGTGGACGCGGACATGAGCTTCTCGTCTGACGTTCGATGCTGTGTGCGGGTTTCCTGGTCAACTCGTGATAAGAGGTGTGACTCGAGATCAAGCGGTTTACATGCAAACAAAAGTTGATGTTGTTGTTTACGAATGTGTTGTCGTTCAGTTCACTGCTTTTCGTTGTTTGTGCCTCGCTGATGCTTGCAGCAGTCGCTTGTCTTGCACAGTGGCCCCTGCTAACAACCAGAGCACAGGACTCTGTACAGTTCCTTCGCCAGCGCTCGATTATCACCACACACGTTCGCACGTGTTGACAGTGGGCGACATGTGGCGAGCATCCTCTTTCGTCCTCGAGCCAGTGCCCATCGTGGCGGCAGTGCAATAGCGTGGAGAAAGGTCATGGGGAGGCTCGCCACGACTTTGTTCGTCGACGGATCGGTGCCTGAAGAAGCCAAAACTCCTTGTGGAACGAACGACAAGAGGCACACAGTGTCCTCTACGCAGTAACACGAAGTTTGCCAGTCGTAGCGTGTATGTGCCATGTCTGTGACCACGCTGCCTGGTCTCAGCAATTCGCTTGTCAACACTTGGCACTGCAGTCCACCGTGATGGTGTTGTGGCGTATCCGCATCTTTTTCGTCTTGCGCCCGGTCTTCATGCCCGGTCTTCATGCCCGTCGAGCATCTGCTTGCAGCCCATCAGTCTTTCTCCAGCATAGCAGGTCATGTTCGATTGGACTCGGGCGATCGTTGCCACACAACGTCTCGCGCTGTACGAGGCCGTGCTCCATGCCGTGCGACTTTACCGACCAGCTCCTACTCTATCGGTGATCATGTTGTGACGAAGACAGGAGCGAACGTCTGTCGATAGCGTTCAGCGCGTGTGTCGCCAAATTGACACGACAGTACACAGCATTGCATTGGAAACAAGTGCTCGACTTTGCTGCAACGCTCGCACGCTTCTGGCTCTTGACGATCGTCGTAACACAGTCGGGTAGTTGTAGTCGCATGAAGTGACACGCACTTGGGTAGGAATAGTCATGGCGAATTCTGCAGGACCATTTATGCCTGCGCAGGAAAGAGACCCAAAACACGGCAAGTGAACCGGTAAGAGCCTCATCATAGACCACAAGTGAGACTGTAGGGTTCTTCGCGTACACGTACCTTAGAATCCCAATTACGACAGCAACTGCGGGTACGGAAACCTGGCGTCGGAGAAGTGATCGGGCATGGTCGAGTATTGGAGCGGCAATGCTACTGCTGTCGTAGGCGCAAGCGAAACACCGTCACTTTTGCTGGCTTGACGACGGAGTTGCTTGTGAAGGTGCTGGAACTGCTGGCGCGCCCGCAAAGCGTTGGCCTCCATCTGCTGCATCGCGTACAGCTCCTGGATTTGCGAGGCGTAGTTCGCGTGCAGCTGATGTAATTTCGTCGCAAGCAGCTTTTTGTGACGCCGCTTCAACTGCTTCTGCCTGTGGTAGTCGTGCGCTACGTTTCGACGCCAGTTCATGGGGCCGCTGGCTGAGATCGACGAAGATCTCTTCGAGTAAACGGCCGATGCACAGCCGCAATCCGGATGCTTGTAGACACGCTCACGTTCAGTGAGGAAGTTCATTCGGAGTCGCTCGTTCTGGCGTGAAAATTGCATCAGCAAGTTGGTCTGCTCGCTAGTAGCGACCGCACGGTCAAAATCCGCATCAGTGTCTGCAATAGCCAACACCTTGCTGTCACTGGAACCTTCGGACGCGGGGTCAGAGTATCTGTACATGGCTGCAGCGAGGAGCGAGCCCTTATCACTCACGAAGGGCACCGACATGAACTCAGGCTCGGACTGTTCCAGCCGCTCCAACTCCTCTTCCAGTTCGGCGTCCTTTGCTCCAACAGACTGCATCACGTGACAGTCTGCTTCAGTCAGCTCCTTCTGCTCGCTCGCCAAGGCACCCTGCTTTTCTTCTTGCAAGCGTGCTGGCTTGCTCGATCCTACATACACGCGTTGGTCGGAGACTGCAACTCCTGCAGGTTTCTTTGACGACAGAGACACTGTCTTAGACTCCTTCATTTCCGCCTGAGTCACCTCGCACTTCTCCTTGGTGACACCATCTTCAGTACCCTCGTGCTCCGTGAACAAAGCTTGCGTTCGCATTCGACGCGTAGCCTTCTTCTCGCTGCTTACATCCGTCGCTATGGATATCGCTTGAGTACTGCTTGAGCTCAGCGAAGTCACAGCTGTGGCCATATCGATAGTCGAATCTCCTAGCAGTCGCTCATTGTCCTGTCGTGACTTCAGTGTCGCCACAGAGGACAAAGTCTCCTCATGTTTCTTCAAGACTAGTAGCCTTTTCTCCAGACCGGACAGAACAGGGTGTTCTGGACTGTTGGGGTTGGATGAATCGGACGAAGATGAAATCGATACAACTGGAGATGCTGCGCTTGTCCATAGCTTGCCACCATCGCGGGGTGTGCTGTACTTAGGAGTGGCCACCGCTGTTGTGCTCTTGCCAACCTTGTCCCGGGTACCAGTCACAACAAGGTGCCTCGTTCCAGCGGTCTCTTGCGCTCTGCTATCGGGCAACGGCACCGCTTCTCTTCTTGCTCCTGACCTACCGGTGGTCTTCTCCCGGGCAGTAGTCTTCTCGCTATCGTGTCTGTTTCGCTTGAACTTCCGCTCCGCTACTTGATATTTCAACATGCCGTCCTGGTGACTGCGCTTCAAAACTGCCTTGATCTTCTTTTTCTGGCGTCGGTGCTTCTCCTTAGCGGCACTCTCATCGCTGACGTCTGAGTCGCTGCTGCAGCTGCTGTCCTGGTAGCTCTCGGCTTCACCCAGGCCTCGCGTCAAATCTCTCGAATCCGTCTTTACTCGGAAACACTCGTTCTCGCGCTGATTGCGGTGCAAGAAAGCATCCAGGCTCTGAACAAGAAGCTGGTTTTGATTGGCGGCTACAACCATCCACTTCGCTTTCTCCATTTCGGGGAAAGGAAGGACTGCGAGAAGACCACTCGTGTTGACTCGAGTAAGATCCGAGAACTGTGCTTGAAAGTCCAACGACGGGTCGACAAAGAACTGCTCGTACCCTTCGACGTAATCCAGAGGTGTCGCAATCCCAGTCTCTACTGTCGGCTGGTGGATAAACACACTACCATCACTGCACATACCGACAGTAAATGGCGAAGCATCTTGTCCAGCAATTTTACTAACGGTGCGCATGTGGCGCTGTCCATTCGTATCTTCGGCACCGCGTCGACGGCTTCCGCGGGGATTCCATGCACGCAGCGAGTTCGCGTTCCTTGCTTTGATCAGGGCCTCGCGCTGGGCACGTTGCTCCTTTTGTGATAGCGGCAGGTCCAAGTCCATACGGACAGCTGCTTGGAGATCAATCACGGAAAGGGATTCGCTTCCGCCATACGCGTAATCTCCGTACACTGCCACCGAGTCAAGCGTCTGTTTCACGTCAGTGTGTGATTGTTTCCGGATCGTCACCGAGTCGCCGACGGTGTCATAGTCTTCTTCGAGGTGCCAGATACGAACGTTCTGGTGCTCAGACTTGGAGATGAACTGGTTTGCAATCGTCGGGTGAAACGAGATAAACTCCAGCGAGATGCCGTTTGTCTGTTTGTCAAACACGCACTCCCAACTCCATGTCAAGTCTGTACCTCCCGTACTCTTTTTCTGGTAAAACCGCCACATGTGCACATTCTTGATGCCGATTCCACACAGCAAACGGTATTCCATCTTCCTACTCGTCTCGTGGTATAAGCACTTGGCAGCGGCAAATCCTTTCAGTTTTGCATCTGAAAAAGTGTGTGCTACGACTTGAGCAGTAGAGGATCGAAAAACATCCGTCAACAAGTCTCCATCGCGGTCACTCTCGTCACTGTCGTCGGCACTCAGCAGCGCCATCGACGTCGTCGTGGTAGGATCGACAGCATTGGTGCCTCGCTTCGGCGCCAAACCCTCTGTTTGGGCTGTTGGCAGCTCAATGCTGTCCACTTCAATTGCTCGAATGTCCGTCGAGCCACGATAAACTCCTGCAAAGATGAAGCGCCCGTCTGTCGGGATTGACACTGTCACCATGATCTGCGTGTACATTCCGCGAGGCAAAATCTGGTCCAAGAGCACACCGCGGTGGAACACGAGCGAGTCCGTCGTGAGCGGATAGAGGTACACCATGCCATTGTAAAAGCCTGCGACGAGGAACGAGCCGTTGGGAGCGACAGCGACCGACGACACTGTCGATGTCACGGAGAAGTGGTACTCTTGGGCCTTGCGGGCGGCGGGCGAGCGACTGTGGACGACTGTATTGGACACTTGACTTGGTACAGGAGCTGGCACCTGCTCTCGAGTTGCTGAGTCCGTGTGATTGGTTGTTGACGTTGAAGTTGTTGTTGCTGCTGCAATAGTGACGGGGATGTCACTAACCTCCGGCTCGGGTTCAGACGAGAGACAGCTGTTTTCCAGACTTGCAAGAGTGGGACCACTGGTCGAGGCGACATGGCCCGTCGCTCGTCCGAGTGCTTTGATTGGTGTGCAGAACGCCAACTTCCGCTTCGTCGTCGGGTCGTCGCGACCACTGTCTCGTCTGGCCGTGTTCGAAATATCTTCCAGCACGCGCGCAGGGTTCGGGCCCCCTGCCCGCGCCTTACAGCGATTGGCGGAAAAAGGACGTGGCGACGGCAACGCTTGCGGCGGGTGCCGTGGCGTCTCTTGCTGCAACATAAGCCTCGAACCCTTGAGCGTCGGGTGGTCCTCGAGCGTAAGTACTTGCGCTGGTTTGCTGCCGCAAGTGGACGCCGGTGACAAGAACGATGGCGAGGCAAAGCGCACGTTGGGTGGATCTGGCTGCTGCTGTGTCGTCGCGCGCGGCTGCGCTGGCGTCACGTGCGCAGACGGCCGTCCCCTATGGCAGGACGGAGTGGACGCACGCATTCGCGATGGCGGGGGAGGGGGGGAGACACTAGAGCAGACGAGCGAGATTTGAGACGTCGGGGCGAATGGGATCCCGCGTATGTTGTGCGTGCGCAACATAAGCCACGCGGAATCGGCGGTGGAGTTGGGGGAGTTCAGGGGGACAGCAACATTAGTGTGGATTTTATTTTGGCTCGACGGATTTGTAGCGAGTCGATGTTTTGCGCTTTTTTGTTGGAATCAGCGACACGAAAGGGAAGATCGTGTTGAATCAGAGGTTGGACACGCACGTTTTTCGATCCGTGCGAGATAGTACGCCACAAAGAGACGGTCGAAGCGGACGATCCCATTCGCTCACTGTATTGCCAGCGCAGGATATAGCAGCACTATGTATGTATTCGTAGCTCCACAGCGCGAGATTCGCACGTCAGGGCCCGCTCAATGCGTGGCCCCGGTGACGGCAATAAGCTCTTGGTCGGTGCATTGCAACTTCACCGTTTACGTTATCAAGTCGCACCCGAGTCACAACGTGCAAGAGTCAGTCATGACACTGTCTGCGGTCCACACGTCGTTCGTGTACATGATCCGAAATGTGTACGACATGTACGATGCTGAGCTTTGCGTCCGAGTGACGGCTAGTGATGCGCTAGGACAGTGTGTAAACGGGCCTTCCCTCTGACTGCGTTCGACGTGAAGCCGCGTCTCGGTGACACTGTGTCGAGGAGAGCGTAACGGAAGTACGTGGAGGGCCACCATCGCTGACTGCTGCAACGATTGCATGGATTGGCTCTGCAAGCTCGTGCCGAATGCACCGCTCGATCCCGTCGTGTGCTCGAGGATGCACTACTGGCACAGCAAGTCGCTCGAGAAAACTTCGTATGGGTACTTGACGAGCCACTGGCGGATCCACGCGTACGTTGTACGACGACAGCAGAATCTCATCGACAACGACTACGTAGTTGTGCTCACCGAATCCTCTCACTCTCAGTCAGTGTTAGATGCCCCTTACCTGCACGTGGCATGCAAAACTCGAGCTTTGTGGGTTACGACTCGGCTCGAAGTTGGCTTTGAATGACAGAACGGGTCACTGTGCGCGCCTCGCAAGACGATGCTGGGAGATCAGTTGTTCGCGCGGCGTCTGTGGCTTGCAATTGCAACAAGGGACCAGACAAGCCCAGTGTTGTACGTCACGAATGCGCGGACTCAGCTGCCGATGTTAGTAGTGTACACGCACTTTGCGCTTCGAGTGAACCGTTTGCAATGAAAAGCTGCACGCAGACAAGAACGAACGTACGCAGCTGTGGAGAGTCGTGCGTGTGAACGAAATGTGCGCACGTCGAACGCTGCGGCCATCTCATGTTACGTCTGCCAATGATCGTATGAACAGCTGAGTACACGGTCCTAGTCGGGCCACGTCCGCAGTGGTATACCACTTGAATGATCACATCGCTAGACGTCGCGTCCTCAGCTCAGTACAAGACCCTATTCACCACTACGAAAAGCGACGAAGTGGATGGACATCAATGTCTGATAAACGTGGCGTCTCACAGCGCATATGTGCAGAGGGCGTGACGACATGTGGTCGTTGCTCGTTCCGATCGGCTTAAGCGATGGGATCAGTGGGCTCAAAAGCTCTTTTTACACGATGATCATCGACCTGGTAATCGATCGTCTTACGAAAGATGTTTGGTATCTGCTCGTCGTTTGTTGCCAGTCGCGATCAAAAACACGAAACCCGCCGCTCGCGTGCGACCAGACTCTCCCCAACGCCAATCAAACAAACGTTGTTTTCAACATTTGAACCACATCTGAGTCCACTCCCCTCCCGAGATAAAAAAATGACAGGGCCCAACTCAATCTGACAATTAATCCAAAGACCATCTACCCCAACG
Organism: Hyaloperonospora brassicae; assembly: GCA_947650285.1. Lineage (NCBI taxonomy): Eukaryota > Oomycota > Peronosporomycetes > Peronosporales > Peronosporaceae > Hyaloperonospora > Hyaloperonospora brassicae. Next base: position 59,268 of record CANTFL010000251.1, on the reverse strand, counting down.
CCCGTATCGAAATGTCTGCTCGGATAAAACGCTTCATCATCGTCCACTCGATTGCGTTTTATCCACATGACGGATAATAGGTCGCCCGTAGTGCTACCACTCTCAATGGACCTTCAGCATCTCGGTACGCGCTGCGTCCACGCCCACGCACTCTCCTTTGCACGTGTACTGACCTTCTCGTCCGTTCAATGTTTGTGCTGTCTCTAGAGTCCATGATCGACGACCACCAGCAGCACAACACGAAGCGGTCCAAGAACAAGACCCCCACGTACGAGTAAGTGCGCACCCATGTTCCCCGAACTTATGGGCTGCAAAATAGTACTTTTGCCATTGGCCGTTGTAATCGATCCGCCCTGCCGACGCCGCCGCTGCGTACTAACGTGACTACCACTGCTACGTTGTTGTTTGACTACCCCTCTTGTTTGCATGATGACGATTGTGTGTGTGGGTGTGGGTGTGGGTATTCGTTTCTAGGGGTACGCTCGAAGGGTGGTCGCCTGCGACAAAGCCGAATACGTCGGAGACCGAGTCGAGTATGGACCAGTTGAGTCTCGATCCAGCCGCTGCTATTGCTGCTGTTGCTGCTGCTGCTACTGCTACTGCTACTGCTGCTGTTGCTGTTGCTGCTACTGCTACTGCAAGGGCTGAGCAATTGACTGCGGCGCCTGACGACAATCGGCTGCGGACCGACTCGACGGACAACACCAATAGTCCCGACGCAGCACCTGTCGCTACGCTCGAGACGGCCAAAGCACTGGACAAGAAGCAGTTGTCGAAAGCCGAGCGGAAAAAGTTGGCGGCCGAAGCGTTCGCCAAGACGGGCGGCGTGCCGAAGCGCGAGAAGCTGACGAAAGCCGAGCGACGGGCGCAGCAGGAGGCCAGTCGGAGCAAGCAGGAGGGTCCGGCCAAGCACAAGCTCAAGCACAAGCAGACTGGCGATGCTGTGGCGGCCAGTCCACTGGCAGCAGGTGCTTCTGCGCTTGGTGCGACGATGGCCAGTGCTGCTGGCAGTGCTGCGGTTGGCGCTCTGCTACCGTCGGTTCCCGTCGTGCACGCGCGCCTGCAGTACGACGACGCCAAGAAGATCGCCCGTCGCGCCAAAGCAGCGCTTGTGGTGCGGACGCAGGCGCAGAAACAAGTCGAGATGTTTTCGCATTTGCCGCAGTACGAGCGCGAGAGCTCCTTGTCGCTGAACGTGGGCTTTTCGAACAAGGAGGAGGTGCATCCGGCCGTGCTGGCGCTCGGGCTCAAGTACGCCGAGAAGAAGATCTCGGGGAGCAATGCGCGGTGCGTTGCCATGATCACGGCGTTCCAGCAGGTCATTCAGGACTACGTGACGCCACCGGACAAGCAGCTGGGTCGCGACCTGGACAAACGCCTTCGGCCGCTCATTCAGTACCTCATTGACTGCCGACCACATGGCATTGGCATGGGCAATGCCATTCGCCGTCTGCGACGTGTCATTGGCTCGAGTCTGCCGGAATGGAGCGAAGAAGAAGCAAAGCGTCGGATCTGTGAGGAGATGGACGACTACGTGCAGACCCGTATTTTGCTCGCCTCGCGGGTCGTCTCGAAGAACGCCCAGTCCAAGATCAGCGCTGGTGACGTGATTCTCACCTACGCCCGCGCCAACGTGGTCGAGAACCTGCTGCTTGAAACGGCCAAGTGCTCGCCCGAGATCGCTGCGACGCTGCGCGTGATCGTTGTGGATTCGCGTCCGCACTATGAAGGGCGGAAGCTCGTGAGTGTGCTGGCGAACGCAGGTCTGCAGTGCTCGTACCTGCAGATCAACGCGCTGTCGTACATCATGCGCGAGGTCACAAAGGTGTTTCTCGGAGCTGCTGCGTTCATGAGCAACGGCGTCGCCGTGGCACGCGTCGGTACGGCACTCGTCGCGATGACGGCGCACGAAGCGAACGTGCCTGTGCTGTTTTGCTGCGAGACGTACAAGTTCTCGGAGCGAGTGCAGCTGGACGCGATTACCCACAACGAACTGGGCGACCCGGATGAGCTGGTGTCTTCGTACTGCACGGACAAGCCGCGCTCGCGACGTCGACCGGGTGTTGGAAGCGCTGCGACCGACACGGCATCCAGCAGTTTTGTGAGCGGCGGCCACATCCTCTCGGACTGGCGGGACCTGGCCGACCTCAAGTTGCTCAACCTCGTGTACGACGTGACGCCGATTGATCATGTCTCGATGGTGGTCACGGAGCTCGGCATGATCCCGCCCACGTCGATTCCGGCGGTGCTACGTGAGTACTCTCGAGATGGCCTCGTGGACGGACCGCTCTAGCGACGAAACAAGCACAGCACAGCTCACAGACGCAACACAGTCTTAGCAATGCAAATGCTTTTCTTGTGCTCAGCAAAAACGTCTCTACTCTCGCGGTGTGGTGATTGCTCGGTGCGTTGCGGGCTCTATGGTGTGTGTCTCTCTCCTTGTGCTTGTGCTTGTGGTGTAGTGAACTTTGCTGCGGACTCGACATTGGCCGGCGCTACTGCATCCTCCAGTGTCAGTAGCTGTGTGCACACCTGTACAAGATGTGGCTGTTGCAGCTCGCGGAATCGCAGCGACAGCAGGTCGACAGCAGTGAGCACTTGCATCGGAGCTTCAGCATCACCAGCTTCATCGCACGCGTGCAAGAGCCCGGTCGTCTTTGGATAGCGCTGGCTGAAGTGCGTGAGCACCAGATGACGCGCTTTCGCTTGCCGACCGACGTGAACAGCTTCAGCGATCGTGCAGTGCGCCTTCTCTTTGGCCTCTTTGCTCAGGTCGTCTTCGAAGGTCGCCTCGTGCACGATCAAGAACGCGCCCGTCGCTTTTTCGGCCAACGCGTTGCTGGGTCGGCAGTCTCCGGAGAACGCCAGCTTGGATCCGTCCGTGAACGTCAAGACCGCCGCGTACGACTGCAGCGCGTGGGTCACGGGTACGCACTCGAGCTGCGCAATGGCCAGCGTGTTACGCAGCCAAGTGCGCACACGAGCTGCTTCTGCGTGGGTATCCACTTCCAGACTGCGCGGGTCGGTCTCGTCAAAGCTGAAGCTCTCGACAAAGGAGAACGTGCCTCGCGTCGTGGGGTCCACTGCAGCGTACTCGTCGAGCCAAAAGCGCAGAGCTGACGGCCCGATCACCACCAACGGCTCGGCGCTGGTCCCGTTCGTGCGATGGCTCAGCAGGTGCAGCAACCCCAAGTGATGGTCCGCGTGGTTGTGCGAGATCCAGACACACCGGAGGCGGTCAATGAGCTCCTGCAGGCGCGTTTCGTCCCCACCGACGCATCGGTACATCTGCCCGACACTTCCTTCGCCACAATCGAGCATCAAACCAGCCCACATTGGCTTGCCCTTGTCGGTGTGCTCGCCCGTCGGCAGCTCAAGGTACATGCCCGTGACGTTGCGATACTTTGAAGGGATCGCACAGCCCGTGCCAAGGAACGTGATCCGGCCATCGATCAGGTCAGCAGTGTCCAACGACTTCCGAGGCTCTGGTTGCACCGACGCCGAAGCGACAAAGGCCACAATCGAGCGAACGCTCTCGCGGATCTGGTCAAAGTCAAGTCGCGGCCAGCAGTGTGATGCATCAAAGCCACGACGCGCTCGAGGCACGAGCACGAAGGTCAGCATACTCTCGCCCAGCACGACAGACGCTGCTGCTGCTGCTATTGCTGCTGCAGGCTCGAGGTCGTGAACGGGTCTGCCAGGCAATGGTGGAGAGAGAGTGTTCCAGGACGAGATATCGGGGACCGCTCGCGAGAAACACGCGGCCGCGTCTCTCTGTTCGTGCGCCTCGTTGGACGGAAAAGCTCGCGGCAAGACGGCGTGCAGCTGCGCCTGCAGTTTGGCCGACGCGCGGTGCACTGTCTTCTGGGCACAGGCAGTGTGCCCCAGCAGCACGTGTCGAGCTTGAGGCCCAAAGCTCTGGACCCACGCAGCGTACTTGGAATGATACAGCACACTGGGACCAGCGATGTGGAACACCACATCCACCTGCACTGCTGCCTGCTGCGACGCTGTCGGCGCTCGGTACCGATGGAACAAGAGGCTACTCACGAGCGCATCCACGTGCGCAATCGATGGACAGCTCAGGATCACACACGCTGCTGCTGGCACCGACGGCTCGACGCAGTCTCTGGACAGGACAACGCGACCGTCCGGCAGCGTCACGTCGAGCCCCTGATGCAGGTGGCCAAACATCTTCCCCTTGGGCACACCGAAGGCCAATGCACGCTCGACCAGGAACTTGCCTCGCTGCGGCTTCGTCTCGACGACGTAACTCACGCCCACGTGCCGGTCGCTCGCGTCGCTTTCGGCCTGCGACAGCGTCTCCCTGAGCTTTCGTTTCGCGCCACTGTGGGCGTTCGCGACGGCAACGGCGTACACCACTACGTCGTTGTCTTGATAGCAGCTCAATGGACGTGCGGTCGTCGGGTCTCCTGTGCTCGAGATCGGCACTGGTCGCTCTTCGGACGCTGTCAACTTGAACTGAGGACGGTGCAAGAAGTGGCGCGTGGCGTTCAAGTACGTCTGCAGACCCGGCGGCCCGTGCACGTGCAGACCCGACTTGCCCGAGTCCGAGACCGTGAGCACCATCCCAGGAAGTCCCCCGACTGTGTGGGTCCGCAGTTCGGTCAAGAACACGTGCTGCAGCTTGGCGAGTCGCACGTGGTGCTCCATGCACAAGCGCTGCGTGCCATCGCCGACGTTGAAGAGGAACCTGCGCGGGATCGAGTCAACGGGTACACAGAGCAGTTAGAGACAAGCGATGGACGACGTCGGGACTTCAGACCGCGCGGAGCTTTCTTCACAACTCGGGTACGCACCGCCGGGTATCGGTAGCCAACAAGAGACTCGGCGCCGTCTCACTCGACTGCACACTCAGCACTTGGACCTGCACGACCATACTGGAGACAAGGGAAGAGCTATTGACTGGCTGAGAACGCGCGGACCGGGTTTTGTACCCATGTGACGAAGCTCTTCGGATCGTGTAGCCAAGTGGCACCTGTCCCGGCTAAGTCAGTCAGCTGCTTTGCGTGAGCAGCTCAGGTATCATACGTGGACGACGACGACGTACCAACGCCCGTGGCGCAGAAAAGCTGCAAGGACCGGATCAACAAGCGCTGCGTGGAGCGTTTGCTGTAGCAACGAGTTACTCGTCGCTTATTCGATGGAGACGGGCAAAGTGGCTGGCGGTCTGTTCCGAACGTCCTGTCGACAGATGATGCGAAGAGCATGCGGACAAACACACGTCGCCGTGCGATACGTTTGTCCGAAGGTTGACCGGACGAACAAAGCATCCGATGTCGTGATGCATATGGTGCGAATCAGCCACTGCGTCATGGCTTCTCTCTCCTTCTAGTCGTGCCATGTGTGCTGGCTCTAGTCGCGACGTTGCGATGCTCCATAGTATCAACAACTGCATCATCATCATCATCATCATCATTGTCATTATCATTATCGGGCACGTTTAGCGTCTTGATGATTGCACGAAGTACGTAGGACTACAGAGAGAACGACGGAACACCAAGTCCCGATGTTGTTGATTGGTAGGAGGAGATCGATGACAACGCACTGGTCAATGTTCTCTTGTTGGCGTGCGGGTCAGGCAATGAGTGAGTCCTCGCGATCGTACCCTTCGTCTGTCGCTCAGCCCAATGGCGTCATGTGACGTGGTCAAAACCGTAGCAAAAGACGAACAATCGTGCGCAAAGAAGACGGACAGCACGTCTGGATCGAGTCACCTCCACCCTACGTGCAAGTTGGCATCAACATAGAGCCTCCTTCGCTCTCAAAGTCGCCACTCGGTAGGATGGGGCTGTGGAATGACTACATACTGGACGAAAGGCAGTTGAGGATCAAAAGACGTCTATTTTGCCGACAATGGCTCTGGTGTTTGACTTCTCCGCATAATGGGTCGACGACGAACAAGTCCGTAGGTAGCACTGGACCGCCGTTGCCGCCATTCTGCTTTGAGAAAACGGTTTGCTGACGGGTTACACAAGTAGCGAGCGAGCGAGCGAGTACGAGTACGAGTAGCATCAGATATATACCTGGCAACCCCTCAGTGTAGAAAGCGTGCACGACAGGACGTCCCACGTGGTGTGCAAAAGCGACACGCGCCACATGCACTTCCTACCTGATCGTTGATCTGCATTGGTAACAACATGGCATCGCACGATGCGCGTTGTTGCACACGCGGATCCCGTCGTCAAACCGGCCGCGACGTGGCGACGGAAACCCAAACAACAACAGCGTGTGCAACAACACCTACTCGCGGCCACAGACAGGAAGCGGGTTGCCACTGCTTTTTCACCGAGAGATTACCACCAGGTCCGATCGTGGTCATCCATCCATCCGTTCGTCCGTCCGTCCGTCCATCAATCGCCTGTCCGTACAACATTCACACACATACACATACACTGTGCAAACGACGTGTCGATCCCCGGTAGGTTTTATGCATCCGCTAGCGAGCAAGCAGATGTCTGCACTTACAGCAATCCGTTTCTCGACGCGGTCGAACGTTCCATCCGGAGCAAACGATGACGACGGCGTTGCAGCAGTAGGCTCCTCACACACAGACGTCCCGTTTGATCGGCCTGGCATCTCCGTCTGGTGGTTATAGTTTGATCGTATGTATGTGTGCATGTGTGCATGTGTGTGTGTATCTTTGTATGTTGTATCCTTCCCGCTTGTTGCCATCTTTTGATGCGGTGCTCCCAGTTGACCACCAAATATTGGCAGGCGAGCACTGCCTTTACATCCACACGACCACAGCATGTGTAGCGTTGCGGGCGGATTCGTGGTACCGGCTCGAGCTGTGCTGTCGTTGCCGTTCTTTAGCACTACACGACACGTAGACACAATGTGCTGTTATTCGCATGAGGAAAAACGTTTCGTTTGTCAGAAGTCGGTCATTCGCGTCCGGACGTAACACGTCGTTGGCTTTTATACGTCGCTAGCGAGCGCGTGGACGGTGTCGAGACCACTCGTACGATCGAGCTACAAGTCGCGTGCGAGAACAAAGTAGTCTTTTGGTGGCGCAATGCTGCAGCTACCGGCGCGACTTCATAGCTCGTTACTGATGGGGTTTCTAGGACATCGACTCCTTCCTACAGTCGGAACATGCGTTGGACTAGAAGTAGTGAGTGTTGCAGTCTCGTGCCTTTTGGGTCCGAAACAGCTCCGCATCGGGCAGACCCGACAGCCTCAAAGTGCCCATCGTCTGTTTCGTCGTCGAGACGCCTCCGCTTCGAGCATCGAGAGCTCGTTCCCGCTCTCTCTCGTACTCTCTCTCTTGTCTTTTTTGATCGTCACGTCGAAGCGCTGTCAAGCAACGACCGAGTGGATGGCCACAAGCTCTGTACTACCGAAGCAGAACGTGCATTGGAAATAGAAAACCGACGAGCGTATTGCATACAGCTGACAAGAGAAGGGAGCGACCTGACGTCGTGTGGTTTTTGCCGCCCTGGACGAGCTTGGCCTGCTCCGGCTTTGAGTCTGCTCGACGGTTTTTGCTGTCCTGATACACAGCGCAGACCGTTGCGGGCGCCAGTAGTCAGCCCTCGCAGTATCAACCGCCGTTTCGGCGCAAGCTTCGGTCACACGTATGTAACAGGCGAGCAGGACCTGACCGCACTGGTAGCACGTAGCACGTGATCAGGATCGGGAGCCGAAATCAGGTGAAGCAGATACGACCGCGATGCTGCACGCCACGCGGCGGCCACGGGTTCTCGTATGAAATGGCAGCAAATGCGTCTGTTGCCTTGCGATCTGTACGGGAACGTACGTTGATGCTACGCGACGACAGCAGCAGCAAACGAACGTCTCCGTTATAGTGTCCTCGCCTGATCGCTATGAATAGAGCAAAACGAAACGACATGCGCCGAGCCCTTAGAATCATCGACCACAATGATGGGCGCTATTCATTGCGTTTGAAAGACGTGTCCTCGACATACTATTCGCAGCGAGCTGAGTCTACTTGCTCCACGTCGAAAACGTTGCTCGCCATACGCGCAATCAATCAGCTGACACTGATGACGACGCTGAGGAGGACACAGACCACGGAGGAGTTCCTCGACGTCGACGGATTGTTTATTAGCGCAAGGTCCCCACACTCAGAGGCAAAAAGAACAACGTCAAAACATCGGCCACGATCGAGCGTCTCACGGACATCATCTATCGAGGCGCCCACTTTGGGTTCTACCGACTAAAGTCGCTGATCTCGAATGTCCCACTCTCGACTGCCTCGTCCAGCATGACACGGCCGGCACGAGGCGGACAGGTCGCACGTGGCTCCTGTGGTACTACTCCTGCGAGCGGATCACATCTCTAGACGCAAACACCTCTTTCGACCGAGTGGCCAGAGCGACGTCATGAATGTGGTATTGTCCTTCATGCGTGAGCCCGTCGGTCGTCGCATAGTCTCAAAAAACTGAACGTGGTGGTGGCCAACGCGGCCCGCACCTCGACACCGACACGAAGCGAACGTTTACGCAAGTCGTCCGACTCGTTTTTCCTCACAGCAGACTGCGCGTCTGTCGCACGGCTCTTTCTCGTGCCACGCTTGTTTTCTTGGACGTACGGCTCTTGCCAGTGTGTCTCCGATCGCGACAGCCTCGCAGGCTTCTTTTCCACGGACTGCTCGTCGGAGAAGAAGGTCGACGCCGGTTCGATCTGGCCCGAACTCGATCTTTCGCCCGCACGTGACGCTAGGGCGGCCGTCTGTCGCCCCGGAATCCCGTGAGGCCCAGCGGTGTCCAGCGCCAGCATCAAGATGCACGAACGACCGGGAATCCTGCTTCCCGGTGCCTGGGGTTTTCTCCAATCTCTTGCATCATCACACCCTCCTCTCTTCTTGCGCGCGTACCGCACACCTCCGTGTCGCAAACCTTCCCGACGTTAGGTGCCAATGGGGATGCGTCAGTGTCGCTGCTGTGTAGTGCAGGCATATCATCGCCATCCTCCTCAACACATCGATCGAAAGACCTCCGCGTCGCAAGCCCCGACATACAATCGACTTGAGCTTTCTTCGCGTGTATCCTCCTCCTACAGGTCCCAACGTTGAACCTCCCGGTCCGGGAAGCGAAACCCGACGAGCGCCGCGCCAAAACAAACACTAGACACCTCTCTCTCTCTCTCGCTCTCGCTACCTAACCATATGACCTATCGGCTCGTGCACTCGTCGTGCAACAAGCGCGTGAAAAAAGTGTGTGTGGCTTCTTCACAATGCTGTCGAGCGACGAACGATACCAACGACGATCGCATGGTGCTGCTGAAGCGCGAGCGACGAGTGAGCAAGCGTCCAAAAGCTCGGGATAGTGCACTGCTCGCGCCCCACAAACAGCAGCAGCAGCAGCAAAGGCACAACGGGTTGTCCCATGCCGACACTGGCGTGCACTTTGGTCCTCGACGTTGTGGTTGAGGCAGGATAAAGTCGAGGATCCAAGATCTGCGCCAGCGGCTCCGTACTTCTCTGCTCCGGACGTCGACGTTTGTGGGTCAGCGCACACATCTGCAGCTGCAGCTGCGCCCTGACGCAGACGGGACGCGTCGTGCGCTGCAATCGGCGAACGGTTGCGCGCGGGCTGTCCACAGTCCCGTCCGAGTCGCGTCGAGGCGGCCCCGTGAACGTGGACACGTCAAGGGGCGACACAGTGTGCATAAAGTCGCACAACGCACCAAAGGACATGTCAGACACTGCGCAGCGTTCTTGCGTTGCTGCTCGCCCAGAGAGGTGCGCTCCTGTAGCGCACTCGTGCGCCAAACCGAATCCCGTGTCGCTGCTGCACATCGGTGCGCAGTCGATTGGCAGCGCAAATTTGCTCTCGACGAGGGGCAGAAAGGATCACATATGCGATACATGGCGTAGTAATCGATCGCGGGTAGCCAGGCGGAACGCGCCATCGGGCCACGCGACCTCTCTGTGCGCCATGACCGAATCCGGGGCCGGACGTAGCGTGTGTACACGTCGTTCCCCCGCACTCGCACGACCCGACTTGTCCGAGCAGCTGGAAGACGGTCGAAGTTGCGAGGCAAAGACAGACGACGCACTGGTGAGTGGCATGCTCACCGTGCAACAAACAAACAGCAGCGCCCCAGGAGGAGCCCGTGCACGTGCTGTTGTCGACTGACTGGCCCCACCTTTTTGCGACAGCATGTGTCCTCCTCTACAGATGGCCATGTGCTGCTCTTATGTCTGGTGGCATGTCACGGGTTAGGCGCGTGCACGAACGACCGAACGAACGAGAGGCGGTCGAGAGACGACACGACAGGCCAAAGCGTCGACACGAACGCGTTGCTGCTCGACCGTCCAGTCCATTTTCTGTCTCGCTCCAGCAACAGGACAAGACGCGCTGTGCAGAAGCAGTTGCAGCCGCAGCCGCTCGAAGGGTTCTGCTATCACCCACAATATGCGGACACAAACAAGTGCGAGCCGAGATCGAGATCGAGACGAGCCAAAGTCGGCCAACGGGTCTCTTCTCTCTGCTTTTCTCGATCGTGAAAGATCCAGTGCACCGAGCGAAAAGGGTCGACTCGCGAGATGTAAACACTTGGGCGCGACGGATGTCCCCCACGTGTTCGGTCCGCGCTCCTCCTTTCGAGTCTCTTTTGACGTCGAGTCGACCACCACACGAACCTTTACAAAAACACGTTGCACGACTCGCATTACAGTCGTTGCGGCCTCTGTCGTTGTCGCGCAGACGTCCTGCGCTCGCGACTGTTGTTCGTTCACGTGTCTTGTTCGCCTTTGTCGTCCCGTATCTATAGTAGATCCATCCCGTCCGTGCCCCCTCTCTCTCTCTCTCTCTCTCTCTGTCCCCGTCTTTGCACAGTCCGCGCGCGAGACGCCTTTACGACCGGATCTGCTCTCGGCGCGCGGGACGGAACAAATCCAGCGGCTCGTTTGTTGCCCCTACCCCCCCCCCCCTACCCGCCCCCCCCCGCGTCTCGGACGCCCAGCTGGTGTCGACTCGTTGCCAAGCGGTCTAGACCATGTGGTCGACCCCTCTCCCCCCCCCCCCGCTCCCCGCTCCTGCCCCCCCTTGTCGCTCGCGCACAGAAAAAAAGACAGTCGCCAGCCTTTCTGCCGACGCCTCGTTCAGGCCATGTGCGACCTGGTCAAGCGGGCAGAAAAAGAGCGACGCGCTCGGCCGTCGTTCAATCGCGACGCGCGGGCGGCATACAAACGCCCACACGTCGTCCGCCACGAGGCGACCAAAACCCCCACCACCACCACCAAAACGGGTTTGTTTCCACGTGCCGACCCATCATCCGCCTCCCCCCCTCTCGCCCGTCTGAGCCGCTCACTCACTCGCCTCCCACATTGCTCACTCTTGAATTTGCTTCGGTCCCCGCCGAACGCACTCTCAACCGCCACCCCACCCCCTGCACCGGTTCACCAACCGCCACCCATCCCCTGCACCGACCCGAAGAGTCGCTCCCCCCGCTTCGTCCTTCCTCGCTCTCCTTTGCTAGTCATCATGGCCACTGACGTGAAGAAACCCACTGGTGCGGCCCCGACCGCGAGCCTCTTGCAGCCCGAGGCCAACGACGCGAGCGAACAAGTGCCGGAAGTCTACCGGTCGCTCAACTTCCGCAGTCTCCAGGACCCCTACTCGCACAACCGCGACACGATGGCGAGTCGCTACAGCACGTTGCGGGCCGACGACCTCGACACGATGCTCACGGGCGGCCTCGAGCGCTTCTACAAGAAGTACGACCACCTCTCAAAGAAGATCAACTTGCAGCTGCCGACGCCGGAAGTCCGGTTCGAGAACCTGTCGTTCTCGGTCCAAGTGCCGGCGACTGTCGGGGCCAAAGCTACGGTCGGGAGTTACCTGAGCTCGATCTTCACGCCGTGGAAGAAGGTGCCCATGAAGACAAAGCACGCGCTGCACCCCATGACGGGCATCATCAAGCCCGGGTCCATGACGCTCGTGCTGGCGAACCCCGGGGCCGGCAAGTCGACGTTCCTCAAGGCCATGGCCGGGAAGCTCCAGGACAATGACCAGACGGACATTGGCGGCGAGATCCTCTACTCGGGTCTGCGCGGCGAAGAGATTGACCTCATTAAGCTCGTGGGCCTCGTGGACCAGACGGACAACCACATCCCGACGCTCACAGTGCGCGAGACGTTCAAGTTTGCCGACATGTGCGTCAACGGCCGCCCCGACGACCAGCCGGAAGAGATGCGCGACATTGCAGCGCTGCGCACGGAGCTGTTTCTGCACATTTTGGGACTCGAGAACTGCGCCGATACGGTCGTCGGCGACGCACTGCTCCGGGGCGTGAGTGGCGGCGAGCGCAAGCGCGTGACCGTGGGCGAAGTGCTTGTGGGGGGCCAGAGCTTCTTTCTCTGTGACGAGATCTCGACGGGTCTCGACAGTGCCGCGACGTTTGACATTATCAAGTCGATGCGCACGTTCTGCAAGACGCTCGGGGGGTCCGTAATGGTCGCCCTGTTGCAGCCCACGCCGGAAGTCGTCGAGATGTTCGACGACATTTTGATGATCAACGAGGGCTACATGGTCTACCACGGCCCGCGCACGGAGATCCTCGACTACTTCCAGGGCTTGGGCTTCACGTGTCCGCCTCGTGTCGACCCGGCGGACTACTTGATTGAAATTACTTCGGGCCGTGGCCACCGCTACGCCAACGGAGTGGTCCCGGTCAAGGACATGCCCGTGGCGTCCGAGGACTTCCACAACCTCTTTTGCCAGTCGTCGATCTACAAGAAGACGCACGAGCTGATCAGCAAGGGCTTCAACGAGCACCAGTTTGAGAGCGCCGAGGACTTTAAGAAGGCCAAGAGCGTGGCCAACCTGGCACGCTCGAAACAGCAGTCGGAGTTTGGACTGGGGTTCGTGCCCAGCACTATGCTGTTGCTGCACCGTCAGAAGCTCATTTGGCTGCGTGATCCGCCGCTGTTGTGGGGCAAGCTGCTGGAAGCGCTCATCATTGGTCTGGTCATGGGCATGATCTTCTTTGACGTGAGCTCCACGTACTACCTCCGCATGATCTTCTTCAGTATCGCGCTGTTCCAGCGTCAGGCGTGGCAGCAGATCACCATCTCGTTCCAGCTCCGCAAGGTCTTTTACAAGCAACGCCCGCGCAACTTTTTCCGCACCACGTCGTACACGATTGCCGAAAGTGTGGTGCAGATTCCAGTCAACTTTGCTGTGTCGTTCGTGCTGGGCACGTTCTTCTACTTCATGAGTGGCTTGACGCGCACGTTTGAGAAGTTCGTGGTGTTCTACATCGTGCTGCTGAGTTTCCAGCACGCGATCAGTGCATACATGACGATGCTAAGTGCGCTGTCGCCGAGTATCACGGTCGGCCAGGCGCTGGCGTCGATCTCGGTGAGTTTCTTCCTGCTGTTCTCGGGCAACATCATCTTGGCCGACTTGATCCCGGAGTACTGGATCTGGATGTACTGGTTCTCTCCGATCTCGTGGGCGCTGCGCAGCAACATGTTGTCCGAGTTCTCGGCCGATCGATACACGTCTGAGGAAGGCAGGACAGTGCTGCAGAGCTTTGCGATCACGGAGGGCACGGAGTACATTTGGTTCGGTATCATCGTGCTGATCATCTACTACTTCGTGTTCACGTCGCTCAATGGTGTGGCGCTGCACTTTATCCGGTACGAGAAGTACAAGGGTGTGAGCGTCAAGGCCATGACTGACAAGGACAAGCCCAAGGACGATGACGACTGTTACGTCAAGGTGAACACGCCCGGCGGTTTAGGGGACACGAACTCGCCAAACAAGGGCGGTCTGCCGTTCACGCCGTCGAACCTGTGCATCAAGAACCTCGAATACTTTGTGACGTTGCCATCGGGTGAGGAGAAGCAGCTTTTGAACGGTATTACGGCACACTTCGAGCCGGGCCGCATGGTGGCCCTCATGGGCGCGACGGGTGCTGGTAAGACGACGCTGATGGATGTGATTGCCGGCCGCAAGACGGGTGGCCGCATTGTGGGCGACATTATCGTGAACGGCGAGCCCAAGAATCCTGACAACTTCAGTCGGATTACGGCGTATTGTGAGCAGATGGACATCCACTCGGAGGCTGCTTCGATCTACGAGGCGCTCGTGTTCTCGGCCAGATTGCGTCTTCCGCCCAACTTTACGGAGGAGCAGCGCATGAACTTGGTGCACGAGACACTGGACCTGTTGGAGCTGTCTGCTATCTCTGGTGAGATGGTGGGCAGTCTGTCGGTGGAACAGAAGAAGCGAGTGACGATTGGTGTCGAAGTGGTGTCAAACCCGAGCATTCTGTTCCTCGACGAGCCGACGAGTGGTCTGGACGCCCGTTCGGCGCTGATCGTGATGCGCGGTGTGCAGTCGATTGCTCGCACGGGCCGCACGGTGTTGTGTACGATCCACCAGCCGAGTATTTCGATCTTTGAGCTCTTCGACGGTCTGCTGCTACTGCAGAGGGGTGGATTCACTGCGTACTTCGGTGACCTCGGCGACGACTCGGTGAAGATGCTCGAGTACTTTGCTTCGATTCCGGGCACGATGGAGATTCGTCCGCAGTACAACCCTGCAACGTACATGCTGGAGGTGATTGGCGCCGGTATCGGCCGTGACGTCAAGGACTACTCGGTGGAGTACAAGAACAGTCGGCTGTTTGAATCAAACCGCGAGCGCACGCTGTTGCTGGCGCAGTCATCGGGCGAGTTCATCCGTCACTCGACGTTGAACTACCGACCGATTGCCACTGGATTCTTGAACCAGCTCAACGCGCTGGTCGTCAAGCAGCAGCTCACGTACTGGCGCAACCCGCAGTACAACTTCATGCGCATGTTCCTGTTCCCGCTGTTCGGCGTCATCTTTGGCACGACGTTCTACCAGCTATCGGCGAGCAGTGTGGGTCGCATCAACTCGCACATTGGTCTCATCTACAACAGCATGGATTTCATCGGTGTGATCAACCTTATGACGGTGCTCGAGGTCACGTGCGCCGAGCGTGCAGTGTTCTACCGCGAGCGCATGTCGAACTACTACGGGCCGCTGCCGTACAGTCTGTCGCTGTGGTTTGCGGAAGTGCCCTACTTGATTGTGGTCATCATCCTCTTCGTCGTGATTGAGTACTGGCTCGTTGGCTGGAGCTCGAACGGAGGCGACTTTCTCTTCTTCATGTTCATCTTCTACCTCTACACGTCGGCGTGTACCTACGTGGGTCAGTGGATGTCGGCCCTGATGCCGAACGAGAAGGTTGCCAACGTGGCGGTGGGTGCCGTCTCGTGTCTGTTCAACCTGTTTTCGGGCTACTTGCTTCCGCGCACGGCCATGAAGGCTGGGTACAAGTGGTTCACGTACTTGATGCCGTCGAGTTACTCGCTCGCGGCTCTTGTTGGCGTGCAGTTCGGTGAGGTGCAGGACGTGATTGCCGTCACGACCAACGGCGTGACGAGCGATATGACGGTGGCGCAGTACATTGAAGACATCTACGACTTCCGTCCGGACAGCCGCTACAACTTCATGATCGGCCTCATCATCATTTGGCTCGTGCTGCAGGTCGCCATCTACTTGACGTTCAAGTACGTGAGCCACCTCAAGCGATAAGCGGTGACGGCAAGCGAGAGAGCGAGTGAGGAGAGGGGGGGGTCTACCTGAGCTGGAGAAGGAAAAGTCGGGTCGTTGATCAACTTTGCACCGGTCAGAGGGAGCCGGTCTTACATGCACGTTGGTCTGGCGAAGCTGCTCGTGTGATTCGCATACGAGCAGTCGTTTGGCTTGCACTTGTCCGGGTCAGTGTAGACGACGACCAGACTGTGGTAATCGCGACGAAATAGATGATGCATTGTGTTCTACATTCATTATTGGTATCCATTCTCTGCTCTCCTCCTTCGCCCTTTTGCAGCATTGGCCTCTCCCGCTGGACTACTGATTGTTTGCGCACGTAGGCATTTGTTTATGCAGCATACACAGCATATACAGCATATGCAGTGTATAGGAAGAGATACACATATCCACAACGTCTTGTTGCTATGACGTCTGGACGACATTGCTACACCGCAGTTCACACAGACGCACAAGATGATTGCTGGTGCTCTACGGATGACTGTGTGCCGGAAAGACTCCAACCACCAAACGTGGTGGTCGACCGAAGGCAACCCGGTGGGTTCGTTGTCGACGGGTGGGTTTGTTTTCGACGGGTGGGTCGTCAGGAAACGGGTTCAGAAAGCTTCTTGTTCGAGAAGAGAGCTCTTTCGTTCATCCATTCGTCTCCACGTTGTTGCTACATTTGCTGTCAACACATTGTGATCACTCTGTTGAGTGCTCGTTGTTTTCTGCACTCGTCAGCTACGTGTCGCTTGTAAGCTCTTCTTCTTGTCGCACACGTACCACCGCCAAGTCACGCGCCGACGATCCCGCGTTGCAAAACATAAAGCGTTCCATTTTGTAGTCGATGTGCCCAGTGCTGTGAGGTCAGTACGCTTCTAAGACCCGTCGAATCATACACACTCCACTCGGCTTTACTTCATCCATCACACATGACCGGCAAGCCGAACGAGGAAGGCGCCGTCAACTTTGCCCTTTCGACGTGCGCATCAGGATCAACGTCTCGGTCTACACGGTGCCACTCTTGCGTCACGTCCCTCTGGCTTGAGCCAGGCACACAAACGTCTTGCAGCTCCAACACTCCCTGTCTGCTTTACTTGTCACGGCTCTGCCTGTGCTGGCCGCGCTGACGGCACGCTATCGCTCGGGAGTGGATAAGCCATGAAACGACAGTGTCGACGTCGAATCGACACTGTCATGCTCTGGCTTGTCCACTGACGAGCGATTCTGAGAGAGACGTCGGAGAAGCATGTTTTCTGCCTCCTCTGCGCCCATCATGCCTCACTCCATTCCGAAATCGGCTACTTTGGCACATGGGTTGTTGACGATTTGTGCAAGACGTTGCCGCTCTACTGCAGACAGAAGGTCATAATGGGTCACGCCAATGCTCGAAGCTGCATACACCTGGCGAAGGGGGGGGGCTTACAGCACTGCTGAGAGAAGCAGCAAGTACAGCTGCCGGCACATCAGCACTAAGCTTCGGGGCAGTTAAGGTGTGATTAGTTGGATCATTTGATTAAAATTTTGTTAGTGCGATACAACTTTGGAACGCTTCGGCTGCAGACGATCGGTAGCGCAAACGTAAGCCGCCCTTTCCTGTGTTCTCTTTCCTGTCGTGTCACATGGTCGTCCGTTTGTGCATACCAGAAGGGTCTAAGACGATGTGCGACAGCCTTGTGGCCCGGCGTGAGCTGTACCCGTGTATGAGTGGGGCGTAGCGCCTCGCTGCCACCTGTTCATGCAGAGGGATTTGTTGACGTACCGGTCCATACCGTCATAGAGAAGAGACCAGACGCGACATCAGTCCTCCATCGCACTTGTTCATTCGCAACGCACGCATCAGCACGACCCTCACCTCGAGAGCGGGATAGGAGTAAGCAGTCATGCACCTGACCCACGTGATGCTCGGCGTGCTCATGAACTTACTTCTCTCCCTCTCGATCAGAGATGCACTTGCATTGGCTTCACAAAGTGAT
This sequence comes from Hyaloperonospora brassicae, assembly GCA_947650285.1. NCBI lineage: Eukaryota > Oomycota > Peronosporomycetes > Peronosporales > Peronosporaceae > Hyaloperonospora > Hyaloperonospora brassicae. The sequence continues at coordinate 41,726 of CANTFL010000251.1, read as the reverse complement.
GCGGTGCCAGCTCGACAACTGGAGCCCGCAGCAAACGACGTGCAAGGCGCGAGCAAAGGGGTGTTGCATCCTGCCAACAGCATTCATATCGGACGCGTGCACGAGCAGAAAGGTGAAGAACGAGCACTTATGCATTTCGAGAATTTGTTCAATAAGCTTGCCACAACCGTTAGAAAGATCAAGCCCGGCAGTCCTCCCCCGAGAGACGAGCTGATCAAGCTTTTCAAGAAGATGGCTAATGAGGAGACGTACCTACTGTCAATGGGGCATCTACATGGTGTCTCCGCGGCCGAGGCACGGCTCATCCTACACTCTGCTTCGATCTTCAAGTTGGCGATGGACAAGGGGACAAGGCCGATTGACATGTACAAGGAGGTATTTTTCACAGAGGGCCACGAGGCTGCACTTGCACAGATGAAGCTGTACCGCAAGTTCCTCCACAACCCAAGGCATTTCTTGATACTTGAACATCACTGGATGGTATTCAACAAAGAGTTCTGGGAAGCCGTGGATGCCGTTGGAATGGGAACGGTTCAGTGGATTTTCAACAGAGGGGGCATACGTTTCGCGTTCAAATAGCGAAAAGCTGTAACGCGCGTTCATACACGTGTCTCCCGTTCTCAGCAGCGCCTTACTACGTGTGTCTCCCATTAGCTGCATCGAGTTGACAACGTTGTTGTGCTGCAACCAATCACCTATCTAGGCCTGACCATCAACTCTTCGCTACTTCGCCGGCCGTAAGACATCATCATGCTGTCGTGGCTGGATCACACGTCATGGCAGCAAAGTGCGACAGCAAAGCTCGCCCTTTACCTCAGTCATCGTATCTGAGTCCAGTCACTGCGAATCAATTGCATTCAATCTTAGCTTGTCTATCACTAGCATCATCGCGCAAGGTGATACAACCACACGTTATTTACAAGAGGCGATATAGAGGTGATTCAACAGCGAGTGTTCTCGACGATAATGGTATGCATGTAATACGAGAGAAGCTCACCTCCTCACAATCCGTGAGCGAGTCAGTAGTCGTAGAGATCTAAGGAATACGCGTCAATCGACCGACTGGCAAAATGGTATGGGTACAAATGCGCGCGATCCAGTTAGCTGACAGGCACTAGGAAACTCTGGGACGCAACGCAAAGCATCGTGGGCTGCAGTATGTATGTAGCATGCATATCCCGGGATTGAGCTTGAAGTGACACACTGCTTTGCTGGTGAAGCAGTGTATTTTTTTCGTGTGCAAAACAGGTAGTTGGAAAGGGCTGCAGAGCTAGTGAGAGACATGTACAGACCGGTGCTGGAACGCATCGCAGATGTAGATAGCTGCCGGTCAAGTCAACAAGAACAAAAAGAAATGGAAGACGAAGCTCGTCGATCAGCGCAACAACGGATGTTGCGGTGTAGGATGAACTGCGGTAGTGCTCTTGTCAACAAGAGTTAGTGTGGAACAACATCGCAGTAGCTCGTGATACAGATTCCATTGTGGCGCGACGGTACTTATCGATTGAGCGGAATGAGGCGTATGCCGGGTTTTGCCCACTTTGAAGTCATTCTGACGATCCGTACGATTCCCCGCTGTCCAAAACGCCGGATCCTGACGAACTGAGGAAAACGCTCTGGAGGCCGTGTAGACAGCGTTGGCGTATCGTACATTTCAACGCGACGTGCTTCTCACTACACATGCTGCGATTTTGCACGGGCTCACTAAGAAGCTCGTAGAGGAGATATATGACCTCAGCTGTAACGGGGCAGCCCGTTACATGGAATTGTCACTTTAAAGAAAGTGACAATAAAGAATATTAAGTTGAATATTCTTTGAACAATATCACCTATAGTGGTGATATTGGTGAGGCGACCAAAGGGTCTGCTCATTGGTTGATATCTTGATGATATCAACCCACCAATCGCCGCAGGACGCGCGCAATGAGTGGTGACGAGACGTCACCATACACTCAGTTATATTAGTATAATTAAGTTAAGTCAAACAGAAGAGACAGTTGTTAAAAGACTTAATTATATTAACATAACAATTCTACTTTTACCCTACCTACGCTTCCTCGCTTGCCACGTGTACGTCTGTCGGGTCACCGATAACCCTTGCGTTAAGTTCACGCAAGGGTGTGCCCCGTTACACCTGGTAGCACTTTGTAGTCCTTCCAAGGACCACATCATCCAACATGAACATGTTGGATGAAGAAGAGACCTTTCACGCCACGCGTGAAGGGTTTACCCATTTGAGTGACATCGAATGAAGTGCGGTAGAACGAATGAGTTTTACCGTAGGCGAGTTCGCCATTAGCGCCATGTTGGAGTCTCTAGACAGAGACCAACAACATGCCGCTATAGCCAAGTTCATTCAAAATGAACTTGTCGCCGAAAGGGAGAAAGTAGCCTTGCTTCACCAGCAAGGCTCTCAACAGGCCGAGCAGTTGAGAGAACTCGGTGCTCAACAGACAGAGATGTTGAGACAGCAGCAATTCCATGCTGCTGTGGGCGGGACGGCACATGCGCGTCGTCCCGAAGTCATGAAAGTTGACATCTCCAAGTACAGTGGAGTCCCGGAAGACTCCCTGTTACTATGGTTTGTCGAACTCGACAGAGCCCTAAGGGCTCGTCGCGTCGAAGATGAGCAAATGAAACTCACATTTGCTCAAACCCACTTGGCAGGACGTGCCAAAACTTGGTCCCTGGGGCTCGAGAGTAGCGACCCAAATGTGTTTAGGTCGCTAGATGACTTCAAGTCCCGGCTCAGACAAACGTTTGAGCCGCCACGGGCTGAGTTCAGGGCTCGTTCAGAGCTCCTGAAACTCAAGCAGGGTAAGCGTGATGTGCACGCTTACGCTCAACATATACGACTCCTCGCGAGTAGTATAACTGCTAACCCAGTATATGAACACACGTTGATTACGGTGTTCATGCAAGGGCTCGCAGAAGGGCCCGTCAGGAACCACCTGTTCCGCCTTGAGCTGAATAAGCTCGAAGATGCGATATCAGCCGCGGAACAGGAAGACTTTAGCATGAGACAGGCTCATGCTAGCTCAAACTCTTATCTTCCACCGAGACGACAAGAGATCGGAGGTCCAGAACCAATGGACCTCTGCTATGTTGAGAGCGAGAGACCTCGCTCTTCGAACAACAAGCGATTGCAGAGATGCAATCGCTGTCAGAAGTTTAGGCACTACGCATTCGAGTGATGTGCCCCACGCCCATTACCAAACAGTACTGAGCGAAATGGACGACCATTCGCCAAGAAGGGCAATGGGCGTGGGTCCAGCGCTGTTGCGAAGCCGCAACAGCGAGACGGACCATCAATAAATGATCGGGGTCAGTAGGGGGCGGAGCGCCCTACTGATCCAGCAACCTCAAGAGAATTTGCAAATCTCTTGACGAAAGTTGCTCCAGATACACAATCATTGTGTGTCTCTGCACCTGGTGATGACGTTTCGCTCATCACCTTGAAGTTGGAAGCGACAAATGATTTGTCGCTTCGTGCCCTAGTAGACTGTGGGGCGTCGAACAACTTTGTTCGTCGCCAGTCACTAGAGGATCGTAGGCTCAAGTTCGTTGAGCGCGACATTCCCCTCACGAGGATGACGGTGCGCCTTGCAACAGGCGCATCGATTACCGTTGAGAAACGTGTAGTAGGAATCCACTACACGTTAGAGGGCGAACAGTACGATGATGACTTCATCGTACTGGATCTGGATGACAAATTTGATGTCATCCTGGGATTACCTTGGCTCAGAAAGTTACGAGCCAAGGGTGAGCTGGCAGCATCGATCCGTGAAGATGCCTGCTGCTTGTTCATCAGATGGCCATCTGATGAACATCTTGGAGCGGTCCACAAGCGTGTGGATGTTCTGCGAGTGAGTGCGATGGCCTCACTTGCGGTACGGTCGTTAGCACGACTGCACAAGATCACAGTGTAGTTAATCACTACACTGTGGAGCAAGCTCCCGGCGGCTGTACAGAAGTACAGGCGGCGCCGAAGGTCCACCACTCGAATAAGTCGAGTGGACCGGGACGTGGATGCACGCCTAGCGGGCGACATCCTAGCAAGAATAAACCGGTTGCCCACAAGCGGCAACACGGATATCCTAGGTCGACTGGAGGGTCGACCGTAGATGATCGGTACCTAACTGTGGTTGCACAGCCACAGTCAGAAGACGTCGAGGGAATAAGTCCCCACGTACTTGAGGAAGGAATTCCTCAAGAGTCGCTTGCTGAAGGATTAGGCCTTCAGCAACCTGTGGAAGCGAAGTTCCCAGGAAGTAACCGAGACGTTGAACGTCTTGGTCAATGACGGATCAAGCGTAGGCGCTTATACGCTTGATCCAATTGTGCCTCCGAAGATAACTTCGGAGATAACTCAATTGCCAACGCTAGAACCGAAACGGTTCTTGCGTGATCTGCGCAGTGGCAAAGTCAAGCAGATCTGCATACTCGTCACAGAGGATGCGTATGTGACCGATATTCGGTCGGCAACAGTATTTGCTGAAAACAAACGGGTTCTCAGCAGCTCATCGATGGACGAATTACTTCTCGGTAAGAAGACTCGGATTGAGCGATACACGTCTCAATCCTGGGAGTCGCTTCAAACAAATCCTTTGTATAAGGATTTGATCGAATGCAAGGATGTGTTCCCTGAATCCGTGCCTTGCGAGTTGCCTAAGGACAAAGGCACTCGACACGAGATCGAGCTCAAACCGGGCTCGAAGTACTGTGTCATGAAGCAGTGGCCACTGCCTCGTGAACAAGTACTAGAGATCGACAAGTTCTTTGCCGATCGCTTAGCAGCGGGCCATGTGAGGGAATCAACATCCCCTCACAGCTCTCCGACCTTCTGTGTGCGAAAGGCCACAGGAGGATGGCGGATAGTGCACGCATTCAACAAGTTGAATGCTGCAACGGTACCGGCGCAGACGCCGATACCGAGAGAAGGTACGTGATCATAGATGGTATGTCAAAGAGTACCATCTTTTCGTCCATGGATCTGATGGATGGATTCTATCAGATCCTCATGCGTGAACGGGACATCCCGTTCACGGCAGTGAGTACCCCCAGCGGGATGCTGTGGGAGTGGCTAGTGATGCCACAGGGGCTGAGCAATGCCCCTGCAACATTCAACAGATGTGTCACAAATCTGTTGAGACCGGTGCGAGACTTCGCACCGAGTTACTTCGACGATGTGCTCGTCCATAGCCGGGCTATGGACGGGAAGACGGACGTTGAAGTTCACAGAACTCACGTTCGTCAAGTCCTTCAACTTATGCGCAAGCATAAGTTGTACGCAAACCTCAAGAAGTGTGTATTCGCGGCTAGCGAAATACCACTTCTTGGGTGCATCGTGGGTAAACACGGCGTACGCCCTGATCCCGAAAAGATCAAGGCGATCACCGACTGGCCAGTGCCAGTCGATGTCAAGGGACTAAGGAAGTTCCTTGGACTAGCGGCGTACTTGCATAAGTACTCGCGCAACTACGCCGAGATGACGGTACATCTTTCTTGTCTGCTCAAGAAAAATGTCAAGTGGTCATGGAACGCTGAGTGCCAGCGTTCCTTCGAAGGTATCAAGCAAAGCTTGATGCAGTCGCCGATATTGGCGATCGCAGATCAGGACAGACCATTTCATGTGGTCTGTGACGCCAGCGATTTTGCAATCGGCTGTGCGTTAATGCAGTTCGACGCAGATGGCGCGGAGCGCGTCATCTGTCATCAGTCGCGTCAGCTGCAAGCAGCTGAGCGCAATTACCCAGTGCATGACAAGGAACTCCTTGCCATGAAATATGCACTGGCTAAGTTCCGGGTCTATCGATTGGGAGATAGACCGTTCATCGTGTATACCGACCATGCGTCACTACGCACGGCCGTAAACAGCCCACACCTCTCGCAGAGAATGGCGAGGTGGCTGTCTTTCTTCGCGGAGTACAACATTCCTGTGGAGTATAAACCAGGACGACTCAATGTCGTCGCTGATGCGCTTTCGCGCCGGCCCGATTTCGATGCCGATCGCACAATCCAACAGTGAGGATAAGCCCACTGTTACGACACTGACAGCCAGTGTGCCTTCGTCGCCATTACTCGACGACGTGCGGAAGGCATACGCAGAAGACACGAATCTCCTCCGTTTGATGGGTCATCTTGCGAACCCATCCCGGAAATCCTTGTCGGATTTTTTGGCCCTGTACCGTTCCTCTTTGTATCGGTACACTACATCGCAATGGCCTGCTGTACTAAACAACAGTTGCCGACGACACGCCTCGTGTCGTCGTCCCCGATCATGATGAATTGCGATTACGCATCATGTATGAGTGTCACGATGCCCCAACAAGCGGCCATCGTGGAAGGGAAAAGACTTACCTCACGGTAAGTCGCGACTTTTACTGGCCCCGCCAGTATCAGTTTGTTCGCAAGTACATACGTGCTTGCGAGGTTTGTCAACGGGTGAAGCCTAGTCTTTCATCCCGTGCGCCATTGAAGCCTCTGCCTGTTCCGACAGAGTGCTGGCAGTCCGTTTCAATGGACTTCGTCTTCGGGTTTCCCGAAGACGCTCACAAGAATAATGGTATTCTTGTGTTCGTTGATAAGTTCAGCAAGATGGTGCATCTTGCTGCAGTGCCCAAGTCCATCACGGCACCCGGCTGTGCTCGTGTATTTCTTGACACGATCTTCCGACTCCACGGGTTGCCCCGTGAACTCGTATCCGACCGTGACCTTCGGTTCACGGCGGCATTTTGGCAAACCGTGTTCCGTACTCTTGGAACACGATTGAAGATGTCCACTTCTGACCATCCCGAAACAGATGGTCAGACGGAACGTGCGAATCGTGTCCTCAAAGATGACCCTTCGAGGATATGTCCACTCGTTTCCGAGTTGGAGCGAATTCCTACCCATGGTGGAATTCGCCATCAATAATTCGGTGCATGCTTCTACACAGCACACACCGTTTTACGTGAATGGCTTACGCCATCCACGAGTGCCCACCCTTATAGAGTGTGACTCTTGGATAAGGGGGGAGGGACTCGCTCGAGCAAAAACCGTTTTGGCTCTTGCTCATCACGTGTCGACGCTAACGTCGTCACGTATGATGCCGATGTCGATCAGGTCGACATCGATGAAGAAGATCACCTCAATAATAGCGACGACGCTATTATTGATTCGGATGATGATGACGATGCTGGTATATTCAGCATCGTCAACGATTATGTCCAGCGAGGAAGAAGACAACCTCGCTGAAGAAGAGAGCAATCTCTTAGCAGTGCGCACGAAGCGCACTGAAAGACAAAACAACGAGTCAGCAGAGAACTTCCTGCTGACTCGAGAAGCGGTAGTCCGTTTCGTTCAGGACTCCATCGCAAATGCGGTGGACCGCCAGAAACGGAACGCAGACAAGAATGGAAGAGCAAATGTTCTTTCATTTAAAGTTAACGACCTAGTACTACTGTCTACGGTAAACTTACCTGGACATGCAGTCACTAGTGTCGGCAGTAGTAAACTACTGCCGAAATACATTGGGCCATTTCGAGTGTTGCATCGCAAGGGCAATGCATACACACTCGAATTGCCACGTAGGATGCGTGCGCATCCTACGTGTTACGTGGGGCGACTCAGGCCGTACTGTCAGTACGAGCCTTCTTCTTCCGATGAAGATAGCCCCCACGTTCAAGAACATCCATCAAGTTCTTGCGTTCGCGCTCCAGACGATCCGTCTGGTCGCGCAGATAAGATACCTCGGAACTCAACCGAGATATCTCCCCGCGAGCTGTCGCCAGCTCGCCGAATAGGGAGCGGACATCCCGCTCGACCTGAAGCTGCGCTGTGGCATAATCGGCGCGGTCTCTCGTCCGATCAGCCTCGCGATCCTTGCGGTTCTTCCGCACGGTATCAGTCAAAGCGTAGCGCCGGTCGCGCTCGTGCTTCAAGTCATCGCGCAATGGGTCGAGATGGTGGGCAGAATCATCTGGAGGAGGTCTTGTCCTCCTCCACCACATCCTTTGGCGGATTCTCACGGTGGTCAACGCTTTCTAGTGGAGCGTATCTTGAACCACCGTGACGATTCAGGATCAAGGACGAGCTACCTCGTCCAGTGGCGGGGGTATCCACCCTCTTGGAACAGCTGGGAGCCCCGCTCTCAGCTGTTGATGGACGTTGAAGGTCTCGTCCGCCAGTATGACGAGACTCATCCGATTGGTCCGAGGGATCATCGGTAAACACGCACCCTAGGCGCTTGTAGACGGATTGCAAGTTTGCAATCGCGTCACGCATCTCAGCCTAGATGTGTGCCCTTTCCCAGGGCGAATCTAGGGAATACACGTCGCTCTGCGCACGTTGCGAGTTGTCAGCACAACTCGCACAAAGTTCTCCTTAAGTGAGGCATGGAATGCCGGCCTCACTTGATCAACGATACAACCGGTACCTGGCACCGGTTGGCGTTCGCTTTTCGAACCTGAGGCGTACTGCCTCATGCTTCTTGAGCCACCCTTCTCGTCCAAAATTCTTTACGTTTTATGCGAACGCGTTCCACGCTACCAAAAGCGAGTTTTTGTCACGCCTTTGGTTACGGTTATACCATAGATGTCTAAGAAAGACATTGAGATAAAAATCCTCTTCAGCGCGAAAGTTGCTCGCGCTGGATATTCAAGCCATGAAGCTCGGTCGCATCGAATGATGGTATTCGATGGTGTTGGTTTGCCTCGTGAGACAAGCTATTGATGAGCCCTTCGAGCAGACGCCACGGCTTCGGCTCATCACGCTTCGAAGTGGTACATCTGTCGGTACCACGGCTCCCAGATTGACGACGGCTCACGCCATCGTCATCACGCTCGTGCGAAGAAGCACGAGTCGGGTGTGGTAAGGAGTAATACTCATCACCACTCTGATCACTCTCATCATCACTGCCGAACAGACTGTGTTGCAACTCACGAGTCCGTTCGTTCGGCAGTGGCCTTAGCGAATACTGAGGCGTCGCCGGTGATCGAGACGCCTCTGGAACATTGCCCGAGTCAGACACGTCTGACTCGCCAGAGTAGATGACCTCAATGTCGGGGTCATCATGCGCACGCGGTGCTGTACCGCGTGCACCTGCAGCACCTCTTGCTGCAGGCGAAGAACGAGCAGCAGACGACGAATCGTCTGCCGCAGAAGCTGGCACCGGCACAGACTCTGTGTGCCTTGAGTCACCCCGCATAGACATGTTAACTATGCGAGGTCAAGCGGAAAGTGAATGGAACGGACCCAACAAGTGCTCCCTGTCCCAATGGTGACCAATGAGTGGCCACCATATTTTCGATAGTCACACGGTGACTATCAGTTAAGGGGGGTGATGTAACGGGGCAGCCCGTTACATGAAATTGTCACTTTAAAGAAAGTGACAATAAAGAATATTAAGATGAATATTCTTTGAACAATATTACCGATAGTGGTGATATTGGTGAGGCGACCAAAGGGTCTGCTCATTGGTTGATATCGTGATGATATCAACCCACCAATCGCCGCAGGACGCGATCAATGAGTGGTGACGAGACGTCACCATACACTCAGTTATATTAACATAATTAAGTCAGGTTAAACAGAGAGACAGTAGTTACAAAGACTTAATTATATTAATACAACAGTTCTGCTTTTACCTTATCTACGCTTCCTCGTTTGCCTCGTGTACGCTTGTCGGGGCACCTAAACCCTTGCGTTAAGTTCACGCAAGGGTGTGCCCCGTTACATGCGGGTTCCTAATGAGATACAGCGTCACTGTACTCGCATTTACCACCGGATGTCCTGAGAAAGCCGCGCGACATCATCGCCAAAGTCGTCGTGCAACACAAAAGAGATGATTGGCACGATCTCATTAACGGTGTTTTGCTCTCCGAATGATCTTAATATTACCTCAGAGACTGCCACATACTCCCATGAAGTCGTTGACAAGTTTAAAAACGTTTGTCGTTGCGACGACCACGAGACCGGGCCATATGCAGGCATGAATAAAACGTGTAGTGATTCGATATGCAGTCTTTCAAGGCCATTGATTGTAATTGTTGTCGCAAAGGGCTTCTCTCGATTACAGTGTAATGCGGCATTACACAAAATTATGGGCAACGTCGCAGCAAGCTGTATCGTAGTACATAGTGTATACAATTCCGCGTGATGAATGGTCGGGTTGGCCACAGTTTGGCTTCGCCGAACCAGGGCGCAGGGCGAGCCGAGCTGCAACATTGTCGTCGAAAACAACATACTTCCATCGCACCACAGTAGCCGAAGAGTACGCCGATTTGATCCTTTTCTTTTGCGCCTGCGAACGTCTACACCTGCGAACGGAGAATCCATTTGCTACGATAAAGTTTCGCTTATCGAGATTGCGATTGAGCGAAAGCCCGGATGCCTTTACATTTTGAACAATCATCTGCTGTCCCTATTCGTGTCAAAAATGATGAGTCAGGCACAAGTAGAAGGTATGTTGAGGCAACAAGCAATTTGGCGACGAGATGTTGTCGATCGGAGTGCTATCATCGATTGAGCGTACATGTATCGCATCACCTGTAGCAAAAGCTCTACGCTGTGCGCTACTGCATTCTGTGTTGAAACATTCACGAGAGCGCATGTGTAGGGCGTTTACCAATGGGTACGCAGTATTGAGTGAGCGTCGTCTCTTCCACGGCGAGTCGACAGCGAAACACACGTGAAAAAGTTGTTGCTATCGCCAGAAGAGGAGAATGAAGCGCGATGCAGAGAGCGATCAGATCGTCTATTAGAACTACCTTTCACTCGTAAGATGTCAATTATGTGGATACCACCTCGGCCATCTACCATGACACGAACTTTCTCCAACCACTTTCTTCATTCTGCTGGATCGATACTCCAGACGTCACGAGGGATACTCTCGAAAGGCTACGTGATAATGACTGTTGACCAAGTTTGGGATTAGACCTTCGTGCGCCCTCTTACCCAGATGGCTGGGCTGCGCGACGCTTCGCGCTTCATCTGCTGCAGGGGACAGAGGACGCATAGGTACGAGGTTTGCTCCACTTAGGAGGTCGAAGCGTGCCATATTGACGCAATCCCTGGCCGCTTGCGTCGTGATCGACTTGATCTGCTTGTAACGGGGCACACCTTGTGTTGAAAAGACACAAGGCGAGGTGCACCCGACGTGACGTGCACGTGCGAGGAAGCGCAAACAAGTAGCGGAATCGAAGACTTTCGTCTAAGGAATAAAGTAGAACTGGTATTTAATACAGTTATGTTTTCCTTCCTAAAAGATCTTCTACTTGTTCCGACTATATTAAACTACCATCTCTTTATGTTGGACTCGTGCTCACCACTTATTGCGCGCATCTAGCAGCGATTGGTGGTTGATCTGGTTGATGTAACGTGTACATCAACCAAGTGGAGCACCCACGAATATTACCCTTGGGGGTCATATTTTGACAACGTCACCTCTTCGAGCGATGTTGATTTGAGTATTATCTAAAATAGATAATACCCAAAAATTGATACTTTCTATCAATTTTTATGAAACGGGCTCACCCCTTGACATTACCCATCCTTAACCATCAGTCACTATAAGAAATGATATGATTGGTTGTGACAGAGTGACTTCCTTTAGTCGCTCTAGATACGGGGAGCACTTGGTGGTCTTTCCCTTCTCATTCCCACTTCGCAGCCCATGACGAGCAAGGCAGCGACTAAATCAGCTGTCAAATGCGTGCAGCTGGAGAGCAAGACACTAAAGACTCGGCAGCAGGTGGTTATCCGTCTGCGGCTGCTGATGAGCAGCCTGCAGCACCCATAGTTGTAGTTGAACGTGGTCATTCACGGGCAGCCTCTTCTCCCGAAGCTTCGGTCGTGGGTGGTAGCCCCATGGACTATGATCCCGAAATAGAGGTGATCTATTCGGGCGATTCGAATTTTCCGTCCGACTCAAAGCCATCTGCAAATCCCGACGGTACGGCTGCAGACACTAAGACTGCTGCGCCTCGCGGCAGTCTCGATCCTGAATTGCGGCATGGGATGTTCGGTTCATCCGAGGAGTCCGGGAACTTTTCACCGGGCTCGAACTGATTGCGCTCGTATTCATACGATGCTAATGTTAACATGAGGACATACATCCTAATAACGATGTCGGTGACTCTTCGCGGAGTCATCGTAGCCACAGCCTCAGTCCACGAGGTATTGCGGCGATCGTGGTGCCGGTATTTTTTTGGTACCACGCAAGAAGAGCCAGGATCGTAACGCATTACGATCTGCTCTTGAGAACAAGCCATGGATGCCATCCGTGAGCGAGTTTAGAGAGTGGTATAGGTATACGACAGGAAGTTGTCGAATCCAACTCTTTGACTCGTCAAGGATCCATGGTCTTGACCCCAGTACGATAAATGATCGCACTGAGCATAAGTTATGCATTAATGTTTTTTTGACATCGATGGTTCCGCGGCATCATAAGAGAGACTAGCTCTCTTTTGTGTAGGCGTGGGATTCATTTATCGGCAATATTAAGAAAGTTGGCCATCGAGCTTGGCTGGACAAACTTGTTGTTGCTCGCAACAGGTTTGAACAGAAGTCGCCAACTGGTGCACAATTCAAATTGCACCGATTGTCTCTAGAGGCAGCTTAATTTTGCCTCTTGTGGGGAGAGAAGTGTCCGAGTTGTGTTAACAACTCAGTTAGTGCCCCTAGGGAGGCGTATCTTCCTAATCAACCCTACTGGAGGGCGTGCATCTCGTTCGAGATGCTTCAAGAGATTGAGAACTTACAATTCGTTTACGAACGTGGAGGGCGTTCGTTCGACGATGGCACTCCATCAAAGGGTGTGTCTCGTCGTAGTTCTCGACGAGACCGGGCACATCTAAAATCAGCAATGAGCCCCGCTCCCAGCTGTTCCAAGAGGGTGGGTACCCCGTCCAGTGGACGAGGTAACTTGTCCCTAATCTTGAACCGTCACGGTGGTTCAAGATACACTCTACTAGGAAGCGTTGACTACCGTGGGGGTCAACTAAGGGATGTGGAGGAGATTAAAATACTTCCTCTAGATCGTTCTGCTCACCATCTCGACCCGTACGAATTGGATCGCGCAATTGTTGAATTGCGAGAGGATTTAGAGCACGAGATGGACAGGTGTTACGCTCTGACCGACACGGTGCGGAAGCACCGCAAGGATCACGAGACCGAGAGTGCTGAGGACCGTGCAGGGCACGCGGTCGCGCAGCTTCAATTCAAACGCAATGTTCGCTCCCTCGTCGATGAGCTGGCGACAGCTCGCGGAGAGGCTCTTCTTTTCATTCATAGATCTCTTCGCTGCGCGTTCAGATTGAACGTCTGGAGCGCGAATGCAAGAAATTGATGGATGTTCTTGAAAGTAGGAGCTATCCTCATCAGCAGAAGAGGACTCGTATTGACAGTACGGGCGGATACGCCCCACGCAGAACGTAGGATGCGTGCGCATCCTACATGACAGCTATATCGTGTATGGGTTGCCTTGTCGGCGCAGCACACGAAAGGGACCGATATAATTGGGCTGTAGTTTACTGCGGCCCACGTTAGTCACTGCGTGTCTAGGTAGGTTTACCGTAGATAGTAGGACTAATTTTCCTTCAATAAATTTATGTACATTTGCTCTTCCATTCTTGTCAGCGTTCCGTTTCTGACGGTCCACCGCGTAAGCGATGAAACCTGTACGAAACGGACCACTGCTTCACGAGCCAGCAGGAATTCTTTAGGTGACAAGACATTGTTTCTTTAGTTCGCCTTGTGCGAACTACAAAAAGATTTCTTTCCTCTTTCTGTATATCGGCGAGGGTGTCGTAATACTCGCTGAAACAGTCATTGGTGAGGCTGAAAATACCAGCATCGTCATTATCGTCTGAGTCAATAATAGCGATATCGCTATTATAGAGGTGATCTTCTACATCTTCAATGTCGACCCTATCGACATCGGCGTCATACGTGACGACGTTAGCGTCGACACATGATAAGTAAGAGCCAGAACGGTTTTGCTCGAGCGAGTCACTCCCCTCCTTATCCAAGAGGCCCTTTTTAAAAGGGTGGGCAGACGTGGATAGCGTAATTCATTCACGAAAAACGGTTTGTGCTGAATTGAAGCATGCACCAAATTATTGATGGCGAATTTCATTAAAGGTATAAATTCGCTCCTTCTCGAAAACGAGTGGACATATCCTCGGAGGGTCATTTTGATGACACGATTTGCACGCTCTGTCTGACCATCTGTTTCGGGATGGTCAGATGTCGACATCTTAAATTGTGTTATGAGTGAACGGAACACGGATTGCCAACGTTCCGCCGGGAACCGAGGGTCACGTTCGGAAACGAACACGGGGTCATCCGTGAAGGCGAAAGACCGTGTCTATAAAGTCACGAGCACACCTCTGTGCCTTGATTGACTCGGGTACAGCAGAAAGATGTACCATCTTGCTGAACCGGCCCACAAACATAAGAATACCATCATTCGTGTGAGCTTATACGGGGAAACCGAAGACAAAATCCATGGAAATGGACTGCCAGCACTCTTCCGGGACCGGCAGAGGCTGTAAAGGTGCATGGCTTCACCCGTTGTCATCCCTCACGGGCGCGAATGTACTTGCGCACAAACTGATACTGGCGGGGCCAGTAAAAGGCACGACTTACTGTAAGGTAAGTCTTTTCCCTCTTAAGATGCCGCCAGTCAGGGAATCGTGACGCTCATACATGATGCGCAAGCGCATATCATTATGATTGGGAACGACAACACGAGACGTGTCGCCGACAACGGATGTGTAGTACAGCTCTCGTTGCGAGTAGTGTACCGCTTCGAGGAGGATCGGTAAAAAGCCGGTAAACCTATTAAATATTTATCGAGATGGGTTCATCAGATGATCCATTAAGCGCAGAAGATCGTGGTCTTCTGCGTATGCCTTTCTCACGTCGTCAAGCAGTGTTGGTGACGGGACACTGACTGATAAAGCTGTTACAGATTACTTTTTTACGGTGTTGCATTGCGCGCCCGGCTCGAAATCGGGTCGGCGCGATAGCGCAAGGGCGACGACATTGATTCGTCCTAATTTGTACTCCACGGAAAAGTTATAGTCCGCGAAAAAGACACCCACCTCGCCATTAGTTGCGAGAGGTGGGGACTGTTTACGGCCGTGCGTACTGACGCATGGTCCGTATAGACAACCAACGGTCTATCTATCAAGAGATAGACGTGTAGTTAGCCACTGCGTACTTCATGGCGTGAATTTATTTGTCATACACTGGTTAATTGCGATTGGCTGACTGCAGCTGACGCGATTGATAGCAGACGATGCACTCCGCGCCGTCTGTGCCGTGTTGCATCAATACACAGCCGATTGCAAAATTGCTGGCGTCACATACCACACGAAATGGTCTGTCATAATCACCAATCGACAAGATGGGCGGTTGCATCAAGCCTTTCTTGATACCTTTAGAGGAACGCTGACAGTAAGCGTCCTAGTACCACCTCAAATCTTTCTTGAGTAAACAAGAAAGATGTACCGTCATCTCGGCGTAGTTGCGCGAGCACTTGTGCAAGTACGCCGCTAGTACAAGGAACTTACGAAGTCCCTTGACATCGACTGGCACTGGCCAGTCGGTGATCGCCTTGATCTTCTCGGGATCAGGGCGTACGCCGTGTTTACCTACGATGCACCCAAGAAGTGGTATTTCGCTAGCCGCGAATACACACTTCTTGAGGTTTGCGTACAACTTATGCTTGCGCATAAGTTGAAGGACTTGACGAACGTGCGTTCTGTGAACTTCAACGTCCGTCTTCCCGTCCATAGCCCGGCTATGGACGAGCACATCGTCGAAGTAACTCGGTGTGAAGTCTCGCACCGGTCTCAACAGATTTGTGACACATCTGTTGAACGTTGCAGGGGCATTGCTCAGCCCCTGTGGCATCACTAGCCACTCCCACAGCATACCGTTGGGGTGATCACTGCTGTGTACAATATATCCCGTTCACGCATCAGGATCTGATAGAATCCATCCATCCGATCCATGGACGAAAAGATGGTACTTTTTGACATACCATCTATGATTACGTCCTTCAACGGTATCGGCATCTGCGCCGGTACCGTTGCAGCATTCAGCTTGTTGAATGCGTGCACTATCCGCTTGTTGAATGCGTGCACTATCCGCCATCCTCCCTGTGGCCTTTCGCACACAGAAGGTCGGAGAGCTGTGAGGGGATGTTGATTCCCTCACATGGCCCGCTGCTAAGCGATCGGCAAAGAACTTGTCGACCGCTAGTACTTGTTCACGAGGCAGTGGCCACTGCTTCATGACACAGTACTTCGAGCCCGGTTTGAGCTCGATCTCGTGTCGAGTGCCTTTGTCCTTAGGCAACTCGCAAGGCACGGATTCAGGGAATGCGTCCTTGCATTCGATCAAATCCTTATACAACTGATTTGTTTGAAGCGACTCACAAGATTGAGACATGTATCGCTCAATCCGAGTCTTCTTACCGAGAAGTAATTCGTCCATCGATGAGCTCCTGAGAACCCGTTTGTTTTCAGCAAATACTGTTGCCGACCGAATATCGGCCACATACGCATCTTCTGCGACGAGTATGCAGATCTGCTTGACTTTGCCACTGCGCAGATCACGCAAGAACCGTTTCGGTTCTAGCGTTGGCAATTGTATTATCTACATAGTGAGCTTCGGATGCACAATTGGATCGAGAGTATAGGCGCCTACGCTTGATCCGTCATTGACCAAGACGTTCAACGTCCTAATCACTTCTTAATGACTTGTTTCTTCAGGCTGCTGAGAGCTTTTTCGTTCCGATTGCTGAGAGCCTACTATCTTTTCCTCTCAATGTTTGTTTTGACGCAGTATTTGTTAACACAAATTCCGTAGCAACGGGTAGCGGCCGATTAAGTCCGTAGATTTCGTTGCTTACACATGTCAGAACTTGACGTCCCCCTCCCCTATTTTGTCTCGTCAAAGTAGTGAACAAGGACAATGTTCATAATTGAATCCCCGATGTAATACATCCTCCGATGAAACGTCAACATGCAACTCATTAGAAGCAGCAAAACAGTATCTCATAAAAGACGTCTATTAAAACCCTCCAATTCGTACTGCAAAAAACACACCAACTTACGGAAATCTCTGCAGAATTCACATAACTTCCTAAGATGATGACCTCTCGGCTGATCACCAGATTTGCTAGGTCCTCACGAACCTGCAATTTTAACACATCAGTTCGGGCGTCAGCATGACATAACATTCACCAAGCACGTGGCAGGACCACTCAAGAACCATTACCGCTCCCGCCCACTCTTATCTTTGCGCTTCTGCCAGTGTCATCCATCTTCCTTGTAGTCCGAGACCTCTAATATGTTATTAAACAGTAACGTGCCACCTTGGTCACGCAAAATAGGGCACCTTAAATTTTTGGCAGTCGATCTCCGATAAAGGTTAAATATCCTCAAACAGCTCTTCGTTTTCACTTAAGCAATGAGAGACGTACCTGGTGGTCGAAACTGCACCGAGCGGAGCGGCGGGACACTTTCCGTTTTGGAGTACAGAAAGAGGAACACCAGCTCGTGTTTAAACAGCCATCGCCGAATCGCTTCGTTTCGTATAAATGCTACGCGCGCTTGGTTCATTCGCCGTCTTGTATTCCTCTTATAGCTGGTGAAAAAAGTGTCCTATCCTGTGGATAGCAAAAAGTGTCCTATTCTACGAATTTTCGATAAAAAGTGTCCTATTCTATGTTATTTCTCTAAAACCAATGCCGCTTCATCGAAGAGTTCGCAATCTATGCATCGGTGCTATACGAGTTGCGAGAAGCGGATTTGTATGAGATCAGCCGCCTGAATAGTTTAATTGAAATATACCCGAGTTAAAAAAATCCGAGACCTCGGTATTGCCGATGGGTTCGCATGCGCTGCAGATCACGTGCTGATAATGAGGAAGAGGCCGATATTGAAGGCAGAACTCGCTGGAAACTTGCCTCGATCGCATTTAATATACTGTAAGTGAAGGTAGCCCGGACCTTGATTTTTAAACGCTTTCACCCGCGCGATCTCCAGTGATCTTAGTATATGCAAGCAGGTAGGCAGTCTCTGCAGATTTCTATCAAAATAACGATGGTGCATACTAGTCGGCGACATTTACAAGTCGCACGCTACAACAATCATGAGATTAAGTACGGTATAGCAAAGAAAGAAGTGTTGCCTCTCCTTCGAATCCTGAAAATATGCTACACTATTATCATTTTGTGGTAAAGCTATCACAAGATTTTACGGTTGATTTGGTCTCCGAAGCACACGGATCACCAGCTTCAGTTACGTCTAAAACGGCTCCGATTAGAGAATACGATCCAGGACGGATAATTCACGATCGTGTACCCAAATTCTTCAGATCGCGAGATCGTTGATGCTAAGGACGGAATATGTATTTAACACCAAAATTAAGACTTAATGTATACCATGTCTTATATAATTTATATCCGACCTTTGCTCTGGTGTTAGCATTGCATTAGTCTAAAATTGTCCAGATGCGTATTATAATACCCTTTACAATCGCGCTCAACAATTTCTAGGATGCACCTCCGTCTCGGAAAAACCTCATTCATATCCAGACGATGTTTAAAAGTCAATAATTACTTTAATTGGTGATCTATGATATTCGCCTATGGCAGATAACCACGGTAATTGACAAATTGGATTGTTATTATTTTCCTAAAATCGCGGTATTTCATTAAATTGTGCCTTCATCATAGTTCCGGCCACTACTTATGTGTGGAGGTGATCGGAAAATTCTCAGCGACATATAGAACTTTCTTACCATATCAAGTATTTAGATGTGCAACGGGGGAACCACGCATGAACATTTAACACGACCAAAGCGTCCAACGACCTGTTTGACAATGTACTGTCGAAATGAAGCGGCTAATTAAAATCATTATATATTTTCGTTGCCAACTTAAAGGCGAGCGGATGCATCAATTTGTTTGTAAAGATCTGTAATCATCAAGTATGTAGAATTCGCAGTCTTTGAAGCGATCGATCCTTTGCTCGACCAAATCTATACGATAGTTCGTGTCACAGATATCAGATGAACATTGCTGATCGCATGTGCTTCCAACTTATAGAATAGAACGTGTTTTGAACCCACAAAAGAGGCACTCAACGTCAATCGTATGATCTGTCCTCGTTTGTCGTAACATATTCGCCTTGCGTTTTCAGGCTTTATACCACACGAAGTAGTAAATATACTTAAGAAGCAGAAATTGCTTTATATTTCTATCTGCGCGTTCAGGACTAGATATGATGTACTATGTGAAAGTGTAGTTCTTGTGTTACTCTTTGATTCTTATTCTGCCTTATCATTCTGTCTGAGATGTCGTTATTAACAAACAATTCACTATCTCGATAATAAGTAAAGATAAACCACTGGAATTTGTCCTTGGCTGCCGTGTACTGCAGATCCCTTCACCATATTCATCGGCAAAAGAATCGTCACTCAAGCTTTTTTCTTCTTCCCTAATTTTTCTGTTATTAGCATCATTAATTTTTTCAAGCTGGAGATTGGGTCATTTACCTAGGAAGAGATATAAATTAATACAAAATCGTTTTGAGTTGTCGGTAAATGCTATTATCCAAACAATAAATTTGATAAACGAATGACGTAATTCATTTATAGAAGGGTTGAGTGCATTAAGGATGCATGCAATAACTGTCTTGGCATATTCCGAGATTGTAACATACGAAGTACATCCCGCTTATCACTCGACGCATCAGTAAGTAATCTCGATGAGATCAAAAGGTGCGCGTTCCATCTACAACTACATCCAAAAAATCTACTGATACACGGCTGCAAGAGTTTAAATTTGCAGATATTGATTATTTATTTTATATACTATTACTCGCACGAGATTTTTTATTGCAGGGTAAGCTCTTCTCGCATCATCTATAAAAGTTTAGTCAAGGTATGCTTGTGTGATGTACGGAATTTCCAAACGTAATATTCCCTAAAATTTTGACCTGATTATATGGTATGGAGAATCAGAAGAGAGAAGACGGAGCACATCGATGTCGACGAATAAAGTCTCTATGTGTGAGGACTCGACGAGGTAAGACACGGCGAGTTAAGGTACGACGAGACAAGGATTGACCAGGTAACACTCGAAGACTCAAGACTAAGAAAGGTACAGCTCGACGAGGTAACACTCGACAAGCCAAAACTCGACATGCCAAGACTCGACGAATCAAGCCACGATGAGAGAACAAGATGACGAAGCGTCCTTCCATTGGGTATTAGCATTGGACGACTGGGGGATGAATGAGAATCACTCAAGAGTACTTTTGCAATCAGGAAGAGACAGGAGATAATCAATACATGCATAATTTATCATGTCGAAGGCATGTGTACAAAATTGAGGTAAGTCCCTGTGTGGGCTGAGTCATGCCTGATGTCAAGTCTCTAGGAGAATAGCTTGTATAGGTCTCGATTTGAGGAAGAGACAATAGTTAATTCGGCCCGGAGTGGGTATTACTCGCTTTCATCGATAGACAAGTCTTGTCGCACGGCGAGCTGATTACCCAATAAACGGTACCGTTTCAAAACTCTTTGAACGGGGAGCCGGTTACCCAGTAGACAACACCGTTTCAAGACTCGTCGAACTGCGAGCCTGTTACATAGTAGACGGAACTGTACAAAGACTCGTCGAGAGACGAGCCGGTGGGTCTCGAACTAAGGACACCGCAAGATTTCCATTTGGGCGTATACTGCGCCCGGTGGCCTGTAAAAGCGTGAAAACGCCGACGTCTACCCATTGTTACGAGTTCACAGGATTCGAGGAACGGGAACTGATGAGGTCAGGCAGACTTCTATAAAGGAGTGTGAGAGATCGAAGGTATTTAGCTAGGCGAGAGCCACGAATGAATCTAAAGGAGCGAACCGCGAGGGGGGTTGACCCGACGTACTAGCCCAACTGCGCCAACTAGCTCGGCAAATGTTGTGTTGTTACGTTGAGAATGTATTACCACAGATCTGACTAACTACTATACCACACTTGACCTCTTTGTTTACCAATAGGTATCCCAACGTTCATTTCTACGACCAACGCGAAATTTCCCTAGCGACGCCAAAACGTCGTTTTGGGCTGTATTGCGCAAAAAGGTTGTTCCGCGAATATGATATGCATACTCTCATCCTTTGCATGAGAAGGGACGTTATAAGTTCTTGACTAATTGCAAGTGCGTTAAGTAGATATTAGAGAAACAGTATCTTAGAGTATAGACCCATAATTGTTTCCAGTAAATACTCTGTAAAAAACGAATTTGATGGTAAATCTGTAGGTTCACTTAGAGTATCACAGCCAACCCAATTGATGTCAGCGCCTTAATCTGCGACGACCGATTATGTCGCATGATCGCGCTGTCAATTGCACAATATTCAGCCTTCCAGATCGCACGTAATGGTCGGTCTGAGTTTAAAACCCGATAATCTTTATCAATTGAAGATGTAATTGATGTGCTTAAGCGAGCGCTATTAATTAGTACTATATGAGCTATGTGCATTCTTATATTGCAAGCGCAAAAGATGTGAAGACGATTGTCGCAGTTGAATTTATAATCATGCAAATACGCCGCTTACTCCACAAATTTATGCATGTTCTCTATAACGCGTTTTCAGGTCTGTGGTATCCATGCTCTTTTTGAATTAGTGCCATGCAATTAGTGCCATGCTCTTATTGAATTAGTGCTTACGCCGTGTATTAACAATGCTCCAAAGATAGGAAATCAGCAGTTTCGTGTATATGGTCACTTAAATTGACTTCTAACTCAACATTGTCAATATTGTGAGAGTCAGTCGAATATACAGTCTACATGCCTTAATTTCCAACATATACGTCTTTGCTGGATGTGGATGAATACGCTGCCGCAACTACTCAGCGGAAATCGTTCAGAATTTAACAGACGCGATACGCATGTTTTGATTGTTTTTGGGGCAAGGTTTAGCACTTTCGGCATTATATTTACTGCTAGGTCAGAACATGGGAAGTCTCACTGCCGTGCAATGGATCCCCCGCTCACGCATATGTATCTTATAGAAGCCATCAGCCAGATCCTTGACCAAAAAGACGTTACTCTCTGACGACATTTATTAGTATGCCCTTACTCAATATCGGCGCACGAGATGGTAACGATGATATTACATATGTTTAATACGTGCGGTATCCGCCATTCATCTGGCACATTTATTCGTCCGGCAGGTCAGTCATTATATACAATATCTGTTTACAATTCAAGGCAGGCTGCTTGTAGATTGGTGAAGTATTTTTCGATTGCATTTAGATGTCCAGGAAACAGTGAAAACTGCTTCTTTACAATACACGTCTAGTTTGAGGTTTAGGTCGATATTGATAGTGTCCTTATTCTAATGCCTCGTAAACGGTATGGATACAGTTAGTACACGTTGATGATCGATTAAATTACCACAAGAAACAAAAACAGAAGCGACTACCACTACGAACACAAGTACATTTTTTATAATAAACGCATCCTCATTGAGACGGTTTTACGCGACCAACATTATATCACAAACCCGTATTTTATCAGTAAATATAATTTTAACATTAATTTCTGGTTAACTCGCCCTCTGCATTGAACTCGCAGACCCGCTGTACGTTATTATTACACATTTTTCACAGTAAATATTCAGACTTGGGCATTGAGTTATAAATTGTATTAGCTTTGGATTCTAAACTAGAACTTTTCAGCGCCTACGGTTGATTCGTCAGCCATTATGACGCTTAAACCTCGCTGTCTCCATCAACATTTTCCCCAATATAGTCGACGAATATTTTCCATTCGTATCTTCAATTCGTGTTTATCCAGTAACGGCTGGATTATCTATGATCAACTCATTAAAATAGTTATGATTGTTTGTTGCCCTATCTAATAAATTGTTTTTAGTTGAATGCTTGATAAAAGCATTAAGTAAAAAAATATCTCAAGCCTGGTGATCTCTATATGCTCGAGCGGAAATTTAACGTTTGTGAAATACACAGATCGGCAGACCGCACCATAGTGTGTGTCTGGTCGCCGCAATGTGTTTTTTCAAAATTGTGCAATTTCCATCCACAAGTGAGCGTATCACTCATTTCTAGTACATTCGCGCAATGGTGGATGTTGCATTATGACCATCGATTTGACAGTAGAAAAACTAAGTGGTGGTGGTGGCAGGCGACTATACGGGTAGTGTTGTTTGTCCATGTGCTCACGAATGGTAGATGTAAAACTGAAAATATATTAGACAACTTACAATGCAAACTTGAATCCGTACGATACCTATAACTCTTTTGTGCTTTTTCCGTCAGTCGCCTCTTGCCATCAGTCGCTCGCCTCTTGCCATCAGTCGCTCGCCTCTTGCCATCAGTCGCTCGCCTCTTGTTATCAGTCGCATCTCTCTCCAAAAGTCGCTGCGTTTCAACACCCCTTCCCGGGATGTCCTCACATCAGAGACATTAATTGACGCAGTTCACGTACTCTCGGGGCAGAAAATGTCTTGGTGAGCACGTCAGCCCGCATCATCTTCGACTCGCAGTAGACCACCTTGAGCACTCCCTTTTTGCTGTAATCCTTAACAAACTTGTGTCGGACGTCGATGTGTTTCGCTCTTCCCAAGCTATCCTCGCCAGTAATTTGTTTAATAGCCGCTTGATTGTCGACATGCAGCATCATTGGGGCTGTCACTTTGATTCCATTTCATCAAGGAGGTCACGCATTCCCAAGAACTCGCTTACAACCAGCGAACCTGCAACAAAATCTGCTTCCATAGTAGATAGAGCCACGCTTGCTTGCTTTTTGCAGACCCAACCCACGGTCATCTTGTTCACACACAGCACGCCACCACTGACAGATTTGCGATCCTCACGATCCGCCGCATAATCAGCGTCACTATAGCCTTCGAGTTGCACACGTCCATCCGTGGTTTTGTCTTCATCGTCCTTCATCCGAAAAGATAATAATATCGTCCCTTTCAGATATTTAGCAATCCGTTTAGCCCATCGCCAATCGCACTCACGCGGTGCATGCGAGCGTCGGCTAGCTCGTTTTACGGCAAATGCGATGTCAGGTCTTGTACAACGAGCGATCCAAAGTAGACTTCCAATCAGCGAATGAAACGTGGCAATTGTCGGTTGCTTTGCTGGTCCACCGCTCCCTCCATGTAGTAAATCGCTTTCACCTTCACCGTCTTGGTCTTCTCCAGTAGGGGTTCGAGTTGGGTTTGCCAGATCAAGTCCAGTTATGGCAAGTAGCTCTCGAATGCACTGTTTTTGCTCACGTGCATACCCATTCTTGTCGTCGTACGTTACTCCCATGCCAAGAAACTTCGTCACTATCCGAAGGTCTTTCACTTCTAGCACGTGTATGTCTTGATAGAACTGGTCAACAAATGTCGTATTTGTTCCAGTCACCAAAAGATCGTCTACATACACACCGACGATCGTAGTTCCAGAGTGATTCCTGAAGAAGTACAGGCAACTGTCGGTGTAAGATTGCACACAGCCCAGCTCGACGTGTGCCTTGTGCAGGAGCTCAGCCCATAGTCTTACAGCCTGCTTTAGGCCATAAAGACTTTTCTTCAATCGCAAAGCAACTTGGCATCTTTCACCTTGATCAGCTACCTTGACCTTACTTCCATCCATAATAATTCCTTGAGGAAGATGCAGGTAGATCTCCAGGTCGTCCTCCTTCTCCGCCTTCACGTATGCGTGGGCGACATCACCGTGTCGCGAAGGAACGCGCCACACCCTTGCAAGTGCAAGTACAACTTTGGCCGTTGTCATATTCAGTACTGCACTAAATGTCAAGGTATAGTCAACGCCATGCGATTGCTCATTCTTGCAGGCCACCAACCTCGCCTTGTACCGCTCCAGCGTACCGTCAGCATGTCGTTTGGTTTTATATACCCATTTCGAGTGCAACATCTTTTGCATATAAGGTCTCAGTACGACTTCCCAAGTGCCGTTTGCCTCGAGCGACTCGATCTCGTCCGTCATTGCTTGCTGCCAATCAGCCGAGCGCGGTGACTGCATCGCTTCACGGAAGTTCTTAGGGTCTGTCGTCACGGCAATCATGGCAACAGGTACATGCTTTGTACCCATGTGTCTTGTGGTAATTCGTCTGACCGGTGGCTTGTCTAATTGAACTTCCTCAGCGTCTTCCACAGTAGTGTCCACGCGACAAGACTTATCTTTGGATCCCTTGTCTCGACTACCGCGCTTCCTTTTTTCTTTCACACAGCTCTGCGGCTTTTTCCGATCAGCGGTGTTGCAGTCATTAGACGCGTTAAAGGTCAACTGCCCCTTCCATTTGCCAACTTTCTCGTGTTCCGGCATAAAATTCTCGAGTGTCGGGTCCTCACGTCGAAGTTGCTCCTGAAGGTGACGATTTCCATCTTCATCCAGCGTTTTAACATTCTTGACGTGTTGTGTCGTCACAAGCACTCGCTCGCGCGGTATGTAGACCTTGTAACCCTTCGTTTCGTCATGCTTACCAACAATTATACCGATATCAGCCCGAGGCTTCCATGCTCTCTTTCCAGGGTTGCGGTAAATGGTGCAGGGGCTCCCAAATACAACGATGTCAGATATACTGGGGATCTCTCCAGTCAACATCTCCAGTGGCGACATACACTTTGGGTTTGCACTGCTGGGACTGCGATTGAGAACATACGTGGCATATTGAACCGCGTCTCCCCAGAAATATAAGGGTAGACCACTCGCAAAAATCATGCACCTCGCCATGTTGAGCACTGTGCGATGCATTCGCTCTGATTTCCCGTTTGAAGCTTGATTATTGGCTTCACTGACTTGGCGTCTCACTCCCGTAGACTTGCAGAACAAGTCAACACACTTGTAATACCTCCTCCATCAGTGCGTAATACGTGCACCTTGCAATTGAACATTCTCTCGAAGTAAACGAGAAAGTGCTCAAACATCTTTGCAGCCTGATCCTTGGTCTTGGCCACGAAAACTCGACAGTAATTCGATGCGTGATCGATAAAATTTACCATATATCGGTTCTTGTTTCTGTCGATGGGCGTCATTGGCCCCTTGAGAGCTCTGCAAATAACCCCTCCGATGCGATCTATTGGAGAGTTATTGCCGGTGTCTTTCTTTGACTGGCCGTTCTTTCCTTGCTTCCCTTGTGCACAAGTAAGGCAGTTTGGGCGAATTCGGTTGGTTAGGCTGATTCGTGATGAAGACGCGTCGGCCATCTTCTCGACGGTATCGAAAGAGAGGTGTCCCAATCGCTTGTCCAGTTCAAATAACGTACACTAAATCTTGCCATCATTCTTGGTCTCTTGGTCGTTTGTACGCATAACTGCATACACCGCATCACGTCTAACCGCGGACGTAGAAGGCGCCTCCACGTCTATTGTTAGGACATTGTTTTCTTTTATGACCTCGAACACGTGCGCACCATCACTTGTACGCTTGAGATATCACTGTCCATCCGTGTACGACAGCACCACGCCCTTTTTTTCCAGCTCGCTGTATGACAGTAAGTTGTGCGCCAAAAATTCGGCATAGTACACATTACTGACTGTGACTGATCGTTGCTCACCATCGACGTGCACCAGCATGTTTACACTGCCAACCTTGCTGACCTTGATCGTCTGACCGTCGGCTACCTCGCATGAGTCGTCACAATCCTTTGCATCCACAAACAATTCTGGGTCCTTTATCAGGTGACGGCTTGCACCGCTGTCCAGAACCCAGGTATACTTAGAGGTGTCGTTGCCTTTCGCTACGCTTAATGCGAACGCTGCGTGCGACGTGTCAGCGCTCTTCTTGCAGTCTCGCTTGATGTGACCAATCTCGTTGCATTGGCAACATCGCTTTCAATTCTTTGGCGGCACCACGTTTGCTATGGTCCTGACTCCACCACGACCGTACCCTCGGCCGTTTGAAGGATTCTTCGCTCCACTGTCCACATTCGCATACTGTTCCAAAGTGCTCGCAAAGTCCGCTAGCTCCCAAGCCTGTCTTAAGTGATCTTCACGACGCCTACCCAGACGAGTATACATCGCACGTCTCGTTTCCGGTGTCGCACCCTCGCAGATATACTAAAGAACGAACCGATCGGGGCAGTTCGCTGCTCCCGCTACCGCGATCAAGTATTGATACTGATCAATCCACGTCATGTTGCTCGTCTTTCTCGCTTGCATCAATCTCGTTGCTTGGTCAACCGTTATTTCTTTTTCGTACACTTCAAGCATCTTGTTCATCAAGTGCTCCACTGTACACACTTCTGTCGCCCAACCAGCCTTCATTTTGTCGAAATATTTTCTGGCTTGGCCATCCACGTACCGGTTGAATGTTCTCAGCTTGAATTCTTCTGGCCAATCACCCCCACTGACAAGCTGTGCCACAACGAGCTCATCTAGAAACTGCAGACCCCAGTCCTTAAATCCAGATCCTAGCCCTGGGTATTCTTCCTTGCCCGTGAAACGTTCAATCGGTAAATTCATGTCCTTAACGCTTGGGATCTTGTATCCATAGTTTTGTGGTGGTCGAAATTCTCTTCCAGCCGCCGGATCCTGCATTGGTGGAAAGAACTGCTTTGGGGCTCATTTCTGCTGCGGCGGTGTCATGAATGGTGGTGCGGGGTTTGCTGGTGCAATCCCAATCGCTTCTTCAACTAAGCCCGCTCTTGCTCTACCATTCTTCGCCGCCAAGAACTGGCTGAATATGTTGTGAAAAGTATATCAGTGTGGTAAGAAGACTTTCCCGACGGTTGAGTTGAAGGGTGAGTACCCTTCGCGTACTACAGAAGGATTCGATGGATGACTTCGGCAGAGAGTGAAGTCCTAGTATGGGAAGAAGGTGTTGATGTAAACACACAGTGAAGTCCCTGTATGGGAAGGAGGTGTTGATGTAAACATACTGTGAAGTCCCAGAGGGAGGTTGCTGCAGTTAGTACTCTGGGAGACGACACCATATACATGTAGTAGGAAGGTAGTAGTTTCATATAAAGATAATGAACGTTCAGTTCCAAAAACTACGTTAAGGGCGGAAGCGGGTTCTCAACACAACAGGGTTATGAGCCCAAGTACTATCCACTGCGAGCACGCTTCGGGCGTGAGCTCCAATACGACGGATATGAAGCTCTACACCAAGGATGGTATCCCAGTGAACTGGAATGGAAAGTTCTGGCACACGTACTTCGAAATGATGAAGATGACGTTCAAGTGAAGGATGATAACAGCAAGATTAAGATCTCGCAAGGCATATATGCTAGGAAGATATTGGACAAGTTTGGGTTTAACAATGCACACGCAGTTGGCAATCCGCTCGAGACCCGACAAAAGCTATTAGCGGCAACAATGGATGACAAGACAGAAATGGACAAAAGTTTTGATTATCGCGGGGCCTTGGGTATGCTGATGTACCTTGCGACATGCACCCGACCTGATCTTGCGTATACTGTGGGTCAGTTAAGCCGATTTGTTGCTCAGCCATCAAAGCAACATGTTGGTTGTCTCAAGCGCGTGCTTCGGTATTTAGCTGGTACAGTTGATCATGGTATCGAATACAAGCGTGACGCTCACATCGATCCACCGCAGATCAACATCCAAGGGTATTGCGACAGCGATTGGGCCTCGGATACTGAAGACCGAAAGAGTACTGGTGGATTTGTTTTTACGCTGGCAGGAGGTGCAATTGCTTGGTCAAGCAAGAAACAGCCTATCGTAGCACTTTCCACAGCTGAAGCCGAATATGTTGCCGCCTGTGAAGCATTTATGGAAGCAGTCAGCGAGCGAAATGTGATCAGTGAGGTCTTACCGACAATAAACATGGAGGTCAGAATTGGAATCGATTGTTAAAGTGCTTACGTATTGGCCGTGAACTCAACCTACTCAAAGCGCACAAGACACATCGAATTGCGGTGGCATTTCGTCCGAGAGCAAGTCAAGCTGAAAACGGTATTGTTTGAAAAGGTGCCCGGTGAGTCGAATCCAGCAGATGCATTTACAAAGGCACTCGACAAACGCCGACTTGCGCGTCTATCCTACTCGATCGGTGTGCGAGGCTAGCCTCGAGGGGGGGCGTGTTGTGAAAAGCATATCAGTGTGGTACGAAGACTTTCCCGACGTTTGAGTTGAAGGGTGAGTACCCTTCGCGTACTACAGAAGGATTCGATGGATGACTTCGGCAGAGAGTGAAGTCCTAGTATGGGAAGAAGGTGTTGATGTAAACACACAGTGAAGTCCCTGTATGTGAAGGAGGTGTTGATGTAAACATACTGTGAAGTCCCAGAGGGAGGTTGCTGCAGTTAGTACTCTAGGAGACGACACCATATACATGTAGTGGGAAGGTAGTAGTTTCATATAAAGATAATGAACGTTCAGTTCCAAAAACTACGTTAAGGGCGGGAGCGGGTTCTCAACACAACAGAATACGCTTCCTGCGCTTGCCATGTGGACGTTGGACGCGGCGATAGGATGCTTGGTCCGATCTTTTCGTTCCCGCGCCAGATCGCGTATCAAGCTTTCTACGAGTCCTTCCAATCTGTCCATCAGGTCGCTCTTATGTTCAGAGGCCCCACTCTCACTCTTTCAAGATGACACCGCGTCGTCACTCGCTCCTGCGCTGACTCGGGTTATGGTCGGGTCTGCAGCATTGGTAGCGGCGTTGGCAGCGTGAGTGGCCTGTGGGTCCTTTGGGCTAATAACCTGTTGTTTGTCCATGTGCTCACGAAATGGTAGATGTAGAACTGAAAAATATATTAGACGACTTACAATGCAAACTTGGATCCGTACGTTACCTAGAACTCTCTTGTGCTCTTTCCATCAGTCGCCTCTTGCCATCAGTCGCTCGCCTCTTGACTTCAGTCGCTCGCCTCTTGCCATCAGTCGCATCTCTCTCCAAAAGTTGCTGCGTTTCAACAGGTAGATGATGCCAGCTGTTTCATGGCCCGTAACTCCTGAGTTATGAAATCGAATAATGTCGTCAAATCAGTCATCCGGGTTTAACACGATGAAATCGCCTTGTGATATGCATCATACAACGCATAGTGGATTCCCGCTACTCGCTTCTACGATGAAACGGAAATCTCCTAAGCAGGGCGTATATTCGTCTGTGCTGAAGAGACCTCGCGCTTGTCGAAATTAAGTAGACCATTATCGTGCAGCTGGCGTCGAAATAAGTAGTCCGACGCCGTGGGTTCGACTGCGGCACAACGTGGTATGCCTTTCGTTTTCAAGAATTAGAAAGTGGTGAGGACCACATTATCGAGAGAGGCTATAACACACCGTTAATTTGTGCTGGAAGCAACCTTTTTCGAAGCAGCCTGAGGGCCCCTTTATATTGCAAAAGTAGTAGGGCGCTTCGCTCCTACTTACCCTGACTAGGTTTTATGATGCACAAAGCTAAAGACCTTGCAACAAATTTGGCTATGCGTCCTTTGGAACGGGGTGAGCCTGCTTGCTACGCACTGTTTTCAATGCGTAGCCCCCAGTGACCTGTTACATTCTTGGCCCTTCTTTTTGGCGGACGGCAGATCAGTCCGCTCCGTGTTACAAAGCAGTGAACAACTAAGCTCGTAATCACCGTGTATTACATTCGGAACTCGTAGCGTATTGCGATCACTTGTATTCATGAGAGCGAGGTGAAGGGCCTTCAAAGTATCAGTGCATGATGGACTCTGGACCCCGCTTATAGGGCTGGTTGGTAAACGATGAATAACCTAAAATACGAAAGAATGCTATAGGCTAATTTGCTCCTGACACTCTGTGGCCATAGAGTGACCAAGAGACTTTATCTCGCGCAGAACAGGAAGGACTTGACAATAAAGTCATTACGACTCGTGATAAGCACGCCAACCTTTTTTCAATAATGGGAGTACAATGATACAGCTTACGAGGTATAGCTACACATGGTCGTGAGCGTATATCTCACACAGATTCTGCTTAACGACGGCACCTTCTCGGACGAGTACAAGTATCTCTGCGCACCGGCCCAACTTTAAAATGCGTTTGACCTTTGCGACTTCATTCATAGCAAATCACACACTGCATTGATGTCGGGCTCTGTATTTCTGCAAGCTTTTTTTGCGGACTCACTAACGCTTGTGGTATCCAAATAGTCGTCTTGCTTCAGCCGAGTTTTTGCTTTATGTTCAAAGGGTCGATGTGAAGAATAGAGACTAGAGACACTTGTCACAAAACACCGACAAAAGTTCAAATGCAATGCTTTGCAGTTCGTAGCGATCGCCCAATACCGAGCAGGTAACAGCACCAGTGTCCTCGAGTGCAGACAGCTCACAGCAGACAAGCACACGGACGAGCAGTCACTCCGCGAGTAAGTCCTCCCTGCCAACTTGCGTCAAATGTGGCGTGTAATAGACGGGTGGACTGGAGAGCCCCAAATGTGCCAAACAAAAACTTTGTGCAATGAGGATCCGGACATTCGTCGATATTGGCAGGCGCTGCGCGATGTTCGACGTGCGGACAGTTGGCGCAAAGCCGTAAAGCGCGACGTAAAAGCTCAGGAATAGACACGAGACAATATTGGCCAGAGATGAGCCCGTGGTCATCCCTGAAAAGCACTGCGATTGATACGTCTACGTTGGCCTCTACTGGGCTATACAAACGATTTGTACGTTAGTCACACGACCCCTTTCTTCGTCGATGGTGGTGTCGCTTTCCCTTCGTTCGCAGGTCGTCAAGTTGGAGCCTATGTATCTGAGTAAAATCTCGCCTTTTGTCAAAGTACATATCCGAGCCGCTCAAGCTGTGAGCATTCAGGTAAACGGACGTGATATTTTGCTTAAAAAGGTGCACCACTGTATTCCTACCCGAATTCTCACCTCATCGCCACCTTCTTACGAAAACGAATTCTTCTGTCGGTCTGTCTGCGGCATACAAATTGACAGATAAGGCGACACAAAAACTGGCACAATTTTCGCGACACACATGACTTACGACGACCAGACGCCTTCGAGTCCGTCGCTCGCTGCCTCGAAAAAGCGCCGCCGGCGGTCGTCTTCCTACGGCGACGTACCTTCGTACGACCACTCGCTATGTGCTGTGCCCGCGATGGTGCGGAGAAAGACGAGCGACGCGCGCGTGACGGGACAGAACGACGGGGGAGGGGCGTCAACTGAGCTCCACAAGTCCGTCTTGGCGTCGCAACGTCGTACTTTAGCGGAGATGGATACGTTTGTCCAGGGCTGTCACTTGTGGCAGGAGAAATTAGGGCGTTGGACGCACGAGTTGGCCGCGAGAGCACAAGTTGTCGAGACGTTAGAAGTGGCAAAAGTCGTGCAGGACCTCGTGACGAGTGTAGAGACACAGACGGTGCAGACGGAGTTGTGGACGAAGCAGGTGGAGCTGCAGTGGGCACGTTGGACGCTGAAAGACACGGAGAGGTACGTGACAGAGCTGCTGGAAGACACACGAGGGACGGAAGAGTTTCGAGCGATAGAGAAGCAATTGCAGGACGACCGAGTGGTGGAGCTCGAGATGCAGTTGGCTCAGAAACGAGCTGTAGAGCAGGAGAAAGCCACGGAGCTGTCGTTACTGAGAGCAGGCGAAGAACAGCTGATGCACGCGCGTGGTCTGGCGCTGCACGAGGAGTTTGAAACGTTGTCAGCGGAGAAAACTGCGATACAAGCTGATGTGAAGCGATGGACAGAGAAGATAAAGCACCAGGAACGCGAACTAGCATGTGTAGACGAAGAGCGTCGAAACGTGGAGGAACAGAAGCGGAAGCTGGTGGAAGAAGTGTGTCAGGTGCGTGAGCAGCAGCAAGCGAGAGAGTCGCAGGTTACAAAGCAGAACATAGAGAAGGCGAACGAAAACGAAAAATTACAGGCCAAGTTGATGGCGGCTGAAACCAGGGAAGTGGCGATGGCGGCGATGCTAAAAGCCGCAGAAAAAGCGATGGAGATACACAAGCAGCGCAAAGAAGAGCTCGAGATCCTGTACACTAAGTTCAGCTCCGCTATGGACGCCGTGTCTGACAAAACAATGCGGCTAGAGGAACTGGAACAGGCGCTGAAAGACTTGCAGAAGGTTGTGCGTCGAAATGAAGACCTCGAGAAGCAGGTCGCTCAGCTGCAGCAGGAAAATTCAGATCTGTCAGCTGCCGCACATCGTTTCGAAAATGACATGAAGGAGAAAACGATTGCGGTGCAAAAGCGACTTGATGAGGTGAAAAAGTCAGAAAATCAACAGAAGGAGCGTGCAAGTCGATTGGAGGCCGAGGTTGCAGAGCTGAGGGTGCAGAATGAGGCTCTGAGAAAAGAAAACGTCAAGCATACGTACGAAGGTGTTGGACAACCGCCTGAGGAACGCAGCGAGCCGAGCACGGACGTTGCGGACGACCTGGTGGTCCAAGTTGCTGAGAAGGAAGCGCTGCAGATGTTCGTGCATCGCTACTATACTGCTGCAGAAGAGAAATGCACGAGCTTGCTTAGGAGGGTCAGCGATTTGGAGTTGGAGTTGGAGAAATCGCAGCAAAGCCAGACACAGACCGAATAGTCGTGCAGTGATTTGCGTATGTGTGGGCTCATGGAGATCCATGACGACATATGTGCCTAACGTCGCAGCCACGCCGAAAGATTGTACATGACGCAGGACGAGCTGTGTTGCTCTCAGATACACTCGCTCGCACGGCAAAAGTCTGAGCGTCAAAAACAAAGGTAGCTCTGAATACGGTCAGAGCATTGCCACACTTAGCCATAGCTGGGAAAGTTGGAACGGACATGGACTCAGGCATGACAGCGTCTTGGCTATAATATTGGGGAGGGATATATGAGTTGAAGTGATGGCGCGTAACGACAAACTCTGATACCTGCTGTGGTCGAAGTTTACATAGTACGACCGACGGAATTGATCCTCGCACGTCCGGTCAGATACCAATGGCGTGCAGTGAAGGATTTGCCTATCGTCGGGCAAGAACTCTTGATCAAGTGGTGAGCGCTTTGTCGTGCAGATGGTCACGTGTCGGTAACGGCAACAAGACGTACAGCGGATTGGTGCGACTTGCAAACATCTGACTTTGCTGCAGCAAAAAGCGTATCACTGCGCTTGTGTGTTCTGCAAAATGAAATTGAGGCCGTGAAAGTTTGTGAAAGAAGTGAGCGGCGAGCTTATCGAACTATCATGCTCGAGTTTAAATACTGTTTGACGCCAGTCATGCTGCTGGAAGCGCATATTGGAAAGCGTGGTAGTTTTCGTTGGGGAGCGATCGCGGCACGAAAAGGACGTGACTGAGGTCGCAGTTACCTCGTGCTCGTGGAGTCAACGTGGACAAGCACGTCGCACGACTGGTAGTCATCCCATTCGAATGATGTAGCTCGTCGCTCGGTATCTTTTGTCGCTAACGATATACGACAAGGCATCGTCATTTACTTGCGGTACCTTCGTGTAAGGCTAATGCACTGCTCCGCTAGACTAACTGGCCGACTTCGATGCCCTTCGACCACTTTATGCGTGTCAAGCTACACATCGAATCCTCTCCTATGACTCGGATGTGTATCTGACTTGAAAGACGTCCCATTGACAGAGCTCTCTTTACAGGGTGTCTAGAAAGCTTCTCAAAGCGGCAGCCTATAAGCTACCCGCAAATGTCCTTGTCAACCTTTGCGCTCTGTCAGGCATGGCAATGTACAACAAGATGCATCTTAGCTTTGATCAGATTCATGCACAGCTAGCACAAATGAAAAGCATGTCACGCAGTTGGCTAAAGGTGCTTCGAACGAATGGCGATAGCAAAAACAATTTGATGTCAAGACGTTTGTCGTCACCTTCGTCATTTTTACGGATCTAGTAGCCACATTCTCCTTTTCTAGCTACGACAGACTTGCAGCTGGGTGTCGGATCATCGTCTCTTCGATCGTCGACGGTAGTAGTGATCGTGCAGGGTGTGATTGCAATGATATCTGCTGGGCCAACGAACCTCTCGTTGCGGTACACACCTTAGCGATCATGTCGTAGCCATCGACGCGTTTACTTATCACACAAAACTCGGCGCCAAACGACAGACGCAAAGGTATGTATACGCACTGTAGCTTGCGACAAAGAGAGCCACTTTCTTTGCCCTGGCCAAGTTTGCATCTACATTACCAGGGCAAAGAAAACGGGGCCGTTTGTCGCAAACTACGCTGTCGTCGGCGTGAAGGAGATACGAGAATTATATCCTGGTCATACTCGTGCGCACAGGCCTACTGACACGCCTCCTTTATGACCATCGCGATTAGGAACAATCCTACTCAATTGCACGGAAGCTACTGTGGCATATTTTGAGCAGGGTATGCACCACTTGCTGGTAGATGCAACAGAACTCGCGTTACAATCCTTTATGAGGACGTCGCAGCTGAGGGCAGTATCAAAGAATTATGGGAATCAGGTATGCGGCAACACGAGGCTGTGGCGAAGTGGCACTGAAGGGCCGCAGGGATACGCACATTATACATTTGTTTTCATGTCAACGCAACATCGTCGTACAAATCCAAGAGCCGTGATCCAGGGCGGCAAGCTTCGTACAGTCATCGGACTTGCTCGAAGAATCGGCATTGCCAACCAGACTTAGATCATCCCCGACACACTGCAAGCCATTAAGCTTAATGGACACGTCTGCCTCTCTTTTTAGATGTGGTATCGTCATCGACGATGTTGCGTTATGCGTTGTGTCACGGCAAGACATCATCGCACGACACTGAAATTGTCTAGATACTGCACAATGGATGGTCGGCAAAGTCATAGCTTTGCACCGCGCAAGCACGAAGTGTGTGTGATCCTTTCCTTCAAATCGTATTCCGCTTGTAACTGGGACGGTATGTATGTATGTATGCTGCATCGGCTATCCTTTTGGGTGAGGGACGTGATAAGTACCGGATTTGCTCACATACGCACTTGTTGTTGTTGTTGATGTGGCAGTAAAAAGAATGTGATTAAAATTTGCTTGAAACATAGATAGCAATCCACTCAGCTTCGAATGTCAAAAGAAATTGTCTGTTTTAATATTCGTCTGTAAAAAGACTACGGTGGACGTGCATCTGCAGATTTTCTATTCGATGGTTCTGTTTGTTGAGGTGGCAGTCGTGAAGGGGATCCATATTGAGGAACCGTGCACATTGTAAAAGGACGAGCTTTATGGTAGCGAGGCGTATACGCATTATGGGTGCAGCGTTCACGTAGACCCTCCCTCTTTACTTGTGGAGATACGAACGCAATCAGCAGCTCGCCTTCCCAATCCGATATACACTTTCCATGAACAAAACAAATCCACTGGCACCTACACTCGCTGTTGAGTAACTTTCTACAGTAGCACACGGGCTCCTTTATCCTGTAAGCACTGTCTCGGATCCAGCTTATTGTTTCTGCATCTCATTAGACAGTCGAGATGAAAAACAACGTATCTACGACATACCTCAAACACGTCGCACAGGACTTGTTCGGCTGCCACGCCAGTCCACTGGTCGAACCCTTTTGCCCTTCTCACTTGTTGACATCGGAGCCTGAGGTCTTCGTTGTCGAAGCGTGTAGTCCTACAATTCGTCCCAGATTCTGACGCGTAGCTTTTGTCATTCGAATGAAAAGCACTTGTGTTACTCGTTTAGGAAATGGGAAAAGCTGAATTGCATTTGTGACATTTCATTGACCCACTCTGGTGTCAATGACATGTAACGGGGTGAGCCCGTTACAATAGTCTTACTCTGTGTAGCCAATACGGATTACATCCCATACTCACTTATCTGCCACTTGTGTAATGCAATATAAACGGAAAGGTCTCATGTTGCACACGCATCGTTTACAATTGCTCTTCACTACGCATCTTGCTCCGCCTCATAAAGTGCTACGACTTACCGTCATCGACGATTGTGCGTTGATCTCGTCACGTGTCTCTTGTGAACGCATACATACATACATACATACATACATACATACATACATACATACATACATACATACATACATACATACATACATACATACATACATACATACATACATACATACATACATACATACATACATACATACATACATACATACATACATACATACATACATACATACATACATACATACATACATACATACATACATACATACATACATACATACATACATACATACATACATACATACATACATACATACAAACGCAATCGTTTTCAGCACGACCATTCTACCAAGGGTCATCTTATCTCTGCATCACGTTGACATAGCAGGGCGAGTGAGCTTCGATCGTATGAGGAGGTGAATGTATGGATCGCTTACTGTTGTGGGGGTAGTCAGCGATCCATGCACTCACCGCCGCAAAACATTTGTACAAAGTGCGGGGGTGGTAGGACGTCACAAGAGTTATTCAAGATTTATCTGAACAGCAGAACACGGAAATCGTAAGATCCACGATGTGATCAATCAGTCGAAAGTCCACTTTGCTTCGTGTCTTGATCGAACATCGAGCACAGTGACACTCGATTATGCTGCATTCACGACACAGTCGTTCTCTTTGTATTTGCACGATACTGTGATGCTTGCTTCGTAGAAGGCCCGCATTCAGTCACAAAAGGTGCTCGCATTAGTGCAACCATCGTGATGAACAACCATGTGGTTGACGGATCCGAATCCCGATCCGACATTATCAGGCCATTGCGTACACTGGAAATGTCGCCAATCGATACGACGAATTCACATGGCTGTCAACGACGGATCCCTTTTTCACTGCGATATTTGTATGTTCGTACTCATCGCGTACGTCTTTTGCACTTTGTATCGTTCATCTTTTTATCGTGCGACATGTATCATTATTTTACATGCCCTTGGCTATTGCTGTTCCTGTTCCAGTTTGTGGCACGTTGTTTACTTTCATTCATCGTGACGGATATGTTTATCGTTCGTCGACACAAATGAAAAAGGTTCGTCTAACAAGGACTGTACACGTTCGAGATGTGTTTGTGCGAAGTAAACAAGTCGCACATCTGAACATATTGTTTTGGGTACACGAGCGAACTAATCAGACCGCTGACACGAACTGCACAGCGTTTACAATTTGCACTGGTGTCATTGCACATTGAGAAGCTCAAGACGGATTACAGCGACGTAGGCGACTGGGAACGACGTGCTACGCTGATGAGAACAAAATGCGGCATCGCCATTTACGAGTAAGATGAAGCTACAATACAGTCGATCAAACAGCAATCGCGAAGTACAGGCCTTTTGTGCTCTTTCTTCCAGTTGCGAGAGCAAACACAACTCGACCCTGCGTCACCTATACGCTAGTCAAACGAATACAACGTGAATAAACACGAGCCTGACGTCCACTCGCGTCGCATTCCATTTACGTCAATGATCGGACCCGCTACTTTTCGCTATTCCTCGGACAGCGAGGAATGGCCATAATGCAAGCCATGCCACGGTGCACTTCTGCCTCGAGGTATGGACCATCCATCAACTCGCCGTCCACGCACATAAGGTCGTCAGCCCGATCCGGCATGATCTTGAACGCTCGTGTGCGCACATGCTGCACGCCCTTCTTGTCCACGTGCCCGCCCGTTTCAATGGCCAACATCATAGCGACCAGGTTCCTGCGAGAGTGTGAGCCATCCATGAGCGTGATGTAGTTGAAGCCGTCGTCCAACTCCGCGTCGGGAGCAACGTGAGCGTCGGAAGCCGCGTGTGATACGTTCATCGTCCAGACGACACGGAAATGACCGCATAGCTCCTTCCACTTACCACCCTTGCCAGCGTCCTTTTCAGTCTTCGTTTGGATCTCTTCTCCAGTCGTTTGCTGCAAAACGCCAGACAAATCTTGACCCTTTCCAACGACCAAGTCCATCTTAGGCCGATCCGTCGACTCGGGATCGTGCTTCTCAAAGTACAGCGGAGGGTTTTCGTTCTCGTCTTCTTCAAGGTACCAAATTTTGCCCGGATAATCGGGTCTCTGGAACAGCAACTGGTTCACAAATGATACCGTGAACCGCAGTCCGCCTAGCATACGCAGGTTTTCCGATCCAATGTCGACATCAGCAATGGAAGCCCACTCCAGCGACAAGAACGAGTACGTCGTCTCTTTTCCATTCGACACCGACGTGATGTCCAAGTTATGCGGCATACCCTTCGCCAAGATATAAGCAGCATTCACCGGCTTGCCCTCTTCACCGCTTCGATGGCAGATAGAGTGCGCGAGACCGTTGCCCGATCCACCAGGAATGACCCCGATCGGTTGTCGAATGGCTCTGTTCCAGTCTGCTCGTTTCATCAAACCCTGTACAACTGCAAGCAGCGAGGCAAACACTGTTGGACCCGATCTATCAAGACATGCCGCAACACACACCTGCACCACGTACTCTCGTATAAAGTGCCGTCGCCGCCCACCCCCACGACACAGTCGTACACACCCAACGGCATCTCCATCACGGCTTCCGTCGCGTGCTGCGCGTGGTCCATGATTTTTACATCCGTCGTTACATTGGCATGCTGAAACAGCAGTGCCACCTTGTTCTCGTAGATCTGCATCGCACGTCCTGCAAGACCCACCATTACCACCACCACC
The DNA here is from genome assembly GCA_947650285.1 of Hyaloperonospora brassicae. NCBI lineage: Eukaryota > Oomycota > Peronosporomycetes > Peronosporales > Peronosporaceae > Hyaloperonospora > Hyaloperonospora brassicae. Next base: position 2,185 of record CANTFL010000251.1, on the reverse strand, counting down.
ACCACCACCATCAACAACAACAGAATCAGCACAACACTCTCTCCCTCTCTCCATTCCGCTCTCCTGCTTTCAATGCTGCAGTCACCTGGTCCACTGACAGGGTTCACTAGCACCAGGTACTTGCGTGGCGGTCGCTCGACAAGCTCCAGGTCGTCCAGCGTCTCGACCTTCTGCACGCTCTCCTGGTTCCTCGGGTCCGCTAGAAAGTTAATGCACTGCTGCAGCCTGACAACCTGTGGCAGCTGCTGTCCAGTACATCGAAACACGAACTCGCTCGTCTTGCGCTTCTTCAACGTCTTGGGCCTGAGCTGCTGCGAGCCGCAGACGTACAGAGTCAACACGAACGAGGCATTGGGGTCTGCCCCAGTAGTATAGTCCACTGCCGCGTCAATAGGCTTTCCGTCCGCTGTGCGCACGTGGGCGCCCAAGACGTCGTCCCACGCGGTCTCTTCTGTGCAACTGTCGACGCCTTCGATTACACAGTGCGACGGTGTGAGGCGAAAGCGCGCGGGCCGGTGGCTCCCAATGCACCACAGAGTCGGCACGACGCGCGTCAGGTGTAACTCGGTCAGTACAGAGGACAGCGCGGCGGGTGGGGGGCACTCGGGAGGACGGGAGGCGGCAGGTGGGGGCAGCTGCAAAGCGGACGAGGGCGTCGACATCTGAGGATGAGATGTTTTGCTCAGGTGCGAAGTTGTGGACTGCCGATGGCGAGCGACTTGGCGCGCGTGACAGCTGCGATGGGAGAACCGGCGGACCAGAGAACCTGTGGAAACGAATATAGAGCGCCGTCGACGACGACGACAAGTGCGCACCGGCGGGCGGGCGCACGTAAAAAGGTGCGGAATCGATGAGGCGATCGCGAGTGTGCCAAAAAGCGATCGCGAGTGTGCCAAAAGGCGATCACGAGTGTTCTGTGCCGACGCATTGAGACTGACTGACGCCTGCCGTGGAGGTAGCAACAGTAATGGCCACTATGCACGATATGGTGACCGAGTCACGAAGCGAACGTGTTGTCGAGTTACGGGCCGCGTTGGAAGCTGTCGAAAGGTTTGCCCTTCTGCACTAGAGACAGTGTGTAGCTAGAACGCCGTTGATGCTGCACCCTCGCATTTCTCTTGCTGGTCACGAAGCACGTGCGTGTCGAAGCGTTGACGACCAGCATTGGTCCAGTATTAATGTCTCGTGTGCACAGCATGTCTGCAGACAATTACCTCGGGAGTTACGATCATCTCACACACACGCACGCACGGACATACTTTGTTTGGTAGCGCTAGCAGACGAAACAGAAGAATCGAGTTGAATAGCATTTCAACGTTTAGCGGCTACTCGATTGATAGCCTGCCACGAAGAAAGAAAAGTCACCGAGTCCTGATGCCCACGTAGAAGTGTGCTGTCCGCCTATATGCATTATCTACTCCATCCTTAGCTGTGGCTTTTGTCCTTAACAATCGACGCCTGCCGAGTTTTGCTCGGCAAGTAAATGGTCGGCACGGTCGTGCAAACCAGCAACTTGTTCATGAGAGTGCAGATCCCAATACGTGTGCCGACCAGCGATTCTGCGGAATAGATTTGGTCGAAAACGCTCTCTATCATCGCCGCTATCGGCACACGAAATACTCTGTCCGTTATTCCATCATCACAGAGACAAACGCGGCAACAACTGAAGGAAAAGATGGTCGGCCACTGCTAAGCATCGAGGCCGTATTTCGGCAGTTTGTAAGTGCAATATCATAGTTCGTGGAACAAGGATTTGACCTCCACACCTTCAATTCGCTTCCCAGAAAAGATGCCTCTTTATCGTGGTTTGTCGACGCTAGCATCTCCACATTACTCCCTTTCTACATAACTCGCCTTACTTGACCTTTCATTAGGGCGCTGGCTTTGGGCGATCGGCAAATCATGTATGAAATGGATGCGACGGTAAGAAAAGATAGTGTAGATAAGGGATGGGGGCGTCACTGCTGCCTTGCGGTAATGGAATGTGAGTCTCTTATAGTGAGTGTGAAAATTCGAGTCTTCTCAACCCTGTCCGTCATTGAGAGTTTTGCACGAAATTAAACTGCGATTCGTTTTCTTAGCATTATGTATATCAGCAAAAAGTCAAAACTGTATATATGATGTACGTATATTTTGGTCTTTCGTCTTTGCTTCTGCATGGCACACATTGTCCTTCTCAGAACGA